>OX459013.1:7210458-7629164 GCA_949774965.1 Diarsia brunnea | reverse complement strand
TCCGTCTTATGACGACGACAGGCCGTGTCGACGGCGCGTCCGTGTTCCACGCGCGCCTCAAAGAGATGTCAGCAACAAGGAAAGGGGCTCGCAAGGGCCAACGCCTGTCGAGGCCGCGGGTTGTTCGCAAGGGATACCGCGGCCTCGACATGAAGGGCTAAGAAGGAACATGGGTGGTTTTTAGTCAGTAGAAGTCTGACACTCCCTTTCGCTCTGCCCAAGAGCGGGAGGGGTTATTTGATGATTTCCCACCCCCCAAAAAAGAAAAAAAAAGGCCCCTTAAGGACCGGTTTGCCGTAATTCCGTCATCACCCGGTGCCTTGTTGTTTTTAAACCTGTTTCAGAGCCATCCTAATCTCGTACAGGCTGACATCTGGGATTTCTTCGGTATAGTGTCGGGTCAGTCTAATTGTTTGGTATAGGTTATGTTCTGTCTTACTTATTATCCAAAAAAAAAAAAAATAAACCAGACTAAAAAAAACTGAAAAGTAAAAAACAAGCACAAGAAAAAGTCATCTTTCACATAAACTCAAACATACACGACATATATGTCTACCCCTTTTTTTATGGTGGGTGGAAAATCATCAAATAACCCCTCACGCTCTTGGGCAGAGCGAAAGGGAGTGTCAGACTTCTACTGACTAAAAACCACCCATGTTCCTTCTTAGCCCTTCATGCCGAGGCCGCGGTATCTCTTGCGAACAACCCGCAGCCCCAACGGGCGTCGGCCCTTGCGGGCCCCTTCCATGTTGCTGACATTTACTTAAGGCGCGCGTGGAACACGAACGCGCCGTCGACACGGCCTGTCGTCGTCATAAGACGGACGGACGGCGAGCTTACCCATCACTCACCGTCCACAGGAGCCCGGAGCGCCTCCCACGGTGGCTGGGACGAGAAGTTCTCTCCCTCTCACGTTCCGCCACCTCCTTCGCTAGCATCACTGCTTCGCAGAAGGGGGCGACGGCGTCCCATTCCTCCTCGCCCCGGACCATGGCTTGCACCAGGGCCGGACGCCAGAGGTCGCCGCCGCCAATCGCCGCTACGAGAACACGGCGGGGCTCCGCCCAAGCGGGACACACCTCCACGGTGTGCTCCACCGTGTCCTCTGGTCGATCCTCACAGTGGTGGCATCCGGGCGTTTCCTCCCGCCTGATTCGGTGCAGGTACCTCCCGAAACAACCGTGTCCGGTGAGTACCTGCGTCAGACGGAAGGTGAGGGCACCGTGGCGCCCACAGAACAGATAAAAGAGGTTAGAAAGGAAATAGTTCCTGATTTGTATTAGAACGGGTGTCGCCGCTTGTCTCCCACTCTCTAAATCCACTACAAGCAAGCGGCTAATACGTACGCGCATTACGCACACAAATAAACCACACTTACATAAATCGCGACTTTGCTACTGGTTGTCACACTAGCGCAAACACTGTGTTTAACGTACACTCACACACGCGTCGATTTCTCATACATGTTACGGCGACCAAAAGGTCGATAATTTATGTCGATAAAATTACTTTAGTTTTGTAACTTTAAGTTTTGTAAGATATTGCTTTAATTTCGGAACGGGATAGAAAGAAAGAAAAGGTATTTATTTGTCTCACACAGATAAAAAATTAAAGATAAAAAAAAGTAAAATCAAAAGTAAACATACGAGAAACACTTAAAAATAAGATATACATTCAATTAATTTCTACATTTAGTACAGCTACATTTAGTAGGTATCCATTCAATTCTACCGGTTGCATCTAGCCATAGTGTTCTTGTATCTGGATCTGTTGGAAACCTAAAAACAAAATTTTGTTGTGTTATGTTTCCATTATAAATAGCTAACCTCAAAACAAATTCTAGACGAAAACCTAAATTAATAACCCACAATAAACAATAATTGGCAGTAATAAACAAAGTTATTTAATCATATTCATAATAATATCATTTGAATACATTCACACATACTAAATATCGACATTGTTTACAACTTGGTACAACACTCTCGAAACGCATAGATTTCGCAGAACTCAAGCTTTGGCTCGTCGTACGCGGCGTTCGCAGTGAACGAAATACATCGCGCAATCGCCCACGCAGTACAAGATGGTACCCACGTATTGCAAGCAATGTACATATTTTTTTATCTGCATGCGACAGTATCATTTTTTCTACCAACTACATAATACTATTGTAATAATTACAAATATTACTTGTATTTTAAGGTATTTGGACTTACCGATGATAAGAAATCCTTTCTCGAGGCATACTACACACCCTGGCTTCTTTTCCGACACACTATAATAACGCAAGATGGTATAATTCTTTTTTTTCGCGGAGCTTCGTACGCTGTCACAATATGAGCGCGATTGTTGCCATTGTTGGCCGGTAAATCAAATTTTGTCGACATATGAGCGTTTGCGACATATGAGCGGCGCGCCTGCCCCGCCCACAAGGCCCTTCTAACCTCTTTTATCTGTTCTGTGGTGGCGCCTCTCCAGCCACTCCTCAAAGAGGGGACTTACCGCCACTATCGTGGCGTGCCCTATATGTATACCCCTCTTGAGGGAAATAAATCACACTCCGGTGTATTTGTCAGTAGAGCATTTAGCGCTGCCAGGATGCGAACCAAAGGAGAGTTAAATTAGAAACTGACGCAGACGGAACATCCAACATTCTGTGTCAATGTTTCAGAGGAAACCGTGTGTCTCAGTTGGTATTATGATAATTATGTACGACCATGTCATCAAAATAGGCAAAATCCGAAAAATGCGTATTAAAAGAGTTGAACTCCTAAATTGCTCAAGAGAAGTGAATTGATTGGGCATTAAATTATTTGGCCTGCTTAAATTCCGCCGTTTTATTTTATTTTCAATATACTAGCCTCGCATTAAACCTGTATAAATCAATAGATGGCTTGAATACAAACTGGTCTTGGGGGGGCCTCCAAACGCTTTCATGTTCCCATGACCAAATCCTGAATTCCTAAACAATGCTTTAAAATTATCTTAGTGCCTATTTATGAGGTGGTTTAGTAGTTAGGTCCCAAATAAACATCATCCAATCAATACACATAAAATACAATTAATCAAGGGCAATAGGGGATCGGGCAAAAAAAATCTAATTGGTCTGTCAGATAGATTTCCAAAAAATATTGAACACATATTTTTTCTTTTTTCATGGGACGTAAACAAAAAAATTAAAACGATACAGTGCTTCGAAAACTCGTTGCTGACGTCACATGTCAGTACATTTTTACCTACAAGTGACGTCACAAGCACTCATGATTTTTGACGCGTTTTATCTTCGCCAATTTTTATTAATTTCATAAAACAAAAAACACATATCCAATATTTTTCGATAATCTGACGGACTAAACAGAATCATATTTTTTTGAGTCAGTCCGATCCACTATTCGTTATTCTGTTCGTGCTTTCAAGTGAAAAAAAGGTTTCAAAAGAAATTGATTTGACGAAAGTTTTTGAGGTCGCTCGGTAGCTAAATGAACGCACGAAAACACGTTTAATATGCAGTTTTGCATATCTATTTAGTAATTAGCTACATAGATATGTACTTTCTGAAAATAAAAACAATTTGTGACTTTTGGCCGATTGATAAGGGTTTTTATTTTCCTCATCCAATCATATTTTTTTTACTAATTGGTTTTTAGGCGATCGATTCGTATTTTTTTTCTCATCCATATCATATCCAAATTCTATGTAGGTATGTTTATTTAAGTCGAATTTTAATTTCCCTTGCAATATTTTAACTAGATAGACATAAACACGATTACTATACAAACGTGAACTTAATAAAGGGTGCTAATTAAACCGGCTTCTTTTTAATAGCATTTTTCGCCTCTAAAAATCTACATTGCCTTCTAAATTACTAAGTAAGCCACAATTAACCAGCATCTAAGTATTCCTATCTTAGCCACTAGTTAAGTTCTATCTGAGCCACTCTAAATACGAGGTGCATTCAATAAGTACCTAGCCTCATCGCCAGAGGGCGCTGTAGTTTCAAAAGAGTTTTACCACAGTGTAGCACATTCTTTTTTAATTCTTTTTTCAAATTTTCATTCCAATCCCTTCATTAGTTATAATTTGACAACTTATGGAAGTGAACGTGTCGATCGGTTTTACAAAAATGGAAAAAGAGCAATAATATCGTTCGGTGATTCGATTCCTATTTTTGGAAGGGAAAACGCGCATCGAAATCAAAGAGCGCTTGGATGCTGTGTACGGTGACTCTTCTCCATCGATGGCCACCGTCAAGAATTGGTTCAACGAGTTTGCACGTGGCCGTACGTCGGTTTTTGATGAACCACGTCCAGGTGCACCGAAAACAGCTGCTACGGAGGAAAACATTAAAAAAATCCATGTATTGGCAGATCGCCGATTGAAGGTTCGGGAGCTAGCTGAGACTGTAGGCATTTCAGAAGGAACAGTGCATAATATTCTTCACGAGGAACTCGGCATGAGAAAGCTGTCGGCGCGATGGGTGCCGCGTTTACTCACACCGGAAAACAAGCGCAACCGTGAGACCACATCGGAGACGTGTTTGGCGCTGTTTAAGCGGAATCCAGCGGAGTTTTTGCGTCGTTTTGTGACCGTCGATGAAACCTGGATCCACTGGTACACACCAGAGACCAAGGAGCAATCAAAACAATGGATCCAGACTGGGGAACGTGCTCCAAAGAAGGCGAAAACTGTAAAATCGGCCGGAAAAGTTATGGCCACCGTTTTCTGGGATTCACAAGGTGTGATCTACATCGATTACCTCGAGAAGGGTAAAACAATTACAGGGCTTTACTATGCCGAGTTATTGGGCCGATTCGACGCCGAATTAAAGAAAAAACGACCCCATCTGGCGAAAAAAAAGTTCTGTTTCACCACGACAACGCACCGGTTCACACGTCTGCCGTTGCCATGGCCAAATTGGTCGAATTACGCTACGAATTGCTACCCCATCCACCGTATTCTCCAGATTTGGCCCTTTGTGACTTCTTTCTGTTTCCTAATCTGAAAAAATCACTCGCCGGGAATAGATATGGATCAAATGAGGAGGTCATCGCCGCCACGGAGGCCTATTTTGCAGAGTTTGACAAAAACTATTTTTCGGACGGGTTAAAAAAGTTGGAGCATCGCTGGGCTAAGTGTATTGAACTAAAAGGAGACTATGTTGAAAAATAAATTGCCACTTTTCCAAAATTTTCGTTGACTTTTTGTAGGCTAAGTATTTATTGAATGACCCTCTTATAACTCAGCATGGTGGTTATTTTTTACCCGACAACGGCGAAGTGACGCGCGCTCGCTTCGCTCGCATATTAAATAACACTAATATCTTCTGTCCCCGAAGTGCCGGGCCTCCGCCGGCCTCCTTCGTCGGCCTACGGCCCGGTGCCCATGCCGCCCATTAGGGTGCTAATTAACTAATGTTAAAGCTATAAAATGTAAAATGGTTATGAGATATAAATTCCGTGGCTGCGCTAGTAAATTAGGTGTCTATGTAATAAGTACAAGTTACGATAATTGATGATCTTTATTTGACGCTTTCTGTAAGATATTTAGTTGGCATTGTAAAAAGACGAATTAGCTTTTTAGAGGCTATCTTATTTTCCCGTGGCTTAGTCATAAAATTAGAAGTTTGATCACGTGGCCATTAAAAAAATCTGTTGCTCGATTTATTATTTCCCCTTAATAAATAGCTTGTAAAATTACTTCAACTTCTAAAACTGGAGG
Organism: Diarsia brunnea; assembly: GCA_949774965.1. Lineage (NCBI taxonomy): Eukaryota > Metazoa > Arthropoda > Insecta > Lepidoptera > Noctuidae > Diarsia > Diarsia brunnea. The sequence goes on along the minus strand of OX459013.1, from coordinate 7,623,446 downwards.
CTTCATTTAGCTTTGCTGCCACAGTTCTTTGACGGGCTTAGTCCCCCCACTGGTAAAGTCCGTATTTATCAATAGCTGGCATCCATACAAATTAAATGAGAGAAAGTCTTCTATTACGTCACGTTTCCGAGATAAAACCCATCAAAGTTACAGTCTTCGACTTAGGCCAATTTTGCTAGCTTTTATTTCGAATTGATTCACATCACTTGCGGTCTGTGTTGGATCCAGACTCAATTCCGTTAGGCCCATCAGAGATCGAAGGCCCGGCTATGTGAACGGTGAGATAACTGTCGTTTCACAGTTCACACATGAATGCAGCACAATAGGGTTACAATGTGATTAGTCTATCACTATAATGCCATTTGTTAGTATTTGTCTGTGAATTCTGTGATGCGTATTAGGGTGTGATCGGTAACGTAACTGCATTGGCTGATGATCGACGATTTTAGATTGCCAAACACGTTGGACAACACTAATAAGTTATAGTCAATGCGGCAACAGTGGCTATATTGACAACTGTAGCGCACTGACCGTTTTGTTTTAAAAGTATTATAGATTCTTTTACTCTTTTGCACTCATCGGAAACTCTGAAGATTCCTTCCGATGAGTGCGAGAGGTAGAAAGATGTCTATGATACTTTTGAAACAACGACCAGAGCACCACAGTGGTCACTATAGCCATTGTTGCCGCCTTGACCCTACTGAAGCCAATTTCAATCCATTCTTCATTCGCAAAGATATGAAACGAATCAGCAACGATTATCAGGTTTAACTCCTTGTAAAGTTTGACGTTCAGATGTACCTTTTAATGGCTTAGTTGAACTTAGTGTTCTGACTTTTAATTAACCCGGCTATACGGGTCAGTGCAGACAGTATTATTATTACCGCTGTCTCATTAAGCCGTATTTTTTATTGATAAATTGAATCGGAACTGAAATAGAGCTCCAGGTTCAGAATAGCGAACAATGGATGATTTATGGGAAGTTCGTTATGCTCCTTAGCTTCTGTATATGACTGCAAAGCGCATGAAGTTTTTTACACCGATATATTTAATAGAAAACAGTTTGTTGCAGGACATTGCGGTGTGCTCAAATATGAATTATAAACGCTAGTTACATTATAAGAGCAATTGATAGTACAATATAGACTTCAAGTTTTATCACAGTGCCCAGTCACTACACTAAGCTTAAATTTAGGACTTGTTCGGAAAATTTCGGAAGTATAGCAACCTTACTCATCCCGCGACAAACGACATCGTCAACACAGCGTGCTTTTGAAAATTACACCAACTTCATCGTTTCAAGTTTTGTTTTAATTGTTCCAGTTGCAAAGAGGTTGAATTCGACATAGACAACCTGCCGACTGCGACGGTGATCATAGTGTTCCACAATGAAGCGTGGTCCACTCTCATGCGGACAGTCATGTCTGTGCTGATGAGGTCTCCACCTAAACTGTTGCAGCAGGTAATATACGCCAAATATTATCATCACGCCTGTGAAACTCCAAAATTGATTAATTTTGCTTGTTGTTTTAGGGTTTCGTAAATAAATAATTAAATTGTGACTTTATAAAAGCAGAGATATACCACCTATATTATAGTACACACACGGCTACACATCAAGCTATACATTTTAAAGTTTACGCTGATCTCGCATTGTACGGAAAACCTATACAATGCGAGACCAGCTTATACTGGAAATGTATAGCTAGATGTGTACACCCACATATCGCCAGTTATGTTTAAGTCTCATGTAATAAGAGGGAAGCCTATTGCCATCAACTGCCACAAATCCAGACTCCGTGGCTGCTATTGAGAAATTCCTGAAGGAAAAATCCAAAAACACTTTGGCTGACCCAGGAATCGAACCCAGGACCTCTTGCTTAGCAGTTTTAATCATTCTGATAAATTCAGTTGAAAAATTAAATCTGATTTCATTAGTCTACCTTTAAAGGCAAAGCGACAATATCGTTATCAATGTCGTAATTTGTAACTATGGTGTCGAGAACAAAAGACAATTATAATTAGTGTTGCAGAAGAAAGGTAAATGACATGGTTTCAACAATGCAAGGTGTCATTGCACTTACTTTGTTGTATACATTGATTGTAATTTAACTTTTAAATAACCTCACGCCTGTAATACCTGAAGGGTTCGACGTGAGGTGTGTGACCGCATTTCTATAGTTCCATGTAATAAGGGGCGAGCCTATTGCCATCAACCGCGCACAAATCCAGACTCTGTGGCTGCTATTAAAAACAATCTGACGGAAAAATATTAAGGCTGCTCTCTCGAAAAAGCTTAAAAACAGCGTGCAGATGAAACAGCTTTTCACCGGCACTTACAGAGAAATTACATCTGAGAAAAATTGTTAGTATTTTACATGATATGACACGTAATTTGGTTTAGCCACAATTTTTCTATCGGCATCACATAATAAGAAAAAAAACCACAAAATCACCTCCAAATCGTTGATTTGAACCATTTTACTCCTTTATTTTTTAACAAAACAATATAAAAAAAATATCTACTGCTTTGCAATACAGAGGAAAATAATTTGGTTTTGTTACTTTTTAAAAACATGTATTATTTTAATTATAATAAATTAAAAATGCGTCTTTTTAAAGTCCGTGTCTACGATCGAGAGGGGTAGTTAGCTATGCACAAGGTCATTGGCGTGAATACAAGCCTTAACACTGCCCTTTCTGTGAATCGAAACCAAGACCTCATGTTCAGCTGTCGACTACTAGATCAAAGCGGATTTAACTTTTGTTTAGAAAATATCTAAACGATTCGTAAATATTAATTTACGAATCGTTAAAGCAAGCGAATAGTCGTACTGTTAAAGCAAGTCTAGTAAATGACTATGTTCTTGCGTGGTAATGAAAGTACGCGTCGTCAAAATCAATTTCAGCGCTGATTAAATCGGCATACCGATAACTCTTATTGTTTACAACATAGATATTGGAAACAATCTCTCTCACTTATGAGGAGACCGAGCAGCTTCTAACCGTAATAAGATAGTAAACAATTATATATTCACATACATTATTATATTTCCTCACAAAATCGTATCTCATTCACATATTGCCATACAAAACACTAACACTCCACAACAGACACACCCTCTCTCACTCACTCACTCACCTAGCATAATACACAAAGAGAGGATCATACCACACACCACACCACTATTAAATTTATGAGTATGTAATTGCAAAATAATTTTTAAATGCAAGCATTAACCGTAATATTTATGTTCTGTAACTTGAGGGGGTTGGCGCTGTAAGCCGAAATACAGGTTCTTCCTAGTTCGGCTATAGAGGCTATAACTTTTGTTTACAACTACAGTTATTAACAGCATTTTATTTGTAATTTACTTGTACTTTTTTTGTGAAAGAAATAAATTATTATTATTATTATAATGCGTGCCTGTGTGAAACTGTCAAGAGTTTGTAGTTATGTTTGTTCAGCATGGTGGATATTATAGATCACTTCCTCTCAAGGCCTGTGTCCCATATCGGTGGGACCATTCAAAATTGATTGTACACTTCTCGTCAAAAAAGTTGAAACAGTGCTATTTAGGCGGTATTTAAATTTAACTCAGGATTACATTACATACACATAACATCATGCCTGTAATTCCTGAAGGGTTAGGCAGAGGTGTACCTAATAGTACATCCACATTTCCAGTTATGTTTAAGTCCCATGTAAAAGGGGGCGAGTCTATTGCCATCAACCGGGCACAAATCCAGACTCCGTAGCTGTTACTCATAATTTCCTGATGGAAAAAGCCAATAAGACTTTGCCCGACCCGGGAACCGAACCCAGGACCTCATGCTAAGCAGTCGCGCTTGCGACCACTAGACCAACGAGGCAGTCAACTCAGGATTAATATCATTGAAAAAAATCTCCCAACAAATAGCTGGCAGCTTAGTATACACAATTAGTGAACTACAATTCCAAAGGAGGATGCAAATGGTCCCACCCTACAATAACTACATCGTTGGAAAGTTAGAAACTTCTAACCGAACAAAAGTTATAAAGGCACCACGTTTTAATTCTTACTCCGTTCAGAGTAATATGCATTATTAAACATGTTATGCAATTAGAAAGTAGAACCATAAGTCATACAAAAATCTGGGCATCGGCCTCTGAATTTAAATTTTTCAATTTCTATTAATAAGTAAATGTATATATTGTTTTCAATGTGTATTCCGTTGGAATTTCAGCATTTTATCACATTTTTAGAAGCGTTTATTGTCTAATTCCAGATAATTCTAGTAGACGATGCAAGTGAAAGGAGATACCTTCACGCTGAGCTTGACGAGGCTGTGGCGAAGTTGGACAATGTTGAAGTACTACGGAACCCGGTGAGGACGGGGCTGGTTGGCGCCCGGCTCATGGGCGCCAGGAAGGCTACTGGTGATGTGCTGGTGTTCCTTGATGCTCACTGCGAGGTGAGTGGAGATTTAGTTGGCACGCAAGTTTAACAGGCGATAGCTTGTTGAGTTTGACGGCAAGGTTGACGCAATGACTGAGCGATTATACTGCTGCGGTGCGTGTCGTGGGTTTGATCCCCGATATAGTTGTTCCAGGTCTGGGTATTAGTGTATGTGACTTTAAATGTATGAAAACCACCCACGATACAGGAGAAATACCTAGTGTGGTGCAAAGTTAAAAGAATAAAAATATCAACCGACTTTAAAAAAGGAACTGGTTAAGTAAGTTCTATTTTTGGCTGTGTAAAAAAACCGACTTCCAAAAAAACCCTATAAATGCCAAAATAACTTAACTATCGGAATTCGGTGGCTACACAGCCAGTGTGGATCCAAAGTTAGTTTTTTGGAAGTCGATTTTTTTTTGTTACACAAAGAATTACGTGTCAGAGACAAAGGAAAGAAACTGTCCATTGTTTACTAAAATGCTGGGGTTGTATTACAGAAGTCTTTTGAACTTTCAGAGGATTATCCTCTAACAACAATTCTGTCAAAGAAAAATACTTAAATTGTTAAATTAAATTCCAGGTCACGATAGGATGGCTCGAACCTCTGCTAGATCGTGCAGGAAGCGACGATGTCTTCATATGTCCTCACATAGACTTGCTATCATCAGACACTCTAGCATACACGAAGAGCATCGACGCTCACTGGGGCGCCTTCAGCTGGAGACTGCACTTCCGGTGGCTCATACCAAGTACCGAAGTCCTTAAAAAGAAGTCCGAGAATCCTTCAAAGCCTTACCCAACTCCTGCCATGGCAGGAGGCCTTTTTGCAGTACGCAAAAGCCTCTTTTGGCGTCTAGGTGGCTACGATGAAGGTATGATCATATGGGGAGCAGAAAACTTAGAACTGTCCTGGCGAGCGTGGCAATGCGGCGCAAGAGTCGAAATAACATCGTGCTCTAGAGTCGGACATATATTTAGGAGTCACAGCCCGTACAAATACCCTGGAGGGGTGACTAAAGTTTTACATGCGAACCTAGCGAGAGCAGCCACAGTGTGGATGGATGAATGGGCTGATTTCTTCTTCAAATTCAACCCAGATGTAGCTTCAATCCGCGACCAACAGTCAGTCGGAGATAGGGTAGAATTAAGAAAGAACTTAAACTGCAAAAGCTTTGGATGGTACTTAAAAACCGTGTGGCCCCAACACTTTTTCCCGACTGACCAGAGATGGTTCGGGAAAATAAAAAATGAAAAAGGTGGTTGCATAGGAGTTACCGTTGGAACAGTAGGGCTGGGAAGCCCTGCCGTCGCGGTTGACTGTGAGACAATGGGGTTAGAAAGTTTAGTGGTCTTCACTCCTGAGGGGAAAATCATGGCTGACGAAGGCCTATGTTTGCAGCAAGGGAATGGACGCGCCCTTTGGAAAAGCTGCAGTGGTAGTAGCAAACAGATCTGGGAACAGAAAGGCCCCAGATTAAAAACTCAGGATGGTTTATGTCTTACTTTAGTGGTGACTAAAGACTTTCGTGGGGTCGGTGATCCTCTAACATCAAAAAAGTGCATGAAAGATGAAAAACAAATCTGGTATTTTAATCGCGTGCCTTGGCGTTAATTTGTGATAAAACTAGGTAGTTCAAATTAAAAAAAAAGTACACTAAGCAATAAAATAACAGAAATAATACTAGAAGGCCAGAAATCTAAAAGTACATTAATTTTAGTTCAAAATGAGATTTTATATAAGTACTTAATATTATTTGAGTCTGATTCGGAATCTTTTATTAATATATAAGTTAACAATGTTGTACAATATAATATTGAAGGTACTTAGTTATATAGCACCTGTGATTTATAATGATATTATTTTGAAATGAAATTACTAGTTTGTAGGAGCAAGACTATAAGTGATTTTTTAACATTATTAACATCATAGGTATTTTTTTTAATAGCTATTAATTTAAGTTACTATTAGATAGTTTATTTTTAGTCGACCTCGTAGTTGCTTTACCACCCTAGGGTTGAAATCACAAGGACGTCATAAAAGTCAAGGTCCATTTGAGTGATTTAGAGAAATATTAGCAAGTAATAAATAATACACAGCGTGGGATTGACGCAACAATCGGATACTACATATTCGGTACATCATTATGAAAAAAATATATTTGGTAATTGACAAAAATAAAATCCGAAGATATTTTTTCAAATTGAATCCATGAATAATTTTCTATGCGGGGGTGTGGAATGGAATGTTGTGGTGAATACGTGATAACCGTTTCATCAGCGGCCATTCCTGTATATCCTGTATAGTTGCAACCTAACTGAACTTTCAATTTAGATACTAAAAGTTTTTGTCAAAGGTGATAAAGCAATTACGCGGTCGAATGTACAAAATAGCGGCAGCCATTACCGCTTAAATAACATTCCACTGTTGTGATTATTAACCTTAACTTCTGCAAAATAATAATATGTTTAAGTTTTATAGACTGTTCTCTGTGAAGTATAATAATTGTGTTTGTTAAAACTTTTTGATTTAAAATGGTTGTTAGTAAAATTAATCTTATTGTTAGGCACTAAGGACTCTTTTAATAATTAATTCAAAAACTGTCGAATCTTTTGTGTAGTTCTCAAATTTATTTAGAAGTTTAATGTAGGGTATCTCTTTAGAATCTCAGGTTATTACCATTTAGGGTTCCGTACAGTGTCCTCAGTCAGCAAAAACAGAACCCTTTTAATATGTAGTTTACCGTGTAGGAACCGGACCCTCGGTGCGCAAGTCCAACTCGCATTTGGACGGTTTTTTATTTATCTATAGTTCCAAGATTTATTCGCGATAACACTTGACTATTTTTTGATAAACGTATATTTTCTATCGAATTTTTAAATCACGTTCTGCATTTATTTTTACTTCTTCTAGTCTTAAATCTGACTCTGTTGTAATCTAGGATTAATTTTTTATTAAGTTAAATAATATTTTGGCGATACAATCCAGTTACCACTTCGCAAGCATTCATAAGGTTCTAAATAATTTATACAAAGTTTTATTTTTATCAATCAATATGGAATGTAATTTGAAGTGCTTTTTTATCGTAGTAGACAATCTAGTTAGCCTTTTATATAATAAGTTATTTTATGTTTGTGAAAACCTAATAATCCTAAAATTTTACCGTACGATGATGCAATGTTTTTTTAAAATATATATTACTAGCGGACGTCACGCGGTTTCACCCACGTAGTTCCCGTTCCCGTGGGAATACAGAGATAAAAAGCCTATGTCACTCGGGGATAGTGTAGCTTCCCAACGGTGAAAGAACTTTTGAAATCGGTCCAGTAGTTTCGGAGCCTATTCGTTACAAACAAACAAACAAATCTTTCCTCTTTATAATAATAGTGTAGATATTAGATGGGCCTATACTTGAGTTCAATCTTGTCCTGAGGACAAGGTTTTTTGGTAGCTTCGCTATATTCCAAGGTGCTTTTTGAAAAATCTTTGAATAATCTTTAAGAATTTAGGCCACAGCTTACCATCAGTTACTTGTCACAAAAAAACATAAAATGCTTTTATAACTTCAATGTTTTTATTTTGACAAATGTTGTCATCGATTTACAAAAAAAAAAGTATAAAATGTACAATAAAAATGTATTAAATTAAATTATATGAGAATCTATGTCATTAAATTAACTGTTTATAACACACTCTTTTTATTTAAATTACCTTATTTTTTTTCCGAAATCACTTAAGAACAAAATATAGTAGTAGAGATGCTATCGTTGCTTGTAGCGGTAGTGTTGCTTGCGATGCAGTGTTGCAGTTGTTCCCGTTGCACGTGAAGCAACGCGCGTCGCTGTGACCTCTTGCTCTCTCGACGGCTAGGAGGCCCATACACACCGAATCTACCTGCGCTCGAGGAATGCAGCCTCGGAGAGTATCCACTGTGTTGCCGACTGAAAATAATTATTATATGCATTGAAAGAAAGATCTATGGATACGTTTTATATTAGGTAAGAAATAGTACATTTGATTAGGTGGGTTATTGCATTCGAGTCGAAATTCACAACCGAGCCCCAGGTGAGGTATTTATGGAGCCGAGAACTGCAGTAACTAATGCCCATATATGTGTATCAAACGACGGTTTTCAATACACAATCAGGTTAGGAAACGCTCTTTTTAACACCAACAATATTTTAAAAAGAGTGTTTGGCTTCCAAGTTAACCATATGCATCTAAAATAAACTAGGCAGGTGATGAGTGATCGTAGCGATAACTTCGATGTCCTAGAAACATGGACAGCTATGTAGGGCAAGATATTACTGAGATAATAATTAAAGCCTGTTTAGTATTGGTCTCCGCTAGGAGAACATATTTAAAAAATACGGAATCCACACCATCAAACTGTCTAAAGTATGATACTGAACAAAAACTTGAGTCCATTGAGCTAATTTATTTTCCGCTGCGTCACGCGATCTACGTTCCAAAGCCTTTTGCGTATCCATTCACTAGCGTCAAACCTACCTACCTCAAAGTAAAAACAAAGATAATATCATTATCTCTTTAAACTTACAAGTCTTATCATCCGGCGTGGCAACCATCTTCAAACAGCGGTACTCAATAGATATCCTAGAGTCTGTACTCGGCGGTGGATGTCCGTAGTTATGTACCCATGTCGCCGATACCCAGTTGGAGGGCTGGCACTCCACTGGGACGCCATGTGGAATCATCTGCTCAGGGTGGCAGCCCAGACATCGTTGGTAGAAGCAGGTTTCCGGAAGCACTTTAATGTAAAGAAAAGACGAATCGGTCAGAATGTGGTTGACTATTGAGAAGTTCAAAGGAAGGAAGCAACCTAAAGACAACATAACATAACGTCTGTTTTCCCGACGAGTTAGATAGTACTTAGTAGGTAGTAGATGTAGTACATAAAGTAAACCAGGCTGGTGACCGCAACTCCATGTCTAAAGCGCTTATTTTGCGTAGAAGATATTAGAAGAAATAGATGAAGAGAGAGAAGATGTAGGTACTTAAACAAATAGATATTAATAAATCAATTTATTCATAACTATAAGGTTAAGGGTAAGTTTTCTTTGAATCTATCAAGTTCACTCATGTGTGCCTGAACTAGGTGATCCTGATAATCCTGATATTAAACAACATTAGAAAAAAACCCACATTTTGTCAGTTGACAAAACTGATTGCCGAAAATGAAGATGCGGCGGTAGGTATTGCGGTAAATGCGAGAGAACTCCAAAGCGACAGATCTAGTCTCCTTTACGATGGCCTACATAAGTGCGGCTTATTGGTACTTTCAACTTTGTAGAAGGAAAAAGCGCTCAAGGTAGAGCATCAGCAAGATGGTCAGATACTATTAATAAGGCTATTGGAGACAGTTTGCACCAAGCGGTTCATACTGCGAAATACCGTAAAACTGGGGGACACCGGACACGTCGTTTGTGGTCGCAACGCAATCCTCAGTATTGACGAAATGACGGAAATAATAGTTTAGAAATTGTATTGCTCAGGTATAAATATGTATCTAACATGGCCCAATTAAGCTTAATGACGTTTTGTTTTCCTCACATGCCCGGATCCGGCGAAAATATCATAAATAAATATTATATTAAGAAGTGTTAATTATTTATCTAAATTAGCACGTCGACAAGAGATCATTATGTTAGGCATACAGTTATTCTTATAATTAGATACTAACTAATGCGTTCTGCAAAGAACATGAGTGATGACAAGTTCACATGTTCGGTCAAAGTAGAATATCTTGAAAATTCAGACCATTTGCCCAGATATAAAGATTCTCTTTATTCTGGACAAAGATTGGATGTTCCCTGTAAAAATCCCCCATTGTGGCGTCAATTTAAGTTTATTTTCGAAACCACAGCTGATGATTACGAATATTCCAATGCGGATTTTGTTTTTGACGTTTATTGTTATTGAAATCGTTTAGAATATCTACGGTCTTGTTTACTACCTACATCATTAACCTTACCTGTTCACACCGTTGATTGTTTTCCAGGTAATTAGGTAATAATTTATTTAAGGGGCAGGACAAAAAGAACTCTTGAAAGGCTAATGGATTTTTATGGAAAAGTGGTGTAATACAATCAAAATTCAAGTGTTGGTTTTGTAAAGGTGAGTGTAATGATGAGGCAGTTCAGCAAAATTGCACAAAACGGCTTTCATCAAGTCATGTCATGTTCCGTTAAGAAGTTTTTGGTGCGAATATTCTGTATTCGGGTTCTGATTTCTCTTGCATGCGAAAAATTTTTAGTAGGTATGCAAGTAACGTTTCTTTGTTAAGTTTGTTTATTTAACAGCTGGTTTTCCTAATTAGATACCTGTGTGGTGTTGAAGGTTCAGATAAGGTTTAGTAGGTACTCAATATTGATTTAACAGGGGTCTGATATTCAAAACAAGCAAAGCAATAAGTGCGACGCCTGTCCACAGGGGCGGATCCAAGATTTCTTTCTGGGTTCAAGATTTCACATGTAGTCTAGTCAACAAGAGCTTTTTGGTTTATTTTCAACCGACTTCCGAAAAGGAGGAGGTTATCAATTCGTCTGTATGTTTTTTTTTTTTTTTTGGTACCTATGTTTGTTATCGCATATCTCCGTCATGAATGAACCGATTTTTAAAATTCTTTTTCACACCACCTGCTCGAAAATGTCAAATTATATGTCAAGCAACCTTAATCTAAAGTGAGTCATTAGTGGCCGGCCGGGGGCACAGCCGGTCAATAATGTTGTACTGGATTTCATTATGACCCGCTGGTCAATAATGTGATTTGAATTTGGAATCTCACATGCTCAGCTAAATTGGCAGTATAGTACTAACAAACACCCAGAAAGAGGAAAGCTATTCTCGATACCCTTACTACGCGTGGATGATATTCTCGATTTCCTACAAAATCATAACGACTGCTTCTTCATATCGTTGCCATGTTTTCGAAGACATAATATTGTAAGAATAATTAGATAACTACGAACCATTTTTTAAAAGGAATGGAATAACATTAAAACTGGCATTAATAATAACAAATACCGTACCGCGCCGTAATACCGTTATAGTACTTGGCTGTAACATTAGTTAAAAGTTGTTTGTGATAATGTTACCATTAACCCGTTTGTGCATATAACTAACTAGTTCTAAATATGTTATTCTTACTGTTTGTTTATTTAATAAATACTTTGTTTTTCGTACTATGGCTATCATTTTCTCACAGTAGGTGTAAAAAGTAGAGTATCCTCCTCTGGGCTAAAGGTGTCTTTGCCTTGGGCTAGCTTGAATCCCTCGCTGCATTCAGGATTCTTGTATTAACTCCCTCGCTTCGCTCGTGAGTTAAACTCTTAACTCCCTCCCTGCGCTCGGGAGTTAAATCCCGAATCCTTCATTGCGCTCGAGATTCAATATGACGCCCGTGACTTAAGACACAACTTTAGCCCCTCGGTGCATAATCTACTACATATTTGTGTTCGAATAGGTATACTCCCGAGGTAGTCCCATTGTCACCAAATCAGGATCTGATGATGGGATCCCATGGAAATCGAGGGCAACCCTCAAATTTTATAGGCACATATGATGTTTTTCATATATTTTCTAAAGCTGTTTAAGTATTTGCGTCTGACCATAATATCATGTGAATTCGCTGATGATGATGGAAGGTACAACTCCTCAACGGTTAGGAGTTGAAAGAAAATTCTTTCTTATTTATACTCACTTATGAAGCGATAATTGTATTCTTTCAGGGTATTAGGTTGACCCGAGGTGGTCCCATTGTCACCAAGTCAGGATCTGATGATGGGATCCCAGGGAAATCGAGGGCAACCCTCAAACTTTATAGGCACTTATGACGTTTTCCATATACGAGTATTTTCTAAACCTGTTCAAGTATTTGCGTGTGGTCATCACAATATCATGTGGATTCACTGATGATGATGAAAGGTACAACTCCTCAACGGTTAGGAGTTGATAGAAAATTCTTTCAGAACTATACGCATTATAGTTGTATTCTTTCAGGGTATTAGGTTGCCCTGATGATAGAAGGTAAAACTCATTAACCGACTTTAAAAAAAGGAGGTTCTCAATCTTTTTTTATGTATATTCACCGATTACTCGGAGGCGCCTGAACCGATATAAAAAATCTTGAATCTTTTTGAATCTTGAAGGTTAAGGGTTAGGGTTCTTGGTTGAATGTTAAATGTATACTTAGTCAATATTTGTATAGGATATTACAACTAAAAATTGTAAAATGAAAACACTTTTTTGCAAAAAAAAAAACCGACTTCAAAAACACAAAAAAGTGAAAAACACAAAAACGAAAAACACAAAAAAGTGAAAAATAAACTTCACAAGAAAAAGCAGCTTCTGAAGTCGGTGACACTTTGTCTGTTTGATTTGGTTTTTTTTGCCACCGAATTAAACAGACAAAATGTCACCACTTTTTTGTGTTTTTGAAGTAGAAAAAGTTTTTTTATTATTTTTTTTCATATTTTTCGGAGGCGGAGATTTTTTTTTAACATTATGCACTTGTTGACAAGACTACATGTAGGTACCCCCCAGAAAATAATTTAGTACTAAAACCTTTTCGGAGATGAGCGTGCTGTTGCAGTTGTGAAAAATTTTGAAATGCCTATATTTTGATTTTTATTTACTTTTAAAGTCTGTAAACGGCATTTTTAGTTTTTTTTCGCTTATCGGCCTGTTTTCACTTACTACGCTGATACTGACCACTTTGGTAAAAATATCATCAGATAAAGTACCTAAGTACTTAGCTAGAACAATATTCAAAAAATTTGGCTAATTCGATATAGGGGCAGTGAATAGCCATTTATAACGAAGGTAATAGGTATAGACAATAGGCGTAAATACTGTTATACCTAAGTTTCAGGTCATGACGAGTAGGTAAGGCAGCTAAAGACGCGAAATCATTGATTGACGGCTGCTGCACAATGTACACGGCATTTTCTCGTACAATGCATGTCCATGTCCAATCGGATTGTTGTGCTGCGGCCTTTACACAGCGCACTGGACCGGACCCGTCATGTAATGCCACTCCTCACAGCAGTTTACGTTTGTTTTAACCGCCGCAATCATATGTCATTTTCTCGAGTTTCGCGCCATTTTGCCGGCCATCACGGCTTCGATCCGTTCGGCGCGTTCGCTCCGTAATTATTGAAACTTTGAAAGCAGAGAATCCGCTCTCGACGTCGAGGTATGCACGAACGCTTATTTAAAGCGGCTGTTTAGTTTCGCTCTTTAAATTGTAATAGCTGATATTAGATGAGGAGATAGTGTTATCATCACTGCAGTTAATGAGTTTGTTAACTAAAGTAGGGTATCTACGTAAATCTTTGTTGGGTACCGCTTGTGTTATTCTTTGTGTTATCTATTATTGTATGTAACACAAATAGGTACATTGATATCTACCAAATCTTTTTTGATAATAAGCAATGAAAGCCTAATTTAAGAACTGGGCAGTTCTTGATATTTTTTTTTATTAATCGAAATTAGAATTTCAACATCCTTCCAACCCATAAATTGCAACTTATTAAGGGGAACACAGCAGTGGATGACTTTGACGATTTGACCTCTGTACTGGCTTTTGTTTATTTTTCGGCCCCTACCGGCAAACGACTGTACTACAGAAAAACGTACCAAAGAACAGAAATGTGTCGCAGAGTGGTCATCGTATTTGCCTAACATATTTTGTTTCTCTTGGAGTACCTACATCATAATGTATGAATAAAATATTTAATAATAAATTATACACTTTGACTAATGAAGTAATAACCTAGCTTTCATTAGTTATTTCACTGAGCACAGGTACTCCTACGATACATTCTTAAGGTCTGATAAAGACCAGGTAACTGCTTATCGCTTCTCAGTCACGGAAATAGTCAGAATGCTCCAGCTTTCAGCTAACTGAGCACGAATGTTACTTCATGATACATTTTGAAGGTCTGACGATGACCACCTAAGTGCTTATCGGTTCTCAGTGACTGATGTAGTTAGAATGACCTAGCTTTCAAATTTTATCTATCTGAGCACGTATTTCTACTACATGATACATTATGAAGGTCTGATGATGACCAGCTAAGTGATTATCGGTTCTCAGTGACGGATATAGTTAGAATGCTCCAGCTGTCAGCTTTTATCTTATTGAGCACGGATGCTACTACATGATACATTTTGAAGGTCTGATGATGACCAGCTAAGTGCTAATTGGTTCTCAGTGACGGATATAGCTAGAATGACCTAGCTTTCAGATTTTATCTTATTGAGCACGGATGCTACTACATGATACATTTTGAAGGTCTGATGATGACCAGCTAAGTGCCTATCGGTACACAGTGACGGATATAGCTAGAATGACCACCATCAGGTAAATGGCACCATCAGTCTCCAAGGCCTCTTCGAGCTCTTTTAAATGAGTCCACACACGACGGTTATACGTGGTGCCATCAATGAGATCCTATACTTACCTTCGGAGTCTACCATCAGGTAGCTAGTATCATCAGTCTCCAAGGCCTCCTCGAGCTCTTTCAAATAAGTCCAAACACGATGGTTCTACTCAGTGCCGTCAATGAGATCCTATACTCACCTTCGGAGTCCACCATTAGGTACGAGACATCATCAGTAATCCAGATCTCCATCTTCCATCAAACGAAATTCTCAAGACAAAATAATTAAAACGATAAAACAATTAACACCATTAAAACAATAACATACATTACATAACATCGCGCCTGTAATCCCCAAAGGGTTAGGCAGAGGTGTACCTAATAGTAGGCGTGATGTTATGATAAGTATGTTATTATTTTAATGATTTTAATTGTTTTATCGCTTTTAGCGATAAAACAATTGTAGGAATTGTTGTATCGCTTTTAGCGATAAAACAATTGTAGGAAAAAACAATTGTAGTCGTTCTTGTAGCACGGATGCTACTACATGATACATTTTGAAGGTCTGATGATAACCAGCTAAGTGCTTATCGGTTCTCAGTGACGAACGTAGTTAGCATGACCTAGCTTTAAAATTTTATCGATTTGAGCACGGATGCTACTACATATTACATTCTAAAGGTCTGATGATGACCAGCTAAGTGCTAATTGGTTCTCAGTGACGGATATAGCTAGAATTACCTAGCTTTCAAATTTTATCGATCTGAGCACGGATACTACTACATGATACATTTTGAAGGTCTGATGATGATCAGCTAAGTGCTTATCGGTTCTCAGTGACGGATGTAGTTAGAATGACCTAGCTTTCAGATTTTATCTTATTGAGCACGGATGCTACTACATGATACATTTTGAAGGTCTGATGATGATCAGCTAAGTGCTTATCGGTTCTCAGTGACGGATGTAGTTAGAATGACTTAGCTTTCAGATTTTATCTTATTGAGCACGGATGCTACTACATGATACATTTTGAAGGTCTGATGATGACCAGCTAAGTGCTTATCGGTTCACAGTGACAGATATAGATAGAATGACCACAATCAGGTAAATGGCACCATCAGTCTCCAAGGCCTCCTCGAGCTCTTTCAAATGAGTCCAAACACGATGGTTCTACGCAGCGCTGTCAATGAGATCCTGTACCCACCATCAAAGTCCACCGTCAAGTAAATGGCATCATCAGTCTCTAAGGCCCCCTCGAGCTCTTTCAAATGAGTCCAAACACGACGATTCTACGCAGTGCCGTCAATGAGATCCTTTACTTACCTTTGGAGTCCACCATCAGGTAAATGACATTATCAGTCTCCAAGGCGTCCTCGAGGTCTCAACACCATTAAAATAATAAGATACATAACATAACATCACGCCTACTATTAGGTACACCTCTGCCTAACCCTTCGGGGATTACAGGCGTGATGTTATGTAATGTATGTTATTATTTTAATGGTGTTAATTGTTTTATCGCTTTTAATTATTTTGTCTTGAGAATTTCGTTTGATGGAAGATGAAGATCTGGATGACTGATGATGTATCGTACCTGATGGTAAACTCCGAAGGTGGGTATAGGATCTCATTGACGGCACTGAGTAGAACCATCGTGTTTGGACTCATTTGAAAGAGCTCGAGGGGGCCTTGGAGACTGATGATACCAGCTACCTGATGGTAGACTCCGAAGGTGGGTATAGGATCTCATTGACGGCACTGAGTAGAACCGTCGTGTGTGGACTCATTTGAAAGAGCTCGAAGAGGCCTTGGAGACTAATGGTGCCATTTACCTGATGGTGGTCATTCTAGCTATATCCGTTACTGTGAACCGATAAGCACTTAGCTGGTCATCATCAGACCTTCAAAATGTATCATGTAGTAGCATCCGTGCTCAATAAGATAAAATCTGAAAGCTAGGTCATTCTAACTACATCCGTCACTGAGAACCGATAAGCACTTAGCTGATCATCATCAGACCTTCAAAATGTATCATGTAGTAGCATCCGTGCTCAGATCGATAAAATTTGAAAGCCAGGTCATTCTAGCTATATCCGTCACTGAGAACCAATTAGCACTTAGCTGGTCATCATCAGACCTTCAAAATGTATCATGTAGTAGCATCCGTGCTCAATAAGATAAAATCTGAAAGCTAGGTCATTCTAACTACATCCGTCACTGAGAACCAGTTAGCACTTAGCTGATCATCATCAAACCTTCAAAATGTATCATGTAGTAGCATCCGTGCTCAATGAGATAAAAGCTGAAAGTTGGAGCATTCTGACTATTTCCGTGACTGAGAACCGATATGCAGTTACCTGGTCTTCATCAGACCTTCAAAATGTATCATGTAGTATGAGAGACCATCATTAGGTACGAGACATCATCAGTCATCTAGATCTCCATCTTCCATCAAACGAAAATCTCAAGACCAAATAGTTAGATAACATAACATCACACCTGTAATCCCCGAAGGGTTAGGCAGAGGTGTACCTAATAGTACACCCACATTTCGCCAGTTATGTTTAAGTCCCATATAATAGGGGCGAGCCTATTGCCATCAACCGGGCACAAATCCAGACTTCGTGGCTGTTACTTATAATTTCCTGATGGAAAAACCCAATAACACTTTGCCCGACCCGGGAATCGAACCTAGGACCTCATGCTCAGCATCGTGCTTACGACCACTAGACAAACGAGGCAGTCCAAAATTAAAATAATATCATAGATATATCTATATACCAAAATATCTACTAAGAAACGTAGATAATTTACCAATAGTTTTGGAGACCTCGGTCACGCGTCACTTTACGTTTATTAGGCATAGTCAGCTTAGTCTATGATAGGTGCAAACAACAAATCGAAATTACAAACTACTTTAAATATATTTACAAACTTATTTTCTGTTCTTATTTTACGAAATATTGATAACTATACAATTTACAATATGTTTTAATTCAGAAAACATTAGAAACGTGAACTTTTGAATTTTATTTGTGAAGTAATGACATGCGTGCAGTCCACCCGTGACAACAGTCATCGAGACACTGGCGCGGCGCGTTCCAAGTATGCGCGACGGGTCTCGCGCCGCATTTGCCTCAAAAAGTCGGGAATTAATTTTTTTTTTTTAAATTTTATTACAAATCAGAGAAAATAAACAATACGGATTGATAAATACATGAAATACATCACTACGTATTTTTGGGTATAAAATTCATACCGAACTATTTAGCCGTTACAGAGACAAAATTCGATTTAGGTTAAGACATACTACGATTTTTTATTAAATAATGTGAAGGTTTATTAAAATTTTAAACAATACGAATTATTTGTGATGACTTTAAGTATAACATATATTTTTTATATGGAAATCGTACGGAAGGATTCCTCAACAAATTTCTTTAAACATACGTCGTTTTTGGGATTTGACCATTGCAACGGCCTTAAAATCCAATGTTGCATTTATTTTATAAACGACACATCTTATTATTTTTGTTTGTGACTGCAAAAGATCGCTTCATCCTTCTCCTGCCCTTATTTCAATTTATTTGGGGTCGCCGCAGCAAGACTTTTTCTTCCGTACTTCTCCATTACTGGTCGTCTCCCTTTTTAGTCATATCATCCTTCACAAAGTCTATTCATCGTTTTTTGGTTGTCCTCTTCCCTATCTACATTCATGTTCAACATTTTGCTCACTTTAATTTTTTAGTACTCAAACAATTACAAGTTACTAAAGCGGTTTGTAGACGCGCGACGGTGCGTAAGATCACGCCTGTGATCTCCACATCTTGTCTATGGCCGGCGCCCGAGAAAGTGCTTGATAGGCGTCCGACATAATTGTGCATTGCCAGTACTCCAGTAGTATGAGGAGTGCCGTGTCACTATTGTAACTCTATATGGACCAGTTTTTGCACCTCAGCCGGTAGGATATTGGTTCCTCATTCATCTGAGTCCATGTGAGTGACCGTTGGTTACGAAAGAAAGCTGATCATTGTAGACTGTCTAAAGATGTGAAATTCTATTAAAGAGAAGTGAAACTTTGAAACAATGTAGGTATATGTATACAGTTATTTGAATTTTTCATGAAAATGTAAAGAATATCTAGGAAAACTTGGTAAACATGAGGAACATGGGGAGCATAGCAATGTTCGTATACTGTCGTAGATTATGAAGTTAACAGACATTGAATAGGTTAAGAGAACAAACGTATACAAGTACCATTGTACAAGTGCAACTGGGCTTATACCAGGTGTATGTAACGTTTCCTTTGTGCCTATTGGCCTTGTTCTGTTCTGACCCCTACTGATATGGAGGAAAGTGGGAATTTTATCTTTCCTACTCCTCCGCTATTCTTAAAAAAAAAAAAGTTATATTGCTTCTTTGAGACTTAGCCCATTCGCACATGGCGTCGTATCGTAAGCGTATCGTAGAACGCGCGTAGTACGAGAGCAATACGAGCAGGAACATGTTCAAACAAGTCCGCACACGAGGCGGTGTTGCAGCGTATCGTATGAGGTGTTCATTGTCATTACGATAGTCGTAGCGTACTGGCGTAAAAAAGGAAGCGTCAAAAAAATATATTTTATAATGAATACTGCAAAAGTTGTAGAATTTGTGAGCCTAATCGAAACATTTCCTTGCCTATATAATCATTCATTAAGTGATTACTCGTTCGTACTAGTTTACGTGCAGCAACAAAAAACCTTTTCTTGTAATTATTTGCGATGTATGGATGGATCCAATGAGCACGTCGCTTTCTACTTCTAACGAAATCAAATAACAAGAAATCCTCTTCGTCTGAAGAGAAGGTATGGTCATCAATAAATTCCCCAAACATATCTGGTAAGCTTGACGCCATGATTTCAACTGAGATATTACAAAACGATACGTCTACGCGACGATTCGTTTGTAGAACACTCCGCGTCTCGTGCGCGTAACGTAATTACGATACGCGCACGAGACAACTACGCCTACGACCCATGTGCGAAAAGCCTTAGTAGAGCTTCATTGTCCCGGCATTATTCTGGTGGTCGCAACTGATTCGATATAATAATAAATTATAAAATAGTTTATTGGTAAAACAAGCTTAGGTCCAAACAAGTTATGTGATTGGATCCTCCTTTTAGGTAGATAGTGCCTGTGTTAGGAGAGTCCGCTCTTCCATATCAAGACGGGATATACAAATAGCAAAAAAAAAATTATTATGCTTTCAGGAGTTGCAGTGGTATGGAAATAGTGTGGCAGGCTTATTTCAAATAGATCATTGCCGTCCGTCTTATGACGACGAAAGGCCGTGTCGACGCGACGGACGGCGCGTTCGTGTTCCACGCGCGCCTTAAAGAGATGCCAGCAAGGGCCGACGCCCGTCATGGCTGCGGGTTGTTCGAAACAGATACCGTGGCCTCGACACAAAGGGCTTAGAAGGAACATGGGTGGTTTTTAGTCAGTAGAAGTCTGACACTCCCTACCGCTCTGCGGGAGGAGTCATTCGATGATTTCCTACACTTAAAAAAAAATAAAAAAAGCCTTATCCCAAAACAAAAACAAGTTCCATCTGAAGATAGACAATAGCTTCAAGTGGCTCATTTTACTGACACTGCACAGATACAGACGCTCTTTGTAGCATCTGTATCTGCGCTGTATCAACGTCAGAGTATCTGTAAGTGCAGCTCACAAAGCCACAAGGAAATTCCATAACATAATCACTAATAACAATCACAATAGAAATTCACTAGACAAACCTATATTTGCGTTATCTTCAGTTATCTAAGTCACAACACAGCACTGACCTAAATTCATAACTAGTGATCATCAACATAAAATCATCTGCCCACGCGCACTGTGGCGACATTACTAGACGCATTGACAATGTAAATACTATTGTCAACAGAATAAATAAATATTTATCCAGAGGCAAGATGAGTCGGTATTCGGTAAGCCATTGTGTGGCACGGGCGCGGGCGTCCGGTTTGTAAAATGAATTTAAAAGCGCGTGATGTAAGATGTAGCACTTTGTTTTATTTATATTCAATCGGATGTCAACTTGTAGACACAATAGATTAACAAATCATTACCGGTACATACAAATAACTCTATGGTTTGTTAACAAGCCTTTTTCTGTGTGAAAAAAAATGAAAGCTTACCATAAGGAATGAGTCCAGCTACGCTGAGAATGAACACTATCATTGCAGAGCACTGGAACATAATTCTAATTATAAACTGTATTCCGTTATAAC
Source organism: Diarsia brunnea (assembly GCA_949774965.1). Classification (NCBI taxonomy): domain Eukaryota; kingdom Metazoa; phylum Arthropoda; class Insecta; order Lepidoptera; family Noctuidae; genus Diarsia; species Diarsia brunnea. The sequence continues at coordinate 7,602,328 of OX459013.1, read as the reverse complement.
GTCCACTACCGCCACAGTTTTTATCGCACTAATCTCACGAGGAATCGGTTTTATCTTTGAACGTGTGCCGTTATCATTACGTTGTAAATTATTGTGTCGCTCCCAGTGGAAAACAAGGATTTATCATCGTTGAAATATAGATTTTTGTGGTAACTGTTTGTTTGAAACACGCACGTCGGTCGTATCTGTGACTAAAATAAATTTATATCTGAGATGACTGCTCGGAATATTCACGTCATGTCGTGTTTGGAGATGATTCGAATGAACGCGCCGTGCACCGTTACATGTACTTACCTGCGAACTAATTTTGGTCTGAAATATGTTGCAAATCAAACCTAAATAACAGTAACATGCTTTCATATCTCCTATTATCTACCTAAATGGTACATAATAAAATCGATGTATGTTTAAAAGTTATAAATAGAGAGAGTCAAATTAATCTTGCCCCAGGCATAACTCTCAGCTGTCAATCGCTTTTTTCAAAATAAAGGACACATACCGTACAATAATAGAGAAATTAATGGAGTTGTCAAAGAAACAGAAATTAACTAAACACATAATTAAGTTAGCAGTTCATTTGGCCGTTTCCAAATAATAACACAAATTCGATTAATGATCGCACGTCTGTAAAGATGAGTAGGCGATGAAATACCGACCAATTAAGTGACACTCCTGCGCAGACTTCACTAATCCGGATTATAACGGCGGTTTGATGATTTAAATTACGTATTCATGCAATATTTCAATTAAAACATTTTCATTTTATTAATGTGCACGTTAATTGAAACTGATTTTAATATTATACGAGCTTTAGAGTGAACTGTCGGGACGATTAATATGATTTTGCTAATTGCATATTTATATTTGTCTAGCGTCTGGTCTGATATAAAAATAGCGTATGAAATCGATCGTATTTGTAAGAAATTGAAATGAGCAAAGTATGAGACATGTTATATTTTGCTGTAATATCTAGTAACATTGTACTTACAATATTATGTGTTGACAACAATATTCAAATACAAGAACACAGACAGCGGCACGCGATCGATAGAGGTGTCATGTCACTTCACTTCCTAACTGAGATCAACTACCAAATAGGGCTGACCGTAAACTTGATACCAACTTAACACTATCGTCAGCACAAACAATATTAACCTTAATTTTGATAAAGATAAGGGTGAAGGTAACGGTGAGAGAGATTTTGGTGGAGTGTGCGAAATAGTGGCCTAGATCACGGCTGCGTTGGTTTGGTACAGCGACGCGCCATCTCACATCGTGTCGGTATGTGCGAGTCACACGGATGCCTCCGAAAGATAAACAGAGAATATCCTAAAGGTCTAATGTGAAAGATGAGATAGATGTTTAGTTTTTTCATAACCTTTTAATTACGAATGAGTGATTGGCACTATTATAACAGGCTGATTTCCTCAAAGTTTCTATAGCTGCTTCAATTGATTGCCGGTCTCTCCAATATACTTTTTCACTATTTTCATACACAGTTTCTAATACAAGGTCTCTTCCTGCAACTTCTATAAATTTTGTTTTGTTTGATGTTTTTATCGTTTCTCAAGTTTATAATTCTAAAAGTAGCAACATCTGATGCTCTTTCACTTATATAAAGATGTGTTGCAGCATCACAAGTCCTCATATTCGGCACTTTAGTATTCATCATCGCACTGAAGTCTAGTTTGGTAAGACGTGACAATATTATTCAAGCCATCACGTGGGCAGGCTTTAGGACGGTGATAAGCATTTATTCTGTCGCCTAGTTATCCAAAAATATCTTTCTGATACTTATCGTATGTAATAAAAGTGGCACAAACGTGGACATCTGTTTCAATTTGTGCTTCAGAGAGGTCAGAAGCTGTATATATTCTAGATATAATGTAGTGCTTAATGTGAAATTTCATAAAAGAAAAAACTACCTGTGCAAATTGTATGTGTACTTCATCCAAGCAGTATCATCATCGTCTTTCACTGTTGGACATCTGTCTCTTAGAAGCACTGAAACATATTGTTGGTATCCGTATGGATACCTAGTTCTACTTCGTTTCCTACGTTTAATAGGTTCCCTTTTTCCAATCATTCAAATTCAATATATATTTTGATTAGAGCATCTTCTAATGAAATCTTTCTAACACATCAGTAATTGAAAGCTTGAATGTTAAACGATTTATTTTGGTAACCATAAAAGTAGACACCTGTACATCTAATCGAAGCTCCTGATTCATATCAAACCATACAATCCCATGTAACAAGGTATCTTATCAATTTATGATCTTCAGTCTCAAAGTGTTTTTGATCGTTATAATTTAAAAGCGGCGCACCTTTCACTCAGGGGGACCAATTAATTCTTGGTCGATACATTAAGCGTTCAATAAATTCTCGAAAAACGCCGCGACTACCGATAACAGGAACGAGTTCGGGACCTCTTCTTTAGATTAAAAAGGTTTTATTTATCTTGGACAATTTGTTAATGCCACTCTTCATGCCTTCCGGTAGCCGTGTAATTGAATCTTCTGGTTTTTGAAGATTTATAACTGCCATCTGATTGAGCTACCGTCCTTTGATTAGCGGCTCTATTTGAATCTTCGCCGACATTTGTGTTTCCTTTTTTAATGTTATTGAACACATTATTCAAATGTGTTTTTGTAGCTGCATTTCCTCTTGCATATCATTAGTTGCCGAGCTGCGGAGGTGTTACTTTAAAGAAATTTACGCAAGCTCATTAAACTTTTGCAAAACCGTTTTCACTTGACGTTTGTTTACTTTATTATAGTTTTTATTACGTATAATTATATGCTTGATCGGTCCCAGATAATAGTGAGTGTTATACGCATTGGCGTAATAAAAAACCGTGTTATTGATATTTTATTTTTCTTTATGCACGCTTAATAATTTCTAAAGAACTTTTTGCAATAGCCGCTTCGAAGACTTATGCAAACAATTTTCTATAGTACCTTTTATGGCTATTTCTTTGACGGTGTTGCAGAAATATGAAAGGTTTATCTTGAGGATAATGCAGCGGCATCTCTTTGTGCGGGCAGAAATGCCGGGGGTTGATAGAAAGTAAGTGCTATCTACATATTGGACGAAATTATAAAGATTAGAGGAGGTGATGATGGAATGCGAAATGTCCGTCGGCGACACAGTGACCTGTGGCGTTGCGTGGATAGGATCGGCAGAAGGACGAGGCGCGGCGACGATCGCGTGAGATACTCTGCGCACGTCCGCGCTGCCCTCACGATCCTGTGCCGTTATTTTAATTTATCTTTTCTTTTCCCTTGTTCTCTTTTGGAATGTTCGTTCTTTTTTCTAATTTTAAAAACAAAATGTTGTTTCCTTTGGTAATAATTGTTTGTGCTGTGCCAGCTTTACGTCTGTCATCATCGTGGGTTGGTAGTTTATAGTCATTTTCATATTTTAACTCCTTTGCCGCGCCATGGTAAATTATTTTAGCAGTTATGTAAATTAGAGCTTGTTAGTTGTAAGAAATACAGTTAACGAATGGTCGTTCGAAGTAAGAAAATATTTCTTAACTGATATCTAGTGTCTCAACCTGAGCTGTTTGTAACTGGTGTCCGGAGAAAATAAAATGCAAAATAGTGGCGGTGTTGTTGTAGAGGAGGGAATAAATAATGAAATTGATAGCTATCTCATTGTTCACACCAAAAGGCTTTTGGTTCACGCCTTCCACTGCCAAAATCACACCATGAATTCCCGGTACACTATAATGAACTAAATCAACCAGTGGAATAATGGCGACCGCTTTCTGCAGCTCATAAAGCATACTGATCGGCTGTGCGCCTGCGATTACAATATTTTCTCTCCGACAAGCCTTAACGATACTTTAAACGGTGCTTCGTCCAATTTTCGCGCCTCCATTTCTTATTTGCGCGCTCCCCGAATTCAATTTAAGACTCATCGATTTTTGTGTGGTATATTTTACAAAATTTAAATTATGATAATGACAAGCACACCATAGGCGGTCGGTGATAATTTCTTAAAAATTACACAAACATCGAGAAATGATCGGTTCTGTATGATCGTATAATTGCCTCTGTAATTTTTTTTTGACTGGCGATGACGACCCGATGGCCACTACTAAGGTTGCAAGAAAGTTAAAACAGAAATACAAATAAAAACAACTTTTTAAACAGACTTGTTAGTGGTTTTTTGTACCTAGTATCTAACACCTAAGTGAGTATCAAAGACATTCAAATATACCTATGTGTTAAATATCTTTAGTGAGTACACACATGTTCAACATAATATTTGTACAAGTAGGTACCTGGGTAACAGAGCTGTGCTCGGGTGAAAATAGAGAAAATAAGTTTCCCAGATCATGATTACAAATGTAAATATACAAATATTGCTTAATAGTATAGGATGAACCACTATGTTACCTTTTTTCAATAAACAATAAGCCGCAACACAATATTTAATGACTTTTCAGACTTCATTTTCATTAAAACACACCCCAATAAATAAAACTTGATTACGAACACTTATTTCTTGAACGCAGCTAAAACAAAACCAAAAAACGCAGACCTATTTCTCGACAGTCGGTCATCGGTTTGCGTAACAGACTAACTGCGTGTCCGCAATTTCATTGACCAAACCTTTCAGTCTTCGTAGTCACGCAAAACCATCGATTGCCGGTGTCGACTCAATAAAACATTCGATAATGTTTTTATTTCACGCCAATTGTATTCAATTAGTTTCAGACACGAAAAAGTGCGGCACGAAGAGTCCTGTTGCAATACCAAAACGATTTTTTTAAAAGTGAACTTGTGTGCGAGTGTGTTGGATTACTTTTGCGTGGGTAACTGCTGATGTAATGATGATGATGATGTTCATGGAATGAAATGCGAGATGACAAAAAGTTCCACCTTTTCGTATTATCACCATTTGTGAGTTCTCGTACTAGAGTTTTAATATTAGACTGCACAAGACTACTAAGATTAATAGATATGAAAGTTTGTAAGAAGAAGATATGCTGCACTGACCCCAGAAGAATAGAAGAGCTTTTGCAGGGGAATTTTCAGTGCCTAAGGTACTATACTATTATGCCTCCGTTTGGCATCTACCCAAAAGTGTAAAAAAACATAATAACGAAGATTTGTGGAACAGTAGTAGGGGCTGTCTCACAGTTTAGGAGAAACTTCATTCGTTGATACTACCGATAATTGGTAATAAGTATGTTGGCATTAAAATTTCACGCTTTTATCTGGATTGTTTTTGGCCTTTTATGGCTAAGTAGTTGCTCCAGCCACTCCAGGGCACGTTGTAACATGTGAAATGTGTATGACAGGAGGCTGCAATAAAATCGATGCACCGATTTAATATCCTTGCCGTTATTTCAAACATGAATTACAGTATTACTATCCGAATTTTGTCTACGTCTTTAGATAAACCTTGGCATAAAAAATCTTAAACATCTCTATTGTTAGGACACAACCTACAAATTGATGCCTCCTGTGAGCGGTAGTGAGCCGTTACCCACCACGTGTATCCCGTACCTACGGTTTAGTGGGTATTCAACACATTTTACATCAGGGTTCCCTACTTTGTATGTTGCCGTTGCCGCTTCTATTTCACCATTTAGAGAGCAGTGGTAATGAAATAAATTTGTTACCCTGGATTTGAACTTACTACGCACGACACGTAAGTCGGAGTCTTTACCACTTCGCCACTTCTGCACAACTGACATACTTAAACAAATCTTATATATGTATGTCGAGTATTGCATACGTCATAAATGTCTACATACGTTCCGTTACTACCACGTCTTACTACGGTACTCAGAGATATTTAATGATTAATTAAGCCACTTAGTAGAGATTTGACATACTTTTGTATGACAAAACTGTCAAAACCTTTACTAAGTGATGGCCTAAGTAATCATTAAAGCTCTCTGAGTGCGGCAGTTAGCCGCATGCTGTATGTCAACTTTTGACAATTCATTAGTCGATATCAAGCTGCCTTTCGAGTACAGTAACTGATTTATTTATGGCTTCGAATTCACATGAGCAAAGTACGTGATCTGCAATGTTTTATAAAGAAATACCTGTATTTTGAATGGGAAAACATGCTTGTTACCCAAACTTGTGTCGGGATAAGATAAATCTGTTAACCTTTTTACAAAATAATAAGGAACATTGTGGTTATTTCGCAGGCCGCAGCTACAATGCACGTTTCATGTGAACAATGAATCAATATTGTCTAAAACGAAGGTTCAGGTCCAATGCTTTAAAAAAAAACTATTATATCAATAATGAATAATTATTTTCTACATAGAAGAAAGAAAACGACTGTCTAAGAAAATGTTATAATGTTTAATTATGCTCGTGGTTTAATAATAACTGCCACTCGGGCGATCTTTAGGTTAAGTCACGCTTGCCTAGGTTGGTCTGTGGATGGGTGACCGCCCATTACGAACCGAGTTTCCTCCGTGCCTCGGAAAGCACGTAAAGCTGTTGGTCACGGCTGCCATATAGATCATTGGCAGTCGTTACAGATAGTTAGTGACCTAAAAGTCTGACAACCAGTCTTACCAAAGGGTATCGTATTACCCAGTATTAACTGGGTTGTGGAGGTCAGATAAGCTGTCGCTCCATGTAAAATATTGGTACTCAGCTGCATCCGGTTTGACTGGAAGCCGACCCCAACATAGTTGGGTAAAGGCTAGGCAGATGATCACATGCGAATTGCAACTGTGTCTACGCGTACACTACAATATCACCCGCGCCGAGATGGTTAATCTCCGCTAAGATTGGCCGCCGTGACCGAAAACGGTCAGGAGGACTATACTGTATCGATATCCGAAAGCAATGCCTGATTCTTTAATTTACAGCACTAGCTGATATTCATGGCTTCGCCCGTGTGGTTGTCAGTTATCGCGACCAAAAGTAATCTTTGTATCCCTCCCTTTCAACCCCTAACAACCCTTTTTCGCATTAAAAAGTAGCCTTTGTCCTTTCTCAGGCTCTGGTATCTGTGTGCCAAAAATTTAAATCGGTTCAATAGTTTTGGCGCGAAAGCGCGACAGACAGGCAGACAGAGCTACTTCCGCATTTATAATATTGTAAGGATTACACAGATAGTAGTCCTGTACAGTCACCTCTAGAAATAAGATCAGAAAAGAAGCATCTAGAACAGTTCTGATAACAACAATTTCAATGACTCAACCAATAATACCTTTGAGTACATTAATACGGTAAAAAGCAATTGTTGGCTATACTCTGCCGTCCGTTTTATTGCATCGTGCTCAGATACCAGCGATTGGCTATAGAACCACTATTTTACAACTTATTTATAGTTTAATTATGGAAAAGTCGCTCGACTTGGCTATAAAGGTCCACAGTAGCAACCCTGGCAATATCTGGAGTGATTCCATGGACCTTTATAGGTTTCTGTTTACGCCGCAAAGTTCAAAAATAGGTATTATTGCTGTTTAATTAGCCAATTCTTGTTTCAACATAGGTAGGTCGCGTTTTTTTACGAAATAACGAAGTACCTACTTTAAAGATCAAAGAGAGGAGTCAGAATAACATTCCTTTAGTGATATTTAACGATGATAGAAAAATCATTACACAGTATTGGATTACCATACACGTAAGATAGATCTAGTGGTCGCAAGCGCGACTGCTGGCATGAGGTCCTCGGTTCAATTCCCAGGTCGGCCGGGTGGGCCACCTCAGGGATTACCCGGTATATTGTGCCCCGCTGTTACATCGTAGTCGTATCTCTTCGTCCATGTTTTAATCAATACTTTACCGCCATGCGAGCATTTAATAAAACATTAAACGTGTGTTTTATGTTTACTACCAGCATTCAATTTATTGTATCAATTGAATTCAATAAAGAATTGTTATGGCCTACCTACCCAAAGGATTAAATAATGTACTACACTTACATGTGTAAATTGTTCTATTACTATCATTCATGTACTTTATTAATTTATTGTTATGAATAGTGCCTCTTATTTTATTTTTTATCGTTTATATCCATAGTTGATGGCTACATATAAATATGGTGTACTGGTAGAGTAAATCGGATTAACAAGAGCACACAAGTTTCAAATAAATAAAATTGACGTGTCTGTTTGTAATTTCAAAATAGCAGGAATTTAATTATTTGTTTAATTATTGTGTAGTTGTCGGTCTGTCTTTTTGTTCAGGCTAATCTTAGAAACGGTTGGACCGATTTTGGCGAGACTATTACTGGAAGATGTGTGGTGTTATAACTTAGGCTACTCTTATTTGACAAAATATTGGGTTTCGTGCAATGGAATGATATCCCTTGTAGAAATTGTAACCAAAATCCAACTCAAATAGGAGAGTAATCTTTTTATAATAATTTACCGCGTACGAAGGAAGCGGGACACAGGTAGTCAGTATCACTACATAATTACATATTATAAAACAAAGTCTTCTGTCGCGTCTGTCTGCCTGTCTGTTCGCGATTAACTCAAAAACTACTGCACCGATTGTCATACTGTTTTCACCAATGAATAGAATGGTTCTTGAGGATGTTCTCGAAATTTGACCGACATACACGCGGGCGAAGCCGCGGGCATCAGCTAGTATAAAATAAAACTAAAAGAGTGACATGAAAACTCAACAACATTACTCAAAGATAAAATAAAAAAAAATCAGTCGTGGACACTTATTTAATCGAGGGTTGAAAATATGTGTCAATAATGGAAACAACCTAAAACCTTGCATCAGCGAAATTGCTCGAAAACCAAAAGGTCACGGTAAGTGGGTCGGTGTGGGACGGCAGTCGCTCACGTACGTGTCCATTGTAAAATACTAATACAAATAATAGAGGAATGATTGTACCTGTCCGAAATAGACCCAATCATCGACGGACGTGCCCACTCTGCCCAAAGCCAGCGAAGTGTCAAGGATACGTGAAATTGGGTGGTTACGGTAACACAGCCATGTCTAATGTTTCAGTGAAATAGCTATGTCGAATAAGGACTGTTGATCCGGTTATTGGTTTTGTAATTGGGTGCTTACCCGACTACGGCCAACCAAAAGGAAGGGTTATGATTTTTCTAAAATAATGTGCTAGAGGATGTTAGGCGGATTTAAAATAAAGCTGGCTATGAGAGAGTCGGAGTCGCGAATGAAGGTTTCCGTACTACCGTAAAAGAGGATTCTCTTTATTTTAAATTTATTTTTATTATTTGTTGGTATAGCCGCAATAGAAATGCATATTCCGTGAAAATTTCAACTGTCACACACGTCGTCGTTTGTCAACAAAAGACACACCGCTGACAAACAGACGGACTGACGGACAGTGGAGGTTAAGTAATAGGGTCCCGTTGGTTACCGTTTGTGTATGGAGCCCTAAAAAACAAAATACGATACGATATGTAACAAGAATCCTATAGTTTTGTAAAAGGATTTGCCTTAATGAATTCCGCAACACTGAGTGATTAATGTGTATTTAAATTAACACAAAAATAAAAGGATTAGTTTTTTACATAAACAGTTTGTCAAAAAGTGTTTTTGTCATGTCCATAATAGGTAAGTATCGTGATATAATCCGCTATTAAAAGTTGGAGCGACAGTTATCCCTGGTCTTAGTTTGTATGCGGAACTCCTTCAAGGATGGTCTGATTAACAAAAAACCAATGCAACTAATATAAAATTTAATTTCGCTTGTGCATTTAATCAGTTACAATGCAGAAATGGGTTAGGACGGCCGTCTGTTAGACTGTGACTGCATTTGATACTCAATAATACATGAATATTATGCCCATAATCCCCGAAGGTTTAGACAGAGAAGTACCTCATAGTACACCCTTATATCATAAGTTATGTTAAAGTCCCTGGTATTAACGTGCGAGCCTAACGCCTCAACCGGGCACAAATCTAGACTCCGGGGCTTTTACTGAGAAATTCTTTATTGAAAAATCCAATAACACTTTGCAAGACCTGGGACTATAACCTAGGACCTCATGCTCAGCACTTGCAATCACTAGACTAACGAGGCAGTATTGTTTTTATAATTTTTTGGTAAACTCTCATCACATCCTCTGCCTAGCTTTTTCCCCAACAATGTCGGCTTCCAGTCTAACCGGATGCAGCTGAATACCAGTATTTTACATAGAGCGACTCTGTTTATTTTAAAAAGTTTAACAAGTGTCAGTTATTAGAAAACAATCCTGATTTGTTTGAACGTCGTTCACAAGTAGAAGGTGAACCAATCCTGTTTTTAAATGCCTTCAATCACTCACTGTAAACCAACGAAAGGAACAGTAAAAGTCGAATGTTTCTTTGTTGTATACAAAATATCGATTGTTCATCAAACAAAGCTTTATTACAGTTTATTGTTACATCACAGTGTGAAGACAGGCCACCTTGAAAAGTAAAATGTAACTCAGAATTGCAAGTTGTTATGACGTCGCCTAACAATTGATCGAATTATTCGCCATCTGATGTATTGGCAATTAAAATGTTTTCATGATGGCAGTTATTATTATTTTATTACATTTTTTTGTCTGTTTTATGTAATGTTTATGTTCGAAACCTTTGAGTTTTACTGTGTTTTTTATAGTAGAGTGCTAAGTGTTATTATATTGCATTTTCTCTCATTGCGAAATGAGATCACAGTTCCACCATTTTATAACCCTCTTCCTTTACAGTTTATGTCAATTAATAGTGAACGTTTATATTGCTCGCTGTAATTTACCCAAGTTATTAGCTTAGCATACTCGTACTTTTACAATTTGCTCCTGTTACTTTATCTGAGGAACAGAGTACGTATAAGTACGAAATCAGAACTTATGTAATGAGATCAAGATAGGGATCGGCCTGTCTCGACAAAAACAGACGTTTTAAATTGCATCGCGATGACTTTGCGTTTTTCGTTGAATTTCTTTTCGCAATAAAGACCTCAATTGGTGAAGGGTTAATTAAAAATGTAGTAGTGATGTCAAGAAGAGCTTCTAATTTGAATGTTTGATAGGATGTCTCGTAAGCCAGATGAAATGTTAAAATAAGTTGATCATTAAGAGCTTTACTTGAAGTAGATATTACAAAACGAATAAAGAAGGAGGTAACTGGAGCGTTTTGTAGTTTCTGCCTAGTCTCATCGGAAACAGCGTGGGCTTATGTATGTATAATATTATTTCAAAGTTAGTACCTCTAAGTGGGCAATAAAGTAAAAAACATATTGCAGGTATTGTAGACACATTTTTTATCATTCCACGAAGCCATTTGACCTACATCGGTATTTCGGTCATTGTTATCGACGATATTGATAAATTAAAAGATAACCGATTAGCGAAGATGTATCGTGAACAATAAATAAAACTGTTGCGTATTAAATAAAACCATTTCATTAGGACATCGTAAAAGTGCCGCTTCTCGCTTCAGGCGAGAAGGCTTTCAGAAAGTTAACTAAATGATTTATTCCTTTTAGTATTTAGCACTCAAAATATGAATAAAACGTCAATAATACATATTTTTTGTAAACTTATATATGATACTTACGGGATATTTTCCGTTCATGGCGCTTGCAATTATCATCTGTCTAGCCTTTTCCCAACTGTGTTGGGGTCGGCTTCCAGTCTAACCGGATGCAGCTGAGTACCAGTATTTTACATGGAGCGACTGCCTATCTGACCTCCACAACCCAGTTAATACGAAACTCTTTGGTAAGACTGGTTGTCAGACTTTCAGGTCACTGACTACCTGTAACGACTGCCAAAGATCTATATATGGCAGCCGGGACCAGCTTATCGTGCTTTCCGAGGCACGGAGGAAACTCGGTATGTAATGGGCGGTCACCCATCCACAGACCAACCTAGGTAAGCGCGGCTTAACCTAAAGATCGACCCGAATGGCAGTTATTATTAAACCACGAGCCACGGCAATATAGCGTCAAAATATCGGGAGGGGGGGAGGGGAATGGATAGTCATGAAACCGTGAAAACTTAAAATCTATCTTCTATATCTTCTATACATATAATAAATCTGTAGAGAAATCGTTTTTGTACATCGAAAATATTAAAAAAAAAAATTGTCAGGGTATTAAAGTATAACCAACAGAACACATTTCCAGCATTTTTGGAATTTTTGTCTGTTTGTCTGTTTATCTGTTTGTCTGTTTCGATGACTAAGCATCACGTCAAATTTACGAAACGAATGTAGGTAACTTTTATACATAAATATTTTGCGTAACTTGGGCTATTACTTAGTCTTTGTTTCATCGTAATCGGTGCTCTCTATCAAAAGATATATGAATTTATAGTTTTCAAGAAGAACTTATCATTATGGTCAAGAATGAGACAAGCAACGACATCTATTGAACGAATATGGTACTTATTACTAAATGCCTTCACAAGATAACTTTAAAAAGTTATGATAGCAAAAGGTACGTAGATCGTACGTCTAAATGATGCTGTTTTCGAAATCTACATAGCCTAAACCTTATAGTGTTTGATCGCTCTTTTTTAGCAGTTTATCTTCGTCTTCGACAGATGGCGTTATTCATTTGATGTCATTTTCTGAACCGCGGTGATAGTAAACATACACACATTATGTTTCGTGAATAGTCAACAAATAAAAATTTACCAATTACACAGTATTAAAATACTATTTATTTTTAAACTAAATTAAAATTAGATAAAACCCACGACATATTTTTTTTAGTACCGTGTGGGAATCGAACCTGCGACACGCAGTGCTACTGTTAATCGTCCAGCCATTGCGCCAACCATGTCGTCATATAGATGTGGTGTGTTGTTAGCCCTATGTGTCGAGGCCGCGGTATCTCTTTCGAAGAACCCGCAGCCCCAACGGGCGTCGGTCCTTGGGGGCCCCTTCAATGTTGCTATGTCAGCAATCTTTGAGACGCGCGTGGAACACGAACGCGCCTCCATCGTCATAGGACAGACGAACGATTAACTAGCCCGTTAGTCACCGTTCACAGGCCCGCGCCTACGGTGGCCGGAAGCCATCACGTGGCCCCCGATGCCCGGAGCGTCTCCCGCGGCGGCTGGGACGAGAGGTTGTCTCCCTCTCACGTTCCGCCACCTCTTTCGCTAGCATTACTGCTTCGCAGAAGGAGGTGGCGGCCATTTCAGATTCGATGTTCCAGATTCGGTACAGGCACCCTCTCGAAACAGCCTCTAATCCCCCCTTTTTTTTGTGGTTCGTAAATTATCAAATGACTAATCCCGCTCTGGGTGGAGCGGAAGAAAGTGTCAGACTTCTACTGACTAAAAACCACCCACGTTCCTTCTTAGCCCTTTGTGTTTCGGGGCCGTGGTATCTCTTGCGGACAACCCTTAGCCCCGGCAGACGTCCCTTTGGGGCCCCTTAATTGTTGCTGACATATCTTTGAGGCGCGCATGGAACACGAACGCGCCAACGACAGTCTGTCTGCCTGTCGACTATAATGTACCTGTTTCAAATTTCTTCAAGATCCGATCGGCCGTTCTGACGTGGTTGATTAACAAACACCCATCCATCTAAACTTTAGTATTAGACATAGTCAGTACTTTGCATTACTCTCTTCTTATTTTCTACAGCGTCAGTAAGTTAACGCAGGGCAATGATTTAATGTACTTTTATCTAAGCGACGCATTTTAGTTTCCGACAAGCACGCGAACGAAGTCGCGGGCACAGCTAGTAGTATAATATTTTTTGAGTTCTTTTCACTTGTATAAACTCTTGAAACAGTATAATACACTGCTGTTATAATATATTTTCGTTTACAGTCATTTTGTGTTAATTGACCCAAATGACAGGACCATACAATAAGTTTTCGAAATTATGTATTCTTTTTTGTTTTGTTTTACCTTTTAAGCAGAGGTAAGTACGTAATTATGGTGAGACATGTCACGTAGTTTATTAATATTTCTGTTGACATTCGCAGCTTCCCGTATTGCGGCTCACAGCATGATGTCTGAATAATCAGATGGTGAGGGAACTCGATACGGTTGTATTTTTCTACAAGGGATGCATGCCTCCAGCGAAAATGTTTTAAAAGACTTGTTCAGTTCGCCAATTAAGAATGCTGCGGGTCACAGGTATGTTATGAGAGAAAAGTAACATAACGTCTTAACATAACGCCGGTAATCCCCAAAGGGTCACGCAGGATTGTACGGTACCTATTGTACTTCCACGTTTCACCAAATATGTTTATGTTCCATATATAATAGGGACCGAGCCCATTGTCATCAAAACGGCACAAATCTAGAGTCCATTACTGCTACAGAGAAATTCACCTGAAAATCGATCGAAGGACCTTATGCTTAGCAGACGTGCTTGCAATCGCTACACCATCGAGGCATACTCCAATAAAGTAAAAAATGAATATTGAAAGTTACTTTTAGAGCCCACTTGTATTTTTTAGACTCATAAACAAACAAAACATATTTTTTTCAGTCTTGCGAAAACTTATCGAAAAAAAAAAAAAAAAAAATTAAAGTAACAACACGGTGTCACAGTCGGCCAACCGGGCAGTTATACAGGATTGTCAAATTAGTGTTGTCAAATTACCCTGTTATCTGTTATCGCGTTAATCGTCGCAAGCTTTTAGCCACATTTATCATTGAAAGAGGCTCTTCTTGCCGCAACCCAACGATCAACTATTGGGGACCATCGAAATACGAAAATACTTACCTTATTTTTTTATCTTATTAAACAGTTCAATAATATTGATTTAAAAAATTCAATGATGCAGTTTTAGTTTTCATTAAAATTGGGTACAAAACTCTTTTGAGTATTTTTAGCTATTCCTCTTAGTTTCGTATTTGTACTTGGAAAAATCACTTGTATAAACCTTTTAAATACATTTTGTTTGACTTTTTCCGACATGGAATAGAATATAAATGCTTTGATTTGCGTGATGACAGCATAGCAGGACTGTTCAAGGTATAGGCGAGGGGCACTTCCAAACACTTCATCGGATCATCTTCAATCATCAATCCAGATTCTGTAGCGGTGCTTACCAGTGTGTGAAGCAGTATGGAGTCCTAAACGTCGCGTTAATGCGATGCTCTTCCCGTCGAGTCAAGTACTTTACTTAAAAGTTACACAATATTTAGAAGTCATAAACAAAAATAACTCCGGGTAGCACGCGGTTACACCCCAATAACGTCTTGGTCTAACAAATTCCAACACAACTAAGTGAAAGTGAATTGGTCTAGGTCAAAATCTAGAGCGAGTTCCTGACCCTTGACTTTAAGTTATTCACTTGGTTTAACGACGAGTTCGGCCGACCCTTGAGACAATGTTATACTGGCTTATGATTGGTCACTAAATAAAAGTTGTTTGGGTAAGTTATGACAGGTGAATAAGAAGTGTAAGTCGCTTCTTTGCTTTGTGCTTCTTGGTTTCTTGTGTGATTTGGTCTAAGTCGCTTAACCCTTCTATTACCTAAAACCTTCTTTCTGTTCTACATAAACATATAAAACATCACGCCTGTAACCTGCGAAGGATTAGGCAGAGGTGTAACTTACAGTACACCCACATTTTGCCAGTTATATTTATGTTCTACCCCATGTGATAGAGTGCAAGCCTATTTTCATAAACGCGGCACAAATCCAGCCTCCGAGCCTGCTACTGAGAAATTCTTGATGGAAAAATTCAAGAACACTTTGTCTGACCTTTTTTTTTTTGGCGGGTAGAAAATCATCAAATAACCCCTCCCGCTCTTGGGCAGAGCGGAAGGGAGTGTCAGACATCTACTGACTAAAAACCACCCATGTTCCTTCTTAGCCCTTCATGTCGAGGCCGCGGTATCTCTTGCGAACAACCCGCAGTCCCGACGGGGCCCGCAGCCCCGACGGGACCGGCAGCCCCGACACTTTGCCTGACCTGGGAATCCAAACCAAGACCTCATGTTCAACAGTCGTGCTTGCGACCACTACTCACTACACCAATGAGGCAATGGTAGTAATTTCGAGACTTCGAGTTCAAGTAGTTTTTCAATATAATTTAAGAAAACAAAGAAAGAAAGAAAATTCGTAACCCTCGCAGACCGCTCCCTAAACCTAATTAAACTAACCTTAGCCTATTTTTAACAAAATTTAGCCACGAATTCTCTCAGCCAAACGTTATTATTATGACCATTAGCCAATATTTGAATTATTCAAAACTTAACAACAGTCGGGCGTACCGAAAGGGCACGAATATGGCCGAGTGCTCGATATAGCAAAGAGAATAAAGGAGTTGTCGGCTATCTACGGAATTCGCGGCGCGGGCGCAGTGACTCACGCCGCCGCCGAACTGGCCACACCTGACGAAGTCAGACCCTGTCGAATTCCAAGTTTCATTTACCAAATACCCTTTAATTGACAGTTTAGTGGCTTTGCCTTTGTTTGTTTGGCGCTTCGAAGCATCTCTGAAATTGTTCTGTCATAAATGGATTTCTCCGTGAGCTCGATTCTCTTTGATATGTGAAGTCAGCGAGTGTTCCGACACTCGCTGATATTACGCTTCTTAAAGTACAGTTATATTTAACGGGTTACTATTCAGATATTTTTATGGTAGATATGCAATAAAGTGTTTAATAAACAAATAAATATCCTAATGACTGTCTCGTTGGTGTAGAGTTGCAGCAGCGATTACTGAGCATGAGATCCTAGGCTCGATTCCCGGGTCGAGCAACGAGATAATGGGTTTTTTAATCCGAAATTTCTCAGAAGCAGCTACGGATTCTGGATCTACGCCCGGTTGATGGCAATAGACTCATATAATAATATTATGGGACTTAAACATAACTGGCGAAATGTGGGTGTACAATTAGGTAAACCTCTGCCTCATCCTTCAGGGATTACAGACGTGATGTTATGTAAATATAATGTTAATAATTTACACTTGAAGTAGTAACTGGGCATTATGTTGTAAATACTTTACAATAAGGAACTATATTTCAATTATACAACAATTATATTATATTTGCATAAAAATATGCAATAAGTGTGACTACATGAAAATAATGTAATCAATGATATCGTCTTTTGGTCCACATCTAACAAAAAAATGTTGTTCGAATTTGCATTGAACTTTTGTGGGTGAATGCAGTTTTTTTACAATTACCCATTAAAAATGTCTTTGTTCAGTATGACGTACTGAAATCATGGTAATCGTTTGTATCGGTCCCTTTCACCCTGTATAACATCACGCCTGTAATGCGGAGGTACAGATAATACCACCACCACCTACAGTAGTCCACTGATGCACACAGATTTCTCCAATTGTACAACATTTAACCGGACTTATTAGAACACCCACATTTTACCAGTTATGTTTGAATCCAATTCTACTTTTTTTTTGAGTCGACAACTCTAATTTTCTTCGACCGAGTGCGTAGCAACCTGGAAAGCTCTCTCGTTGGCATCGTTTAAGTAATTGAACGTGCACTTAGTTGGGTACAATGTGATTGGGGGATCTAATTGCCACCAATCGGACATAAATGTTGCTACTTCTGGGCTGTTTTTGAGTTTAAATATTTGTTAACGCACCCACGATACAAGTGAAATTCATAGTGCATTCATGTTTAACTTTTTTATTTAATATGAAATCCTGAATCCTTAAAATTCCTGAAAGAAATTCCTGATAGAAAACCTCAATAACACCTTGCGCGACATGAGAATGCAAATCAGTGCCAGAGACCCAAGTGCGTATAATTATACGAAAGGACAAATATAATGATTGAAATGCATCATCATTTCAGCCATAAGACGTCCACTGCTGGACATAGGCCTCCCCCAGAAGGGGGGAGGGGATTTGCCATAATCGCCACGCTTGGTAGGCGAGTTGGCAATCGCAGTATGGTTGTTACAAAGGCACAGAGAACGCTGCTGCCCATTCTCTGGTAAGTCCCTTAGTCGCCTTTTACGACACCCACGGGATGATATGGGATGGTGCTATTCTTTACGTCTGACACCATATAGAACATGGAATGCATGGCATGTTTACCACCTAAGTACTACATGTGGAATGCAATAAAGTATTGAGTAATGCATGGTAGTCACGATATATTTAATTGAATCTGGTTTGATTTTTTTACTTAAAATTATGAACCGCATTTGGTATTGTTACCGAAACATTTGTTCAAAAACCAACAAAACCAGAACCGTTACTATTTCTGCCGATTATGATACAGATTTCATATCGAATCTTACCGCTAATGAAAACTAAAACTTTCCAACATTAGGCTGCTTACAAACCTTATTGTGTACGTGATAGAAAGAAAGATACAACTAGACTGCATCAATCAAAATTTCACTCTTCCCGAGCATACCACGAAATGAGTTTTGTGGTCAAACAATTGATTTCATCGAAGCCCGTACGGTGGTCGCTGATTCTTAATTTCACACTGAATTTATATATCACGATGGTTTTTATAAGCTTTTGTGTAAAATAAACTAAATCACCTTTTCAAGTTGTGCCTACTTGCTTCTGTGGCGTGACCATGCGTCTAATGTGTTACGTTAGAAATCGCTTTCAATGAGCAATCGAGTTGATTCGAAATGTAACCGATAGGTCCATGAACAAAACCGGATTATGTAATCTGTGGCTTGCGTGAAAATATGTGATTATATTGGAATTGACAAAACTGCATGCCACTGCAGCACACAGGAGTGACTATTAAGTCCGTCTTTTTCGTGTCCGTCTGTATGATCGTTTTTCTTCTAAAGTCCACAACAGATTTTGATGTGGTCCTCACCAACATTTAGTGAATTAATTTCAGGAGGTTTATATGGCACATTAATATTGACCTAATGTATGCTTTTACGGATGTTTTCTCAAGTCGTAAAGTACACAACGTGTAAAGCCGGGGCAAGTTGCTAGTTTTGTAGAATAAAGGAAATATAACACTGCTATAATGCAAATTAGTGCGTATCTCTCAAGAACAGTAATAAATTCAGCGAAATCGTAAATATTTTGATTTCTCAGTAAACAGTAAATTGGCGTAATAACGACTTTAATGCATTAAATGAAGACATTCTGCGAATTTATTTCGGAGCTCGTCTGTACGTTGAATGAAGAAATCTGAATCGGGTAGATAATACAAATAAATAAAACGGCAATGTGGGTAAAGATTGTATCACGTAGGGGCTGGAGCTTGCAACCAACTGACCACAGACTTGCGAAATAGAGAACTTATTCTGTTTTATTATTTTGAACGCAATGAGCATCGTTGATTCCAATTACGACTGTACTACACACATCAACACCGTCTAGGGATATTTTGTATAAAGTTCTTAAACTCAAAAAATACTGGCCACTTTTAAATTCTTTTGAAGAAAGTTTATTTTGTAAGCCTTTTTGAACGATTCTAAATTTGAATTTGAAAAAATATATTAAAAACAAAAGATTTACGTGGCATAATGGTAGCGAAGTCCGAAGGTTTCATTTACCTACAGTAGTTTGTGGCTATTTTTTTGTGTCCAATTTAAGTTTTATAACAAGTTATCGGTTAATTCCGAATTAATGTTATTGTGTGCATCATGCAGCGGCGCCACTTAACTAGAGAAGAAATGTTAAGGGCAGTAGGCATGCTCCAAGCTGGGGCTACTCAACGGAGTATTGCTGAGGAGTTTGGAACAAGACAAAACGTGATATCAAGGTTATGGTCACGTTATCGTGCTACTGGTGAAGTGGCTGAAAGACACCCAGGCGGGAAGTGCATAACCACTCAACGACAAGACCGATTTTTGCAAGTTGCCGCGAGAAGACAACCAAATGTTACGGCCATGCAGTTGGTTCAGAGGCTCCAGTCAGAGCACCAGTTGCTTGTGAGTGACCAAACTGTGAGGAGTAGGCTGCATGAAGCTAACCTTCATGCTCGCAGACCGCTTCGTACTCCAGCACTACGCCGAGGAAATCGTGGACGACGACTAGAGTGGGCTCGTGAACATTTGCTCTGGGAAGAAAACCAGTGGTCTGTAGTGCTGTTTACCGATGAGTCCCGGTTCGGTTTCTATCCCGATACACGTAGAGTGCGTGTTTGGCGAGTTCCTGGTCGTGAGAGCCGTCTGCAACATCCTCAGGAAGTCCATTCATACCACGGCGGGACAATTATGGTTTGGGCGGGAATTCGTGTTGGTGGAAGAACAGACCTCGTTTGGATCAGAAACACCATGACGGCTGAAAAATACCGTAACGAGGTGCTAGTACCAATAATCTACCCCCATCGACTACAAATGGGCCAAGAATTCACGCTCATGCACGATAACGCCCGTCCGCACACAGCGAGAGTGGTGACGAGCTGGTTGCAGGAGCACGACGTATCGGTCTTAGGTTGGCCCGTTCAATCGCCTGACCTAAACACCATAGAACACGCGTGGCATGCTCCAAAGAAGGGCTTTGAGGAATTTCCCTGCAAACGTTGCGACGGAAGACCAACTTTTTTTGCATCTTAGCCGGACCTGGGACAATATACCGCAGCAAGACTTGGATAACTTAATCCAAAGCATGAAAAACCGTTGCAGGACCGTTATTACCGTCAAAGGTGGTTTTACTGACTACTGATTTTTCACAGAACTGTTAAAAACAAATTATTTTTTCCTTATTTGTAAATTTTTCTTGAGAAACACATTCGTTGTTAGTTTTACCATTATTTCATGTTTTTTCTTTATTTGAATAAAAATTTGTTTACGCAATAAACATTGTTTTATTTTATTCTGGAGTGTAGTCTGATAAATGCGCTTTATAAAAATATATACATGTTGTATGCTATTTTTAATACATTTTGAGTAAATTGAGTAAATCCAAAATATCCCTAGACAGTGTTGATGTGTGTATTTACAAAATATCATATCATGTGATAGATTATTATGTTTATTAATCTCATCATCTGCCTAGCCTTTTCCCAACTATGTTGGGGTCGGCTTCCAGTCTAACCGGATGCAGCTGAATACCAGTATTTTACATGGAGCGACTGCCTATCTGACCTCCACAACCCAGTTAATACTAGGTAATACGATACCCTTTGGCAAGACTGGTTGTCAGACTTTCAGGTCACTGACTACCTGTAACGACTGCCAAAGATCTATATATGGCAGCCGGGACCAACAGCTTAACGTGCTTTCCGAGGCACGGAGGAAACTCGGTATGTCGGGTGGTCACCAATCCAGAGACCGACCTAGGCAAGCACAGCTTTACCTAAAGATCGACCCGAGTGGCAGTTCTTATTAAGCCACGAGCTCCTCTTTATTATGTTTATTAATCTAATCTATCAAAAAAATAATCAACTTTTAAATAAATACATAAAATGTAACAAATACTTAGAATGTTTATCTACTATAGGTAATACAATATTAATTTATGTAAGTCCCTTGTCGTAACAGTATCTAATAGTAAGTTCTAAAGGAATGATGAAGTTGTATAATTTCTTATACACAACGTTTCCTATTCACCGGTAAAAAAAAAATTAATTTAATTACGTGCATTCATGTCATATCTACCCGTTTCTTAAGACATGCAAGTGTACAATCAGATAAACAAGATATCGATCAATCCATCAGGCGATTTTATTAACGCCATAAATTTTCGAAATTATTTCTCTCAGGTGAAAACCGAGGGCCATCGCAATTGGCCTGTAATGTTGCAACTAAAGTAAATTATAGTTGGCTGGAACGCTAAGTATAGAGGATCAAATTGCCGCATCTCTCTGTTTATGCCCGAAATTGTGAGCTGTATAATTTGGGTCACATTTTAGGCCGCCACGAGGATGGTGTGCTCTGAAACCGCAATGAGTCTTCAAAAATTAAGTAACTGTACATTAAGTTAAGGTTATTTGTTTTTGTGCTTACTTTCTTGCATATGATTTTCGGCGTAATTGATAAATTATGCCCAATTGAAAGGATAAAGTGTCATGCCATGCAACTTTTGTTGAAAGTTCTGCATTTTCGTGCTTATTGCGAAAGTCGAAAACGTTTTGCAGATCAAATCTGCAGTCAATTCGTAATCCATCGATCAAAAAAGACAGTCTGTCAAAAATCTAGACTTACGGCATTGCAACACTGGTAGCGATTGTTTGGCAAAATTCATATTCTCCATTTTATCTGTTTTGGGCTTACGTAAGGAAGTTGGTTGTCGTTGATTATGGGCCGTTCGTGAGCGCGCGCCGCTTGAAGCGGTCCCGCTGCGTACGACATGCCCCTTGCTGAATCTCATTGGATTCTAGGGAGCCACTATACAGTACCAAACTCGAAGTTTAAACCTCCACTACCCAGTACATTGCGGGGCTCTAGTTAGCCACAAAAACTTGTCAAAGAGAACCGTAAATGTATTGTAAGCTTTTGAAATTCCGTTTTTTGACGGTGGGTGTCCGATACTGTCGGTCTTGTATTCTAATTTTAGATGCAATTGACTCTCGATTTCTGCGGTTGCTTCAGTTTATGTCGTCCTAGTTCTAAGTAGGTTTGTTTTTGTGCTTATGATGATCGATCGACGGTTCAAGCTTTTTGTCGGTTTTGATTTTCAGAGCAAAAAACGTGCGTCTCCAAAACCTTATACAGCAAAAGAATGATCGTTAAGTTTGATAGCTGTGTAAACCAATACGTGGAAGGATCAATTGTTTGAAGACATCTACCAAACTACACTGGGTATGCGTAAGGAACGAAGACCAGCTCTCTTTCAAAGAAAGGAGTGGAACTGTGTCCTACAACAGGGAACGTTCAGTATGACACCCAAAACCCTAAGAATCATCCAGTACTCAGAAGCATGTCGAAACAGCAAAAAGCAAAGCACTAAATATTACAACACTGTCAATTTCCATAGATAACCAAACATAGGCGTATAGAGGCCACCTGAACGACTTAAACACTATCACCAAGTCACATAGCGGAGTATATCTATACATCTGCACCAGTTGTAAAGTTGAGCTTTTAGTAGGCAAGCCGACAAACCCGGCCAGATGACCTATGATATATTTAACGCGGGTAGGGGCAGGGCGTGGCGACGCGTGCGCAACTAGGCTCTGAGGGGGGGAGAGGGGCGCGCGGGGCGGGCACTGAAGGGACAGTACGATTAGGCGATGGTGTGAGGTATAAGCGAGAGAATAGAAAGGATTTAGTGCAAATATTTCCATCAAAGGTCTCGAGTTCGAACCCAAGATACGCAGTTAGAACATTGAGTTCGAACCTCTGGTTTCTTGAATTTATGTGCGTTGTATAATTATCACTTGCTTCGGTAAAGGATAAATCAGGATACCTCAGAGACATTTCTCGACGGCATACGTAAAGCCAAGTTATTGGGTGGCATAACAACTCTGAGTCTGCTCAGGTTAGGCACTAAGTACGATAAAGAAAGAAGTGCAAAAATCAGAATTACTTTGCTACAGTAACGAAGTAATTGTGAAGACTTCCTAAATCAGGTGGATTGATGAAGTTGTGATGAATTGGCAGCTTGTTACTCAGTCTGTGTTTAACCAGAGCTCAGCATGTTATAACACTAAATGAACAAACCTTGGTTTAGTGGACACTCGTATTATACACTATGGTATCCTCGTGGTTTTGACCGTAAGAACAGGAATGTTCCTCAATTTTCGGTGTCAAAGCTTCTTCAAATATGTAAGCAATATTGATCAACACGATCTTTTCCAAATTCAATTCTGCTCTATCATATTTTTCTGAATTGTGACAATCTAAGATTAACTTAGGAAGAGCGTATGGATTTGGAATTCTTTCTATGAATTTAAAAACTTAACTCATTTAAGAAGTTATCACATTAGTCTCCCGAACTAACTTGGTGGCCTAGTTAACTCAAATACCTTTTCCCGCTTCATCACCTACCTTGTTCTGTATGACAGGAAGAGTGGTGTCGGCCAGGCCGTCGTGCAGGCATCGCGGAGGCTATTGATAAATCATCGGCAGCCACGCGCGCCCCCGGCGAGCCGCGCAACCGTAATACACGCCGCACTCCTCAGAGACACGATGCCAGGCTGGTTAGACGATGACCAGGAGAACGGCAACTAGGTATTTTGTTGTAAGTACTAGAGTACCAATTCTGAGGACTAAAACTTCCAAACGCGTGATGCTTATGGGATTATTCAACGACACAATACTAAGCTGGTTCGATGCGATGACCAGGAGAATGGCAAGTAAACACGGCCACTAGGTATTTTACTAATTACTAGAGCAAGAATTCTTGACTAAAACCCCCAAACGCGTAGTGGTTTTGAGATTCAGCCGGATTCGGAAATGAGGAGATAAGACTATCTCGATAACATTATGCCAGGCTGGTTAGAACCACTGCAACTAGGTATTTTGTTGTACTAGTTACTAGAGTAACAACTTTTAGACTAGAAACCCCAAATGCGTGGTGCTTTTGATATTCGGCTGGATTTGAAAACGATGAGTTGTCCAGTAGGGTTGTGGCGTACCTTTTTAAATTACAGTGGCTATCAAAGTGTCCATCGATTAACTGTCAAATGGTTATGGTTTGGTATACTAAACTAACCATTTGACAGTTAATTGATGGACTATCTCGATATGATTTAGTGACGTAATGCCAACCAAGATAGAAGTGATGACCAGGAAAATGACCATTAGGTATTTTGTTGTACTAGAGCCGAAGTAGTCTGTGAATCCATCACATACTAATATATTTGAAATAAGAAAGATGTGTGAAATAACAACAAAACTAGTATTCTAAATATTGTACTGATAAAGGGTGTAAAAACGATATTTTTGTTCTTCCATTGCGATTTGTTTGCCATTCCATTTTGGTTTTGGTCAAAGTTTCAACTTTTTATTTCAAACTAGCGGACGTCACGCGGTTTCACCCGCGTAGTTCTCGTTCCCGTGGCAATACAGGGATAAAAAGTAGCCATGTCACTTGGGGATAGTGTAGCTTCCCAACGGTGAATTTTTTTTAGAAATCGGTCCAGTATTTTCGGAGCCTATTCGTTACAAACAAACAAATCTTTCCTCTTTATAATATTAGTGTAGATACAAGTTTTTAATGTTATGACTTTACTTTTGAAAACTCTATCTCCGTGTAATGCCCAAATAATCCTTTAACTAATAAACTATATAATAACTAAACTAAACTTATATAGGGATATATGAGACAAAAAAAAGACAGTACAGCCTTTTTTTTTGGCGGGTGGAAAGTCATCAAATAACCGCTCCCACTCTTGGGCAGAGCGAAAGGGAGTGTCAGACTTCTACTGACTAAAAACCACCCACGTTCCTTCTTAGTCCTTTATGTCGAGGCCGCGTTATCTCTTGCGAACAACTCTTTTTTTTTTTTTTTGGGGGGTGGGAAATAATCAAATAACCCCTCCCGCTCTTGGGCAGAGCGAAAGGGAGTGTCAGATTTCTACTGACTAAAAACCACCCGTGTTCCTTCTTAGCCCTTCATGTCGAGGCCGCGGTATCTGCGAACAACCCGCAGCCCCTTGCGAACAACCCTTACATCTGATGTACAGAATGCTCGGTTGGCGACTTCATGAAGGTTTCGTTTACATTTAGACCAGGAAGAGAATACCAATAATAGTATCAATGCAATTGGCAGCCCTACATAAAACTGCATCAGCAAATAAACGTTAATCAACATCACATATAAAACAAATCACAAGTTTAATGCTTCTAATTAGTGTTAATGCGAATTCTCGGAGCAATATCGAGTAATTTAGAAATGCCAGCGGGTGAATCTCTACCTGGTATCTCCTAGGGGATAGTTAGGAGGCTGCGTAGGCGCATGACAGCTGCATGTCTTAATTAACCTATTGTACATCTTATTAGCCATGTTCTGCTTAATTGCGGCCTTAATCGAGTCGGTAAAGGTCAAAGGTTTTTAGTTCAAATTGTATGTATTTTGAGCTTGCAGCGCAGTCGTGTCGAGGGGTCTGATTAAATATGTAATGTAGGTATTTTAGCGTGTAGTGTAGCTTTAGTGTTGTATGCTATTGTTATGTTTATTCATATATACTTTAGTGTTTGTGGGACTATGGTTATTTTGATTAGCATAACGGGAGTAACTCGCTTTGTGTTTATAAAGCTAGAGCTCTACAGGTGCCAGGTCAACGTCACCTGATAGGTGTAGGCAGTTCAAGCTACTACAATCTATAAAATTTCTTAAATCGACTTTATCGCTTAACCATTGGGTTCAAGGGTGATTGGGAAATTCGTCAGTTTCAGGTAGCGTTGTGCTGGCTGTCTGTACCCATTACATATTACTTTTTCTAGGAAGAATTTTTTAAATTCGAACTGTATAACTTACTTAACCTAACTTAAACATGAAAAGAGAAATACACAATTTAACGTTTAGAACCGATGAATGTTGGAACAATATCTAAAAACTAATGCTTTAGCTTAAAGCTATTTTTAACTCCTAAAAATAGGCTCCAAACCAGCTTCAAGAAGACCACCAGTACAAGCCAATAAAGCCCTCTCCCCTCAGATTGTCGAACTCTTTCTACGAGTGCAGAATGGTCATAAAAAGAAGCATATCGACGAGCGATACCATCGCTTAGTGACTTACCGGTTGGCACTACCATTATTTGCAAAGGATCGCATTGTAGATGTACGCACGCTGGATATGGTATCCCTGAAAACTAGGATGATATACTTGGTTTGGGTACAAACTTGGTTTGGTTTATGAATTTCTTGATTTATAAATGATTGTTCTGACACTCGTTGAAACTGTCCTAAGAAATCCCATTTTCCCATAGTTACACATGTGTATATGATTGTATGAATTAATCTTTTCAGAATGACACAAGTTTTGTTTGTCGTTCGTGTCGGTTCGCTGGATGCGAGACCGGTCAATGTTTCGACATTTGGGGGAGGCCTATGTCCAGCAGTGGACGTCTTTCGGCTGAAATGATGATGATGCTGATGACGATTCCTTCGGCGAGGTCAAAAGAAAAGCGCATCATCACGTTTGCTCATTGGCTTTGGTAATGTCAGACTACACGGCCCAGATTGTCTTTATTAAAATAAATGCTTACTCAGATTGCAAAGCAGAATTCACTGACCCTAATGATTTAACAGGAAATTAAAGCTAACAACATCTGAATCTGAACAAGAATGAATTGAAATACCTACAAAGACCACCCATTCAGGGTAACGATGAATCATATTGTCTTATACAGTCCCGTTTTAAAACGTTTCTAAAGGAGGCTCAAACACCTTAAAGGCACAATACCTGTGCCATATCTAGGTGGATAGATAGTACATCTCTTTGGGCCATTATTCTGTAGCTTCGGAGACTAATGGACCATCATGGCTATAACTCTTGCCAGGCTCATTGTCCACGCTCGCACTCTCGCGCTATCTATAACGTAGGACAAATTTATTAATGTTCGACATTGTAACGGTTCTTATTAATCTAATACTATATCTAATTTGATGTACTCGCAGCTGGATTTTAGTATCATTCGTGGATCTAAGTTTATGGATATGAGGATGTAAGTTAAACTTTACTGAAGCTATCTGCGCTTTGATGATGGGCGCTAAGTCTGAGAGTCATCTGTATCATCTGTAAGCATTTTCCTGCGGAACAATTACCTACTTTAAACAAGAATTTAAAATAAGGATAATAAATTGATTATTAGGAAAAATAATTAGGGCTTTGGGTGTCCGAGTGCCCTGCCTAGTATTTCGGGAAATCGCCAAGTGGTTGGTCGACTCTTCACGTGAAGGGCTGGCCTCTTTTTTGGCTATCAGCATTGCTGTCTAGCGTGGCAATACTGTCAGCCTTCTGGGCACTTTTCCTATTTATTGACAGCGATGTGGACGAGTCTTTGGACGCCCTGTTATTATTTTTCCCTTCTGATACTTGTATATATTTTATTCTTTATCATTATTATAGATCTGTCAATAGTAGTTTGTTAATCATATAAATAAATAATACGAAAAGTTTAATTAAAAAACTTGTAGTAGAAACCATGTTGGTTTATTTTTGCAAGACGAAGAAACTGATACTGCTGGTGTAGTAACATCTAGGAAACGTAGATTTACATATAGAACCAAGTGATTTATACATTCATAAGGGTAAGATATGCAGAATACGGACCGCTTTCATTTGGTAACGTGGCCGAGCTAACTCGTTGTGAAAACTGGACCTTTGCAGGTGTCAGATTACGTTTTTTTAAATTAGTAAGATCTGGAACTAGATTTGTTTTATTTTTTGGGTGTAACATTATTGTGTACAAAATAAGAATAGTTGACGTAGAGAAATATTGTTTGTATACACCATTTTTGTAATTGCATGATATGATAAAATATATAGGAGAATATTTCATGATGCCATCCGTCTTCTAAAATCGGGTCAGAATATTTATTCACACACTGTTGTGTGTTTGTGGTGTTACCACCGGTTCTGTACTACAATGTTGATGTTTTTTTTTCTCGATGTGACAAATTCACAATGGATGTCCTAAAGTTTTTTTTGGGGTGAAAATAACTGTGTACGGTAGTACTCGGACGTGGATGCTTTGGGCAGAATGGAGGTATTTAAAGTAAAGAACAAGGTCCTTTTAGTCTCCTCGGCATTGCCACCCACTATTTTTAGACGTTCTTAAAATGCGGGAGTACCTATCTATGCATTCTAAGCAACACTGAGTAAACAATTGCTTGCTTGGAAACTATTTTTATTTCTCACTCCACTTTCACTTTGAATGATTCGTTAAATATAAAACCATCCCCCGTAACTTAACTAATTTCCAACCTCGCAATTTGTCAATGCGATAATAAGGCTTTAATTCACAATTCACAATAAGTAATATTAAATATTGACGACTCAATAGTATTCAATGACATTCCTAACACTATAACTTGACTAAGCCCGCGTTACAGATCTATTTTTAATGGTAATTAATCATTTTAAAGCCGTTGTTCCGCTACTATAAGTTATAGTTACAAATTGACTTGTACATCTGATTTCATTTAATTGATTAATAACTATTTAATTTACAATATGTCAACTGAATCGTAATCAATCAACATTGTGTATAGGTGCTTTTATATTTTATTTAAGTCGTAGTAGGTACTTTGTATTTTAAAGCTTCCGGCAGATCTGTTAACGTGCTTACTGGAAATTTTGTTGAAAAATCTCACTCCTCCAGAATTTACTGCTATTTCTCAAGTCAACAACGTACGCACGACGACTGATCAAGCTATACCTAAACAGTTAATGCGGATCTATCATTGTGTGGGAAATATATATAAAACGAGGCCATGTTATACTCAAAATGAACAGTTTGTTAAAGCTCTTTTTCTATAAAACGCCATCATTCTCATCATCATAATTTACCTAGCCTTGTATATTAAGGTCGGCTCCCAATTTAACTGCTTTCAGTGCGAGACTGGGTATCTGAATACCCCTTGGTTCATAGATTTTCAGGTTTCGGACTTTTACCAGCCTGCACTGGACCCACGCGGTGGGTGATAATTAACCCGTTTTTTCTCATAATTGTAGAGGACGCAGAATTCATTATGCCTATTCTTAAATATGCTATGACTAAGACCAGTTACGACTGACAAAGATGTAGTCAAAAGAAACCTTCTGAACTTTAATGACATTCGCTGATTGGTATGCGAAGACCCAATTCTCCTCTTACAATTCAGACTGCAGCAAAAAAATAATAACAAAAAAACACATATTGTCAATTACAAGGCAGGTTGTTCGTTAGATAATTGAATGGTAGTTGATAGTTTGATACCGATTGATGTAACACTATTTGCATGATATAAACGAAACTGAAACCTATTAAAAGCGGTTCTTATCGAAACTTTCTATTTTATACACGTCATAGGCATCCGTTACACAACACTGTACATGGTTTAATTGTCTTTTATTTAGTGTACAGGTGGTCTGGCCTGGGGTAATGCCGTTTGATCGTTGATTGAAATGCTTTTTATTTTATTTATTGCAAGAATGAAACTTGAGGTGCAAACGATGGCTTAATCAAAAAGGTGATATTTTTTGTCAGTGACTTGGGCTCACCTGATGATGATGAATGTGGTTTCACCTCACAACTATCCCCCTGTTTCTGACTGAAGGACTCTCACTGCCGCACTCAGAGAGCTTTAATGATTACTTAGGCCATCACTTAGTAAAGGTTTTGACAGTTTTGTCATACAAAAGTATGTCAAACCTTTACTAAGGACGGCTTAAGTAATCATTAAATATCTCTGAGTACCGCAGTAACTCATTAAAATACAGGCATAGACGACATTAAAAACTGTCTCTACTGTTGGAAATCCTTCGATTCAAGACACTTGGCTGTTAGAGTCATCAAAGTCAGTCACTTTTCCAAACTCTAACAGTACAAAAATAAGCAAATATATTTTTGTTTCCATGTCCTAAAATACCATTTGTGTTGAGAAAAACCCTGAGAACAGCTGAACCAGCCAACCAAACGATGTGGTTTCGTTAAAAAAGCTGAGAATTTTAAACTCAAACTTTTTTTTTGAAACCGCAGCAATTTGCCTGCTGAGCCAAAGGAGCCATCGTCCTTGACGAGGAAGCCCTAAAATTGTCTACAAGGTGGTCCGCGTCTCCGCTATATACTTAATTACTTTCGATGGCCTTGCGTTACTCAACGACTTGTCTCCGCGGTTACTAATGTTAAATGTTGCAAGGCGGAATGTTTGTCCGTTCGCGTGCTTATAATTTGTGGCCCCTGCTTTAAGTTAGGGTTACGTTTAAGTATTGTTTGGATAACTTACAACGACATTTGCTAAACTAAATAATATTTAACACACAACTTGAATTGTGCCATAGTTTATTTTATTACCTTAGCTGTTGAAAGTATACTTAAGTGGCGAACAAACCCATGCGCTTTACTAGTTACATTTCTTTTACCGAGTAAGGTTTTCGGGTCCAAATCAACTTTGTTACATATTCACCTCACTTCGAGTATAAACGAATAAATTTTACGCGAAATTGGGGAAACACAAAGGACATCGAGTTTTTGTAATCCAATAACAGATATCAAAGTCGTTTCGTGGAACCGAAACCGGAATGCTTCAGGTCGTTGGTAACACACAAAGAGAGCCGCGAGCTTCAATCAGATCGGTGCGTAACCCGAGCAAAATCGAAAGTGCAAGGTGAGGGCCGATGGCGGCAAAAACATCGATGAGTAAGACGGGCACAATAAGCCTGGACAATTAGCCCAACTAGGAAATAGCCGTTTGTCATCATAAGATGACAAAAAGCGTTCACGGAGTTTATGTTGCGTGAAATTGGGTACGCTCTTTTTTCACGATGCGAGTACACAGTGGCTGGTACGAGTGGTACGAGGCACTGCGCCTGCGCTGGTCAAATGTATTGTGTTGATGCTCTTGTTTGAATGTTTGCCAATCTGTCCCAGTTTATGATACATCCTGTATCCGATTGTGATTCGGTTTTTTATCACATTGTCTATACTATTGTTGACGAATCTGGAACAATTTGGCCACAAAGGAGTTTTTTTGAGTTTTTCGTAAAAAGAGCCGTTGGAGTTTTAAGCCTTTGTCGGTTTGACGGCCTACTTGTCTATCTGTCTGTTCTATCCAAAACTGTTACTGTTACGTTGTTTTTTGGTAGCTACATAGTTTATCATAAGTCAAATTAATCAGTGTTGTGTAATAAAGTTTAAAAAATAGGTGAAAACAACACATGACATACAGGGTGGTTCCGACGATACGACAATAAATGAAACCACTGGTAGTTCTAGTTCATAGGAACATTTTTAAACTATTTAATAAATCCTAACACCTTTGTGGTGCCGACGATACGACAACAAACTACCTAAATGTCTTTGCCAAATTCTTTTGTTACATTTTATTTCCACTCGTTAATCGGTGCAAATTATTCCTAAGGATAGTAAACCAATATTTGTTTGTAAATTGTAGGTAATGTATTTCGTTAACAGTTTTATGCTACTTAGTTTTATTGTTTTTTTATGTTGGTGTTAAAACTTTTTTGATAGTTTAATAATGTTCCTATGGACTAGAACCACCAGTAGTTTCATTTATTGTCGTATTGTCGGCACCACCCTGTATATGAATTTTAAATGCGTCAATAGCGGGACACAGCAGACTTACCTAT
Organism: Diarsia brunnea; assembly: GCA_949774965.1. Lineage (NCBI taxonomy): Eukaryota > Metazoa > Arthropoda > Insecta > Lepidoptera > Noctuidae > Diarsia > Diarsia brunnea. The sequence goes on along the minus strand of OX459013.1, from coordinate 7,570,301 downwards.
CTCTTACTAACACAACATCTTATGAACCTATGATCAACAATAAATTATTTGAATTGAATTGACATTTTCTTAAGAAAAAAAGTCTGATATACACGAAACAGACATTCCTAAACATAGCTAATACATAATTTGTTAAGCCCACATTATACAAGTCTGGTATACCTAAAACGTTAAATCTTGTATGTAAAACACTAAACACGATTACTGCCCAGTAGCTAAATGTTGTTTATAAAAGTGTTAAGTCCAGCCTTCCGCGTTGTCAAGGCCTTAGGAGACGGACTGATGGACAAAAAATGTCTCCAATTAATTATATAGGTGTAGTTATTAGCTAGGGGGCATTATTTGAAACTGAGGATAAAAAATTAAGTATTTAATGTGAAAAGCAGAAAAGGATTTTGATTTGAGCATCTTTGACGCTACCGACGCTTTTAATTTCGTAAATATATTACATTGAGCACTTACTGATTTGTACCTGAAAACTTAATCCATACTTTATCTTATAAATTAAAAGGCTGTTAAAGCTACGATCACTGTTAATTGAATAGGACACACATCTTTAATCGTCACCATCCACAGACCGAATCCACGCACTGCTTGGCCTTTCATTTCTTGTGCAAATCCAGCAGCCTCATCCAGGTTTTTCCCCCAATGGCAACTATGTCGTCTACCCATTTCACACGTCTAGTTACCCAAATTGTACTTTCAGAGTTCTTCACCTAGAGTCGAAAGGCGATTATTATGATAAGGTACAACAGGAAAAAATTGCTTTTTTGTATTTTATCACGTTGGCAAAGTTTCTTGTATTTTGTTTACAGCTTGAAGGTTTATTCGTCGTTTGAAATGTTAAAGGAAACATTTTTCTTTACATTTCATTAATTGCATGTAATTAAGTGCAACAGTTACAAACAAGGACACGTGTCTCAAACATTTAAAGTCAAAGTAAAGTAAAGTAAAGTAAAACACATAATGACCTGCATCTATTTCCTACCATTTAATTTTAGTTGAACGACAAAGCCGTCCGTTTGGCATGCAATTATCGTCTCTATAGTCCAGTTAAACTTCCTTGGAGGGTCAACAAAAGGCCTTATTAGGTACAGCATTGAAGAATTCGCAGTAATTTACAAAGCTCAAGAGTGACGGGTGGCGCAAAGACGCAACAAGGTCAAACGTTGTCCAAAAATATTCTGTAATGACACTTTTTTTAATCGATTAGTCACAAAGTTTGCAAAACAAGCAAAAAGTGTTCGATGTACGTTTTTTTTGTGGATCCTGAAAGTCATAGTCATTGGTCACAGTCTGGGCTAGAAGTAGACGAGGATAGGGACTGGTGTGCCTCTTACTTTAACGGCTTCAGTCATTGAAAGTAATTCTTGTAATACGATTCACATCACAAGGTTAAATGGTTTTATTATAAGATATTTTCCGGGAAAATTGAGTTACATTCGAGTTGGGCGCATGTGACTAAAAAAGTGATATTAATGTTGATGGATGGAGACGGAGAGAATGATCAAAGAAAAAATGGAGTGTAGTTGCCAAAAAAATATAACTAGTCAGTCAGATAGATTACCAAAAAATATGCTAAGACACATATATTTTCTTTTTTCAAGTAAACAAATAATGAAGACGATACAGTGCTTCGAAAAGTCGTTTGACGTCATAGTTTGGTACATTTATTACCAGAAAGTGACGTCAAAAGCCCCCACTCGTGATCTTTGACATGTTTTATTTTCGTCAATTTCTATTAATTTGATAAAACAAAAAGCACGTATCCAATATTTTTCGATAATCTAACAGACGGACTAAACAGAATCATATGTTTTTTAGTCAGTCAACTACCCTTTTGTGTGAGGAATGATATGAAAGAGCTTCTTGCAAATGATGCCATTACATCTGACAGGGAATAAGAAAACGTGTTGCGCCGACCCCAAGGAGAATGAGAAAAGGGCAGGAAGACGATACATTATTAATTTTATTGAAAGTTGTTGAAGATTCATATTGAAAATGAAAGGGAGATTTTCGATACCGTACAAGTTTGCACTCGTTCGATCGTCATTGTTTTATTACATTATCTCACATTGTAATTCGATAAAAAAAACTCGTCTACACCCACACGACGGCCTTGTAAACAATGCATGATTTTAGCATATTATTTGCGACAAAAAATGTACACGAAACTTATACTGCACTAGGTATTCAACTCGGCTTCGCGTCCGCATGAATGTCGCAAATGATCCTACGAAAATGTATCCCATGGCCTAACCCTGGTTATCTATCGGTATGACAAACATCTAATAAAACAAAACAAGCCAATCAGCCGTTTAGACGTGAAAAGGTAACAGACAAGAAGACCGACAAGCATACAGTTCGCATTTTAAATTTTATAATGGCTGCCGAATTTAATTCATGGTATTATGTGTGAAGTAGATTCTTTCCAACCAAACCTAAGTAGTTAGGATTATTTATTTGCATATTCATTGGATTGATTGTCCATTTTAGGACATCTGTCAGTTGCTCAGTCAGATTATCTAAACTTAGGCAAGCACCTTGATCTAGCTAAAATTATATTTTGAAATCTGGTAGATGTTTAATTTGAAGGTTCGGGTTAATGACGTCAATGCATGAATGAGTGAGCATTAGTGACCATCTAAAATTCTAAATAAATAAATAAAAAAAATAAAAATGCCTTTTATTTCTAGCATACAACAAGAACCGGTAACTTACATTCTAGTTTTATTTGTAATATTATTGTTAGTAAATTAGGTTTGGTTCTTAAATTTAAGTTGTAAGTTTAGTTTTTGTATAAAATATTTTAGTTGTCTGAAGAACACCTCTGCAGGTAAAGGCCTCCTCCAAAGATAGCCAGTCCTCTCTGGATTGGGCTACTTGAATCCAGTTGGGGCCGGCTGTTTTTTGAGCTCATCTTCCCAGCTAGCTACAGGTCCATCTACTACATATTAATATCCCTCAGCGTTTCAGAAAGTAAGTTAAGCAGTTGGTTCCGACTGTCGATGTTTGTCGATCTTTAACAGTAATTACGTACACCGTCAGAAAATATGAGTAACAGTCTTATAGTTACTGAGTTCAGATAGGCCGTCGCTCCATGTAAATTATTTACTGGTATTCAGATGCATCAGGTTAGACTAATTTCCAACATAGTTGAGCAAGAACTAGGCAGATGGTGATAGAAGTTTTGCAATTAAGAGGTTTTTGGAAATCGTTGTTTATAAAATGAGATTTTGCGATAAAATGAGATTCTACCTGTAACATAGAAAAGCAGCAACAATCTTAAGACTTTATAGAAACATTATCCATGGAAGATACTTGGAAGAGAGAACTTGATATTTTGAAAGACGATACTGAAGTTAAATATCTTGATAGTGAAGAAGCAGGAATAGGCCAATAAATTACATTGGTAGTAAAATGTATCACTTCCCTTCAGAAATCCAGGCAAACTGTTAAGGAATTTTGAAGAAGTTGTTTAAAGGTTACTTACAATGTTTGGGGCAGTGGTTAATATATTATTTGGTACCTATTCTCGTCGAACTTCATTGATTCAGTGCTTTTCTAGTGGTCTCCAGTTAGGTCTCCACTGTTGATACAGGCTCACAGAATTGCTGTGGTTCGGAATAGTGAGGCGGGTTTGTCTTTTCAAAAAATATTTTCTTGTAAACTATTTCAGTTGAAATCTTTTTTCAAATAAGACTTAACATCACGTATGTAATAGGGTAGTTAACTAAAAAAATCTAAGTAGTCCGTCAGATAGATTTCCAAAAAATATTGGACACGTATTTTTTCGTTTTTCACGTAAACAAACAATGAAGACGATACAGTGCTTAGAAAACTCGTGTGACGTCATATTCTAAGACATTAGTATGACATTTTTTACTGGTGAGTGACGTCACAACTCCCCACTTAAGTCTTTGATGCGTTTTATCTTCGTATTTTTTTATTGATTTGATAAAACAAAAAATACGTATCCAATATTTTTCGATAATCTAACAGACGGACTAATAAGAATCATATTTTTTTTAGTCAGTAAACATCCCTATTCCTGAAAGGTAACGCAGCGGTGCACCTAATAGTACAAGCACATTTCGCCAGCTATGCTCGCTATGCTCGTGTAGTAGAGGGAGCCTATTGCCATCAACCGGGCACAAATCCGACGCCGTGGCTGCTACTGAGATATTCCAGAAAAATCCCAATATTACAACTTTGCCCGACTCGGTAATCGGATCAAGGACGTCAGGCTCAGCAGTTGCATATTTTTTTTCTATTACCCCACAAAATTTACACAACATCACAACCACATTCACAATCCTCAACTAATTACATACAGTCAGGCATTAACATCTGCGCCAATAAATTCTAACAACCCATACACTTTGTGAGCAAATTGCTCACTAATTATAATGGGTGAGTGTATTGATAGGAATCCTAAACTCTTACATGCATATTATCGTTATTTATTATTAGATTAATATGTCTGAGATCTTATCAAGCGTTTAAACTAAGGTGTTTGGTCCCATCGGCGCGTGCGCATAGATTTACCGACCCGATATATACGGAGCGTTTACATTTATCTTCCTTACTTAATTTGCGATTAAATAACCTTTAATTGCTTTATTAAGCAACTATGTAGGTTAAGAGTGTACTAAATATTTATTTGGCGCATTTATTTGCAGTTAATTTGGAATTTTCAAGCTTTAGTTTTCTGGATTGATTATATTGGATGTTTTGAAAACTATGAGCGTCAATTGATATCGTTCGATGTTATTTGATTATATTGTTGGAAAAGCATGTGAATATATAGATTTGAATTTGTGAAAAAAATACTGAAATACAATAGAATGGTAACGAACGAGTACGCTACGAGACAAATAGTGTCAGACAGAATTATTGCAAAACATGGAGCTTGCATCTCCAAAAAGGTGTGAACTGTGAAATCAAAATTTTCCTTAATTGCGTGTGAATAATTGAAAATCACGAAACTTCTTCATTCTTGCAACTTCAGAGTTACAGACCTACAACCTGACCTGACAGGCCAACATACAAATGTTCGGTCAATCAGATTTGCCGTCTCATTTTATTTGCCTTACAAAATAATTTCATTTATTACGGTATTGAAGACCGCTTTGTCGAGTGCTCCGATTGATTTGCGCTCAAAGGCTTGATTTAATTTTAATTTTAGTTCAGCGAGCACGTACCTCCACGCACGACTGGACAGAACCTTGACGATCGTTCCCTGTGGCTCATGATGTGACTTGCACAACTCAACTCCGCTATTTTCGATACCGGTTACTTGTCTTTATGATGACTTTACAGCTTTTTTATTATACTTATGAATGTCATAATAAAAACCTTCAACAGACCCTCTTTGTCGATCGAGGCAAATTGTGCCGTTTATTTACTTATTCAGTCAGTTTGCAACATTACAGACACGCAATCTTCTTCTGTTTTGATCTTCATTTCGTCCGATATAGGTGCGTTTGATTGTGTTACTGTTCTATAAATGTTGTTTCACGATAAAACAATTGTAAACCACAAACGAATGGATTCTTGTTTTGTTTTTGCAACTTTGTAGGATAAAGGTCGTGTCTATACTTATGTGCACAATGCAGCTGAAACACAATATGGCAGCGGCAGGGATCAATGACATCATTCGACGTCAAAATAATGTTATCTCCCGCTATCTCCATTGATAAATCATTCAGTTTTATTACGACAGTAGCCAATAAACCTATTTGTTCGCAAACAGATTCACATAATCGGTCGCTAGTTGACAGATATGGAGCCCTAAATCATAAGATTATTTTCTTTGTAAGTGTCCTGCGGGGAATTACGAACCTTAACTGATTTGCAAAAAGTTCAAACTCGTTCATTGGTTTGTTGAATGTGTGTCCCTTGGGCGGTTATTTGGTCATAGCAGCAGTTTTACGAGGGGGTCGATCAGGCTAGTGAATAGATGGTAAATAACGTGGCTACATATAAAATTTTAGATGTTTGTTATAGGACACGTAAATTATGAGCCTTGTAAAATGATCCCTTATAGTGTTGCCATTAACTCTGTTGTATAAGATAGTAAAACATCGATCGAAGCTGTAAATGATAATGGAACATAAAAATACAACACCTGCCCTGCATGTAAGTCGAATCGTTTATTTGCAATTTATATTATTTAAAGTCGTTGTCAGTCTCTTGGGCACATTAATAACTGACAGCGTTGAGGAGGAGATTTTTTATGCCTTTAAATAGTTTATTTTTAAATTATTTAATAGTTTCTAATTAAAAATATCTATTGCTGTAATTTATTAAATGTACCTTTATTTGTCAATAAATGTATTTCGTATTAAATCCTATAGTAATTACTTACAACTTCAGAATATCTGTTTGGCCCAGGGTTGCGGAGGTCAGATGTCAGTTGGTTCGTGTAAAATACTGATTTCATCTTCTTGTATTGGACGCTGACACCGGCTTAGTTGTGGGAAATGGTTAGGTTAATGACGTGTTTCTTCTATTTATTTACTTGGAAATTGATTAGGAATTTTCACAGATATTTTATTTGCATATTTTGTTTGCAAGTTTTTTCATGTCAAATATATCCAGTTGGACTGGAAACCGACCTCAGTTTAGTTTTGAAAAAACTAGGCAGATGATTAGTATTATTCATGATATATTTAGATCGTTAACTAATTGAGTGTACAGATGCCAGAAGATCAAGCTACCCGAAACTACCAATTTTCACAATCAACCTTGAATATAATGCTAAAGCGATAAAGTTGAAAATCTATTAAAGTAATTTAACAGATTATTGTAGGTCACACACATCAACAACAACAGCACATCAATTAAATCAATCTATTCAAAAGGTATACCTTTTGACTAGATTGATTTAATTTTCTTACTAAGCTTAAAGAATGAACTCCAACCTAGATCAAAATAGGTATCAAAAATCGCTTCTAAATCTGCAATTGTCGGTTGTCTGTACAAATCTGCGCGGGCGCACATGTGTCGTGGAGTCACGACCGTCCTCCGTGACCCGGCAGACAAATCGAGATGAATTGCCAGACTATTCCACCTATGCTACTTATTCTACCTCCTTGCTGGCTAACTTGTTAATGTCCTTTGTACGGAACTTTCAAAAAGGTTAAGAAATCGTCTCTGGTTTAGGTGAAGTTTACGTTGATGGGTTCATGTTGGTTTGAAAATAATATTAGAGTCGATTGGCAACAAATAAGGCCTCTAAAATCATATATCGTTGTTATAGTGATGAGTAATGAATGAGTTCTATTCTCAAGTCAGGCAAAGTGAAATTTCTGATCAAAATGCCATTATTTTTCCGTAGCATCTCAGTGTTAGGCTTATAGCCGAGTTAATGGCAATATTATGTTTTGAAATTACGGAAATCAACAATGTTATGATATGTTAAATTCATATATTTTTTGCCTCTATTACGGTTTTAATGATGGCATTAAATTCAATCAAAAGGCTAAGTTTCAAATCGTAAATCAATAATTTCGTCGCGACAGTTGATCCTAATAAATCTAATTATTGTCTAGAAAAAAAACAAGATTGAATTCGTTCCGATCATTAGTCTCACAAATCTGATTTATTAGTGACCAAATATTTTAGAAAATAGCTTGCGAAACTAGTATTTTTTATTTATTTGACCGATTGAAACTTCCAAAAGAAACCTAATAATGTCATTCCATCACAGATATTTTATATAACTTTATTGTCACATAAGGGATATCTGCCGCGATTATTCTTTCATCTGAGCTCCCGATATTTCGATGCTTTTGCAAGCACAATGATCGCGGGATGAGAGCTGTTAAAGATTAGTTATAAACCGTGAAAGCTTAATATAGTGTAATTTTAGCTATTTATATACATAGGGCCTACATAGGGCTGTTATGACAAATACTCATGCGACAATAGCACATTTTGATACAAGTGCGGAAAGTTTGTTATTGCATTCGAGGCGGATTGAACACCCGAGCCGTACGACGAGGGTTCATGGGGTCGAGAGATGCCGAAAAACACTGCCGACTCTGTAGTCCGTGGTGTTTTTTTTTTAAATTTCCTATGTTTTAATCGATTTGGACATAATCTAAGGTATTAGTTTTAAGGTATTTATAGTTATCTGTGGTAATTTTCATTCCCGCCCTTGGTTGCGGAAAAATAAGATTACCGCACGCGTGCGAAATATGTTGCATTTCGAACCTAATCGTAGTGCATAAGAGCTAGTTTTCGAGGAAGTGTATTGAAAAAGTATTGACTGGCATAACAGAGACATAGCCATAGATAATAATAATATATTATGCACACTTTGCAAATAACATATAGGTATAAGCAAGTAGACATTTATATATTAAAATACATAGGATGACACGGTGGGAAATCTTTTTAACAAATGCCATCTTTACAAGACAACTTTTGTATGGACAGGGAGCAGGATATATAATAAATACTACCGTGGTACTTAATAAATACATTTATCCCAATAATTATTCAAACTACCAACATTTATAACACTGACTGCACCACACATAATTTACCGACAGTACCAGAATATTTATAATATATTTTATTGGCATAACGCGTTATTTACTTTCAAGGTGCTTTTATTATGAATATTATAATGATTATGTTTTATTACACACATGAGCTTTGCTCGTAATCGTAATCATAATAATAAGTGTTTCCCGCCTAGATGTCCTTAGAGCTGCTGTCATATAAACATCGTCAACAGCCAATTGAATTATTGCAATATAGATCTACAAGAGGAAAAACATGATTAAAGTTATGTGTTTATAATCCTAGAGTACCTGCTGGCAGGTAAAACTTGTGAGGATATACTACTTTTGCGCAGCATTTAGAATAATTGATTTATCATTGGCTCTTATATTGCACTATTAAAACTGTTGTTTCAGTTTAGTTCTTACATAAATCTAGAGCAGTGATGGTGGCCCCGACTTACAAGCAGTAAGTCGTGGGTTCGAAGCTAGGTCGTCGCATGACTTTGTGTTATTTATTTTATCACCACAGCTCTCAAAACGGTGAAATCAGCACGTCCTAGAACCAAAAATTCGAAGACATGTGACATCTATTTAACCGCACGCACAAAAATGATATTACGGTCCATGGATTTTATTATTACCGACACGCATTAATAATGCAGAATGCTCATTAATGACCAGAAGTGACTTTGTGAGTTGCTGGCAAGAGAAAAACAATTGAATAGGTATTGCAGAAGCTATGATTCTAGTACTCGTATGATAGATAACGTCTCAAGTTTGGTCCAAATTCGTATAAAAGCTTCAACTTAAACAATTTTTTTTGCCGATTGGAAATTACATGTCCTCGCCCGCCCTTGTATTGATTAAAACCCACCCATGTTGCTTCTTAGCCGTTTGTGTTCCAGGGCTGCAGTATCTCTTTCGAACAGTACCGCAGTCCTAAACAAATACCCGTCGGGGCTGCGGGTTGTTTGCAAGAGATACCGCGGCCTCGACATAAAGGGCTAAGAAGGAACATGGGTGGTTTTTAATCAGTAGAAGTCTGACACTACCTTTCGCTGTGCCCAAGTTATTTGATGATATCCCACCTCCCAAAAAAAAAAAGTCTAAACAAATATCCTGACAGTATCTCATTGGCGTTTTCAGGTTATTACTAGGTAGTCACTCCTGATCACAAATTAAGGTCAATTACCTAAATTAATTACCTACTCGTAAAGTGATTCCATCAGATTTTTTTTCTCAAATTTCCGCAACCAGACATACCTCGTTAACAGTAACTCCTGATTATCGCAACAACAAATCATATTTTGGGAACGGTCAGTGGTTGTCGTGTTTAATCCTCTCATCCGTCGCATGTGCGCAGGCGCAGTCACTGAGATAGCTTCCACTCCTGAGTGGAGATTAAAGGCTACGCCACACACACTGGCAGATTTTTGAACAAAGAGAATTTTTGAAAAGGCTTTACTGAATTCAGTAACCGTGTTGCTCTCGTATAGGTTTCCAGTCATGGGGTTGTAATGTATTGAAACACCAAAGTCTGAGTTAGCAACTGATTTATTGTATCTGCAGGTACTTGCAGATTAAGTAGAGACACATTGAAGTGCAAGTACCCACAACAGGGTAACATGTCAGTTACAGGACACATTCAGGATTAACGTTTCCAGTTGTATTGTACCACACATTATTATTTTGAGACCGTGATTAATTATCTCGAGGCTAAATAATACAGCGGGGTTTACATCGGGTCGATTCTTCAGGTTAAACCACCTATTATATTATACACAGTTTCCTCCGTGCTTCGGAAAGCACTTTTTTTTTTTTTTTTTCGTTCTTTTTTTAAAAACGTTGCCCCACACTAGGAATTTCTCCTGTATCGTGGGTGCGTTCACAAACATATAAAGTCACATACACAAATACCCAGACCCGAAACAACTATCTGCAGGCCATACAAATATTTGTTCCGTGCGGGGATCGAACCCGCGACACGCAGCGCAGCAGTCCAATCGCTTAGCCACTGCGCCAACCGTGCCGTCAAACTTTAAGTGGTTGTCGTTGGTCCAGGCGGCATCTTACCATGGGATATCGGATAAGAGATATATTCTGTACTAACTGGGTTGTGGAGGTAGACTAATTTTCAGCAGCATTCGGTTAGACTGGAATCCGACCTCAACATAGTTGGGAAAAAGGCTAGGCAGATGATGATGATGATTAAAATATGCACTTACCAGCATGAATCTAGCTGTGCAGCTATCCTTAAAATAAGCCACCCACACCTGTGTCCACACCTGCCTGTAAGAATGTATACAATTATTCACTTCTATGAGGAAAAAACATCATAATTTAGATACAATTTTAAGCAATGGTTTCGCTTGGCTAAAAACTAGACTTAAGTAATAATAAACTAAAATCAATGAATAAAAACGGTAAATACTAACATTTTATAAATTACTCAGGTGATCTTTTGTTCTGCAAAATAAGACTCATATCTTGAATCCTCTTACCAAGTTGAACCATTAATTTAATTCTAAAGCCGCCTGCAACGATCAACAGTTCCATTCCCATCAGCGTTGTGTCCAAGCCCTTAAGTGCCCGAGAAAATCCGAGAGTGGCCGAGTGGGCACAGTTTCACCGCAATATCAATCAAAATCAAATCCGATCTTTTAATCCAGTTGACGGGCCGACGTTCTACCTTAATTAAGGATGTCGGCAGTCGATACCAGTTCGTTTGAAGGTAAAGTTAATACGCACTTTAACTGAGTATCCATTGACCTCACGGGTAAATGTTGCGTTTCACTGGGTGCGTTACATGTCATGTTAGTTCTTTGATGGTGTTGATGGTTAAAATTGGCGAAACAATATGCAAAAGCTGCGTGTTTCTTGGAAAGAACGTGAATATGACTCCAGTCTTTAAAAAAACACATTCGTAGTTGGGAGGATTGCTCTTGACTTCCGTTAGGCCTGTTCTTGATCTCGCCTGATGGAAAGGGATGAATTAGGTCTATGATGGAACAAGCGTGTCCAGAAGATGATCACTCTTGCTTTGAAGACAGACGGTTAAATGAAATGAACGATGACTGGCTCATGAAATGATTTTTGTGGAAAATTAATAGGCATTGATGCAGCATATCATGAAGAAAATGGAAATTTTAAAAATTCTTTTACTTTTCCCAAAAATAGTTATGCATTACTAATTCATTCATTTGAAATTGAAGAAAAATGTTTTAAAATTATTGCTGTTGTTCTGAAATCATTTCGCAGATGGTGCCCTGTCAAGATGTGTGAGAGCTTAAATGAGAGCGCTGTATGCGGCATCATGTAAAGAGCAACCTGTCGATACTGACGCACTGACGTGACAGCCCTGTGCACGTCAGCTTTTCATAACTCATGTGAGTCAGCCCCATGGGTCCTGACACCTACATGAAGGAACATTGACCCAAACTTTTTATTTACACTCGAATTAGTACTCACACTCGCTGTCTTAACCCTAACGATCTTTCGCAAAACTTTTAAACGTTCAAAGCGAGAAATATTCTTGTAATTCTTACTAACGCTCAATTTAAAAGGAAAAAACTTGAATTCTCCATTACATCGGTGGACTAACATCTTTCCCAGGATTCGAGGCATGTTAATAGCAGCGCGTAACGGCGAGAATGGGCCGATACCACCCAAACTTCGCATAGTTTCACATGCCGCGCATCACTCGCGACAGAACCTGCGCCCGCGCAGCTGTACCGCGTGGGAATGCCCACATCGAACACATTTTATTTGTCCGAATTATTACTTGGGGGGGCTCAATTAATTATCACACGCCACATTTTTTCACTTTTACGCGAAATAACGAAACACTGCTGAGAATAAACGCCGAGGTAATTTGCTCGCTGATAAATTGGAGTAGGGCAATATTTTCGAACCTTCGGGGGCGACGGTTTCCGAGAGAGAATTATTGTGCTTATATAACGTAGCTCCAGTTTCCGAAGCAATTATTAGAGCCGCAACGTGCACTTGTCTCGTTGTCGTGACGACAGCGAAATAATCGATGTTAAAATTTTAAAAAATTTCGTCGGTTTACGCAACTTATCGCGGTCAGTTTTACTCTGCACTATCCAACCACGAATTTCATGGATAATAATTCATGCATCACGGAACATAATTTATTCATTGACATGATTATTAATAAGTGATGTTTAGATGCGATAAGACGAAATTTGTGGGTGTAAGTTATGTCGTAAGTTGTCACTTTATTAAGTTGAAGTTTTCAAGGGCGATGCGCCGTCAAACTAGTTTGGTCATGTAGAACACGCCTTACAATTGTAAGGCTTCAGCTACATCAAGTGATGAAAACTTATACAGACAGATTTTCGACATCGATAATATGTTAAGTAATAAATAACTTCATAAAAAGTAAATTTTTGAGTCATATTTTTTTTTGGGACTTAAAATTAGTTTTCGTATTCATTATATTTGCGGATGCAGGTGCTATCATAAGTGCAGTAACATTAAAAAAAAACCAATTAAGAGGAAACCCGGTGGTGTGATTCTCCATACAAATGTGTTCCCTTTTTTCTTCTTGAATAATGTCTGTAGAGCGAAAAATAACAAAAATTCCCAACTTTTACGGCCATCATTTTAAGTGTACCAGAAAAAATCAAAAAGTTTTCAAGAGAACAGAAATTGATAGAAACCTACTCTTTCGTAAAATGTTAATGTCAAAATTTATTGAATCGGTTCAGATTACGAGGAGAAAAAAAGAGAATACGAAACGTCGAACTCGTAAAATTTTTGTGATACCTATTTTTAGACCAGTTTCCCTCTTAACTGTTAATATAAAAAATAATTTTGAAAATCGGTTCATTAATGACGGAGATATGCGATAACAACATACAGACGAATTGAGAACCTCCTTCTTTTTGAAAGTCGTACAAAACTAGTTGATAACAACTAGTTTGATACGCAAATTGATACGCAAGTGATTCAGTGTTAACCATAATATTTTTTAGTGATTTTTATCATAACACTGAATTACTTGCGTATCAATTTCGAAACGGCTACTTATTCCAACTACCCGGAAATATAATTTTCATCGCAACTAATTAAACACAAAAACAAAAAAGATCTTCTTAATTAAGAACTCATAAGCCTTTTAAAAATATCATAAGTTAATTACTGGTACGGTCAGTAACAGAAGTAGCTTAACATTCCTGAAATTTAATTATTTGATGTACAGGACTCCAGCTATTATTTTTTTAATGTTTCAGAAGATTTTTCTTTAAAATACTCCTTTTCAATAACTTGTTAGTAACGAGTAATATCTAACAAGTTTTTATTAAAAAAACCTGCTTTAAAACTTTGAGTTTACGAATCTACTTCTGGTGCTGACTGTATGTATAATACTCGTCCTGCATGTTGTATCAAAAATGTATTTATAATGAAATAAATCATCTCGCTGAGAAAAAGTACTGTAATTATAATTAAGGATATTTAGCAACAACGCAGCGAGGTTTGTGTTCATTATGTCAGGTTTCGGAGATGGAAGCTTTTGTCACCGGAGTTGAGACGTGTAATTTTATGAAATGTAGTTTTAATTTATCATTTTATTGTGATCCATAATGGACGGATGGATGACCCCTATAACACAGGTTTTACCTAGCATGGAGGTCATTGATCATTTATTTGGTTTTATGTGAACATTGATTTTGTATTTTCCATTTATGTGTGTTTTTTTTGTGTCAAATAAATTATTATTATTATTATATTATTATTATTTTATTTATACTGTGGAATATTGCCAGGGAAGGACATTTTTGTACTATTGAAAACGTATATTCAGTCTTCGCCGATTTATTTCGAAACATTTGGCAATAACTTCACATTACGAATATTTTTTTTTTTTTTTTTACATTATTAAAGTTTTCAATATCATCGTAACATCACCGCTTATCCCCGACAGTTTAGACAGCGGTGTACCTGATAGTCCACCCACATTTCGCCAGTTATGTTTAAGTACCTACCATGTAATAGGATTATAAGAGGCGAGCCTATTGCCATCCACCAGTCACGAATCTAAACTCCGCAGCAGCCACTGAGAAATTCCTGATAGAAAAATTCAATAACACTTTGCCCGACCGGGAACCGGACCCAGGACCCCATGCTCGGTAGTCACGCTTGCGAGCAGTATTCCAACGAGTCACTATCAACGTTTAATGGTAATTTAAGTAGTCTACATTATGTCCCCACATGGAGTACAAATGATTTATACGGGTGCGACCTGTCCTCGGTGAGAATAAAAAATAAAATAAACAAACAGCGTGTCGGAGGCCTTTCAACGGTAGCCCGTAGCCGACACCTTCACCGTTCCGACACACCACTTATTATTCACGTTTTGTCAAGATTTACTGTTAACATTATGCTAAAATATTAATGTAAAGACCAACCTCAAAATACTCGTAGCTACAGGCAATTTCCCTTATACATGCAACTTTAATTTCAGCTCATTACCGGTACAGCGAATCGCAACGATGTTTGTCGATGCGCTACCGATTCTTACCACCGAGATATCCACCGAACCATCCAATAAATAACTAAAAATACCACCGCAGATTAAGTGATTATTAAGCACAAAAAGCGTGTAAAAATTACCACAAAAATTGATAAGAATTTCTTTTGTTACTTCAGTGGCCAGTAAATTGGTGTGCTGCATTACCGCTTAAAAAAACCGCTTCAAAAGAAGGGCGACGTTGCAAAACCTTGGAGGAGAAAGGTAGCCTCTTTTAATAAACGCGATCGCCGAACGGACTTATTTAAAGTCGCAATAAAAGGAATGCCTTAATGATGCTGATGCCGATATTAATATTGGACGAAGTCGTCTGGCTGGCTCTTCGGTTAAATGTAGTTATAAATTACGTTTTTGGAGTTGTGAGCAAGCGAGGGGCAGCGGCCGTGGGCCGTGGGGACTGTGGTCTCGTCTGCCCTTTCCACTTGTTGAGCGCAGTTAGTGCTGTTGCTGTCAGCTCCACACGTTGCACTCATTTTGTTATTTATTGATGAGTTTTATGTTCATATAATTGTATTAATTACTCATACTACACACGGATACTTTGTACAGTTCGCAGCTCCAAAATGTATGCACTTATTTCATTTTCATTACGTAAATATGTAACGAAACTAATATTGTGGAACCCATATTATCTTAAACTAGGTTATATCTCAAGGTTGTAATCGTTATTTCACGAGAAATTCGCGTTTGAACTTTATGTGTATGACATATTATTGCTGGAGACTGTACTACCAAATGTGTGTAGAATTCACGTTTGAATTAGTAAAACAAATTATAATATAAATAATTCTACGATTTGGTAAAGTAAACTAGTCTGTAGTACACCTAAGGTACAGTAATCACGCAGGAACTAAAAGAAATAAAACCTTGTGCAGATAAATAAGGTATCATGCTTTATTCTTCCACAATGAAACAATAAAAATGCAGATGCAATTGTAATGGCTACAATAAATAAGTATATTTCATCGTAAATTACGCACGACCCTTGATACTCCGGACATAGTGTAAGATTTAAAATTAAACAATAATTCAGAAGCTTTTATTTATTTAAAATAGGTGCTAGTTGTTTATTATTGTGCATTAAATATTGCAAGTTTCCATTACAATAAACTAAGGTATTAAAAGATAAACAGATTGAACCATGCTCTTTAATATTTATAGATTTTATATCATCACCATCACGGAGTCACCACGGAGTCTGGATATCTAGCGAAATGTGGGTGTCTTAATAGGTACACGTACACCTCTGCCTTACCCTTCGGTGATTACAGGTATAATATTATGCGTTATCTTATACTTTATGGTCAATGCAAATAAGTAACGCGCCAATTTATATGGAGCGGCCATGTTGTCTGATCGATAATTTGCGCACATTAGCATGTACTTAAAATTCTTCGATATTTTAATGCTTCATCGCTTTATAAGTACCCAAAAATTAAGCAATGATCTTCGATTTTCGAAAGTACTAAAGTACTGGAGCGAATTACCGCTCAATACTTATTACGTATTATAGGCAGTACAAAGTATCTTCCTACATCGCACATAATATAAACAGTTTCTCAGAAAATCATATCGAACATCAATTTTATTGGTGGATGATTACGTTCGAGATTGGGAGTGCTCGAGAATAATTTAATGTAATTTTTACGAAAATGTCGAATTTAAAGTTATCGAGATTAAAACATAATCAGACGGCTGGCGGTTATTACGTGTAGCTCTCATGGCCACGACGAGTAACAAACTGCACTTGCAAAATGCAATGGTTTTGTACATTATTCTATATTAAAGAAATAAATATACCGCACGCAGGTTGAATGGGTCCCGCTGTGATCTACAGATATACCTACGGATATAGATGAAAATTGACACCCGCTAGTTAAAAGAAATATATGCAAATACCGAATGAAACCGTAATACTCACAAGGTGTAATATACTATTAATAAGTACCGTAGCAGTCATTTTCCAAACTTGGAATTGTTGTAGTTAGAATTCGGAGTTTTCCTAACAAGTACGAAATTTTCCTGAAATTAAGCTTGAATTTCGGAACGCGGAGCGGTTAACATCGTGAAACGCGCGTCTACACGGTTGCAACTGCCAACTACTTGCAACCCTTTGTACGCGGTTCAACAAACGATTTTCGAACGTGCTTCACACGCGCGTTTGTATCTATAGAAACACAAAAATCAGCATCTACGGCACCGATGACGCGCGTTCCTGAAACGCACGTCGTCGGAAAATACACCGTTTGCTACGGGCCAATTATAATGAAAAATCGTTTAGGCACACCGCGGAGGCTTAGCCTTTTAAAGTATTTCCTTGATGGCCTAGTGTCCAAGCTGCGCTTTTTAGGCCACCTGAACCGTGACCATGGCGCCTTAAAACAGTATTATTTTATACTTACTTTTTGTTTCGGTATCACAATCCCTGAAACAATGGTCTTACATTTCTGCTAGCTCTGGCCGTTTTCGTCGGGAGTAGGGAATTATCACGGAAATATGGCATGCAGCAGTTCATTGAGGCTAACAGAATGTAGGAAGATACTTTAGTTTTTTGCAAAAACAACTTATTATTCTGAAAAAGAATTAAAGATACTTTCGTTTCAGTGTTTAAATTCCTTACACGTTTTGTTTTCACTCGACACTATATCACTAACAGAGAAAATATTTTTTTTAGTTGAACTTAATTGAATAATAGGGCTAAAACACACAAATTAATTAAGAACACACTTGTTACGCAACCCAATTAATCAGGTAGTCATTAGAGATTATACCACACTGTCATTGAAAAGTCATAAATGACACATGATAAGAATCTTTAGTTCACTAGACATAAGAGGCGATCGACGAGAGGAAGTGTGGAGTTGACCTTATGTTGGCATTACTATACCATATCAATTTTACGTGAACTATAGCGTTTCCTGTCATTATGACGTCACTGATTGATCCTCATTGATCCACGCTGCGGATGTCTTCCATTTCATGGCCTGGTAATCATGGGGCTGATGAGTGATCGGAACGCTAGAATGTAATCGAGTTTATTTTGTTTTCGATGACTAACCAGTCGATTATTAACTTAAAAAAATGCAGAAAAGAATTGTAGACTTGCCGAGATATCGATATCGAATTTAATGGCAAAATTCAGTAGCTTAGCTCGGTACCTTTTCGGAAAGAATCTCTAAAGAACAATTTACTAACTGCTGCATTGTTTAAGATCTTTTTAGTCCTGTGAAGTTAAAACTAAAAGCAGATTTCATAAATGAAATTGGATGTAAATATCTAAACCGCGTTTAAGCGCAGTTCGTTAGTCATTAATCCATGCAATTAAAGCACAGTAAATCCATATCGCATTCGAGAGCAGGAATACGATTTGAATTTACTGATCGCATTCTGCTTCCTAGGTGAAATTCGCCCTTTGTAGATATAGAAAAGGTAAAATATCTTATTTCATATAGGCCTAACTCGGGTTGGTAGTTTTCTATGGGGAAGAACCGGTAAGAAACTCCATGGTTACAATGGAACTACATGGTACAATGCTTATAATCTTCCCAAAAGTAAAAAAAAACAAAAAATACTGACTCAATAAAACCATAAGCACCACATTTAGTCTATGCTGCGTACGCGCACCTTAAACAGTACGTACTGCAAACCGTTTGCATAGCCCCAGCTTCCTTATGTTTATAGTTCTCGTCAATTACATCACAAGACGTGTTAATGCGGGCTTTAATAAAACTAAACCGCGCTGAATTAATTGAACCGCTTTATCTACACGATTTTATCAAGACATATGACAAGTACAACGGTTCTAATTGTTACTTAGGTTACTGACTTTTACGAGTTAACAGTTAACACTGTCACACACACACACACACACACACACACACACACACACACACACTCACACACACACTGACTAACACTCACTCACTCACACTGTCTAAGATCCAAGTTTATTATTTGATGTTTTCATTGAAATTATTTTTCTATATCGTCTGCATCTGCCTAGCCTTTTCCGAGCTTTGCTGGGGTCGGCGTCCAGTCTAACCTAGTACTAGAATTTTACATAGTGCGACTGCTTATTTGACCTCCACAACCTAGTTACTAATGGGTTAAAAACGATATTCCCTGGAAAGACTGGTTGTCAGACTTTTTCGAGTCATTGACTACCTGTATCTACTGTCAAAGATCTTCAAATGACGATTTAACATGCTCTCCGTGGCACGGAGGAATCTTGGTATGTATTGGGCACAGCACAACCTAAAGATCGATTCGAGCGGCTGGTACTAAATATTTAGCCACCAGCTACTCGATCACCAAATAACCTGCTGTTTGAAGAGACACCAAAATGCAAATTAGCTATTATTGTTAACATTTTTAATGCGCATTGTAACCCTATTAAATTCATGTAACGCTGTCAGTGATATAATTTATCATTATAAAACCTGCGTAATACGTTGTAATTATAATTAAACTTTCATAACAGCAATTAATTCGAGTTGTGTACGAGATTAATTAGAAATTGTTGAGTTGAGATCGTGGAGATAAAATAGTTTATTGTTTCTTTAGGTATTGGTAGCGTGAACCGCACCTAGGTCATTATAAGACACCATTGAACGTTTTAAATGTGTTCTGTGTAACAATAGATGGAGTGTAATAGCCGAAGGGTACTCTAGAATAGGCTTCATTTTGCAATATTGAGTGGCGGCGGTAATTAGACCCGCGTCCGGACAGTTACAGCATCCTGATTCTAACGCGTGCGCCGCCTATAACTGTAAACGACGCATATCTTATGCGTTTAAACACGATTTACATCTGTATCACACAGAAAATAGAGCGTAAAGTTGGTTGGTTATGCAAAAGCACATTCCGGAGTGACTTCATCTATAGTCCAGCGGCTACATGGGATTTGAAAGGGTTAAACCTAAAGTTTAGCACGTAGAATTTTGAACTCTATAATTGAGCAAGCAGAGGAATGTTTAGTCTGAAATAAGATCATGTTATATGTCGTTTTGATTTGTAAATGTGGACGTGGTCCCTTAGAAGCCGGGCTAGTTTCGCAAGGGACCGCCACGCTATCGCATCGAATTCATATCATCTAATTATAAGGTACGACCCGTAGGTAGTAGTGCGACGCACCCCACAATCAATTTACCCGTTACGTTCATTCAAGCCTTTTTAATGCGCGTAGGTTGAAAACGAAAGCAAAAGTAAGGCGGACTTGTACGTAGGTATATGATGATGTCGATCGCTGAGTAATACAATTTATTTTCTTACTGGTCAAGTCTGTTTGCGCTGATTACATCAATAAATATTTTGACAGTAATGTTATGCAATAAAAACTGTCATCTTATTGTTTCTACACTCGACAATGAGTATGATATGATATACTTCTTACAAAGTTACTTCCTGCTCGATAGTCTCTTTGTCATAGTTCGATTAACTCCCAGAACAATAATGTTAACACGCTATTAAGGGTGTTGCGTTGCTAGAATCCCAAAAACGACGTATGTTTAAAGAAATTTGTTGAGGAATCCTTCCATACGATTTCCATATAAAAAATATATGTTATACTTAAAGTCATCACAAATAATTCGTATTGTTTAAAATTTTAATAAACCTTCACATTATTTAATAAAAAATCGTAGTATGTCTTAACCTAAATCGAATTTTGTCTCTGTAACGGCTGAATAGTTCGGTATGAATTTTATACCCAAAAATACGTAGTGATGTATTTATCAATCCGTATTGTTTATTTTCTCTGATTTGTAATAAAATTTTAAAATAATAAATTAATTCCCGACATTTAAGGCAAATGCGGCGCGAGACCCGTCGCGCATACTTGGAACGCGCTGCGCCAGTGTCTCGATGACTGTTGTCACGGGTGGACTGCACGCATGTCATTACTTCACAAATAAAATTCAAAAGTTCACGTTTTTAATGTTTTCTGAATTAAAACATATTGTAAATTGTATAGTTATCAATATTTCGTAAAATAAGAACAGAAAATAAGTTTGTAAATATATTTAAAGTAGTTTGTAATTTCGTTTTGTTGTTTGCACCTATCATAGAGTAAGCTGACTATGCCTAATAAACGTAAAGTGACGCGTGGCCGAGCTCTCCAAAACTATTGGTAAATTACCTACGTTTCTTAGTAGATATTTTGGTATATAGATATATCTATGATATTATTTTAATTTTGGACTGCCTCGTTGGTCTAGTGGTCGTAAGCACGATGCTGAGCATGAGGTCCTGGGTTCGATTCCCGGGTCGGGCAAAGTGTTATTGGGTTTTTCCATCAGGAAATTATAAGTAACAGCCACGGAGTCTGGATTTGTGCCCGGTTGATGGCAATAGGCTCGCCCCTATTATATGGGACTTAAACATAACTGGCGAAATGTGGGTGTACTATTAGGTACACCTCTGCCTAACCCTTCGGGGATTACAGGCGTGATGTTATGTTATCTAACTATTTTGTCTTGAGATTTTCGTTTGATGGAAGATGGAGATGTAGATGACTGATGATGTCTCGTACCTAATGATGGTCTCTCATACTACATGATACATTTTGAAGGTCTGATGAAGACCAGGTAACTGCTTATCGGTTCTCAGTCACGGAAATAGTCAGAATGCTCCAACTTTTAGCTTTTATCTCATTGAGCACGGATGCTACTACATGATACATTTTGAAGGTCTGATGATGATCAGCTAAGTGCTTATCGGTTCTCAGTGACGGATGTAGTTAGAATGACCTAGCTTTCAGATTTTATCTTATTGAGCACGGATGCTACTACATGATACATTTTGAAGGTCTGATGATGACCAGCTAAGTGCTAATTGATTCTCAGTGACGGATATAGCAAGAATGACCTAGCTTTCAAATTTTATCGATCTGAGCACGGATGCTACTACATGATACATTTTGAAGGTCTGATGATGATCACCTAAGTGCTTATCGGTTTTCAGTGACGGATGTAGTTAGAATGACCTAGCTTTCAGATTTTATCTTATTGAGCACGGATGTTACTACATGATATATTTTGAAGGTCTGATGATGACCAGCTAAGTGCTTATCGGTTAACAGTGACGGATATAGCTAGAATGACCACCACCAGGTAAATGGCACCATCAGTCTCCAAGGCCTCTTCGAGCTCTTTCATATGAGTCCACACACGACGGTTCTTCGTGGTGCCATCAATGAGATCCTATACTTACCTTCGGAGTCTACCATCAGGTAGCTGGTATCATCAGTCTCCAAGGCCCCCTCGAGCTCTTTCAAATGAGTCCAAACACGATGGTTCTACTCAGTGCCGTCAATGAGATCCTATACCCACCTTCGGAGTCCACCATTAGGTACGAGACATCATCAGTCATCCAGATCTTCATCTTCCATCAAACGAAATTCTCAAGACAAAATAATTAAAACGATAAAACAATTAACACCATTAAAACAATAACATACATTACATAACATCACGCCTGTAATCCCCAAAGGGTTAGGCAGAGGTGTACCTAATAGTAGGCGTGATGTTATGTTATGTATGTTATTATTTTAATGATTTTAATTCTTTTATCGCTTTTAGCGATAAAACAATTAAAAAAATATTTTTGCAAAAAAGTTTTTTTATTTTTCCATTTTTAGTTGTAATATCCTTTACAAATATTTGATATTCATTAATTTTACGTTGTTAACAATACATGTCACGGTAATCGGCTTATCCGCAATAAAATGGAACTTAACATACCTAACTCTCGAAATCTGGGCGTCCTGTACACATCTGCGTACCCCGTCAGAGCATACAGGCGTGATGATAAGTTAAGATGTTGCGTAAACAATAAACATCCAAGCGATTGCAGCAATCACGACAGATTTGCCGTCTATTTTTGAAGAGTTCTATTGTATATCTCCGATGATCAGGATCAGATCTTCACCAAATTTAAATGGGACCACCTCAGGAGTATACTCTTTCAAATAAAAAAATAATTTTGAGAATCGGTTCACAAATGGAGGAGAAATCAGGTAACATACATAAAAAAAAATAAAAAAAAAATACATACACACGAACATATAACCTCCTCCTTTTTTGAAGTCGGTTAAAAACAATTGTAGTCGTTCTTGTAGCATGGATGCTACTACATTTTGAAGGTCTGATGATAACCAGCTAAGTGCTTATCGGTTCTCAGTGACGAACGTAGTTAGCATGACCTAGCTTTAAAATTTTATCGATCTGAGCACGGATGCTACTACATAATACATTCTGAAGGTCTGATGATGACCAGCTAAGTGCTAATTGGTTCTCAGTGACGGATATAGCTAGAATGATCTAGCTTTCAAATTTTATCGATCTGAGCACGGATGCTACTACATGATACATTTTGAAGGTCTGATGATGATCAGCTAAGTGCTTATCGGTTCTCAGTGACGGATACAGTTATGATGCTACAGCTTTCTGCTTTTATCTTATTGAGCACGGATGCTACTACATGATACATTTTGAAGGTCTGATGATGACCAGCTAAGTGCTAATTGGTTCTCAGTGATGGATATAACTAGAATGACCTAGCTTTCAAATTTTATCGATCTGAGCACGGAAGAAATGAAATGAAATGAATTTATTTGCCAGAATAATAGGTACATACATAATAAGACGGTAAAATAATTTTAGTCTCACTATATTCGACTCATCAGTCGTGCAAATGTTTCTGGTAGATGCTACTACATGATACATTTTAAAGGTCTGATGATGACCAGCTAAGTGCTTATCGGTTCACAGTGACGGATATAGCTAGAATGACCACCATCAGGTAAATGGCACCATCAGTCTCCAAGGCCTCTTCGAGCTCTTTCAAATGAGTCCACAAACGACGGTTCTACTCAGTGCCGTCAATGAGATCCTATACCCACCTTCGGAGTCTACCATCAGGTAGCTGGTATCATCAGTCTCCAAGGCCCCTCGAGCTCTTTCAAATGAGTCCAAACACGATGGTTCCACTCAGTGCCGTCAATGAGATCCTATACCCACCTTCGGAGTTTACCATCAGGTACGAGACATCATCAGTCATCTAGATCTTCATCTTCCATCAAACGAAATTCTTAAGACAAAATAATTAAAAGCGATAAAACAATTAACACCATTAAAATAATAACATACATTTCATAACATCACGCCTGTAATCCCCGAAGGGTTAGGCAGAGGTGTACCTAATAGTAGGCGTGATGTTATGTTATGTATCTTATTATTTTAATGGTGTTGAGACCTCGAGGACGCCTTGGAGACTGATAATGTAATTTACCTGATGGTGGACTCCAAAGGTAAGTAAAGGATCTCATTGACGGCACTGCGTAGAATCGTCGTGTTTGGACTCATTTGAAAGAGCTCGAGGAGGCCTTAGAGACTGATGATGCCATTTACTTGACGGTGGGCTTCGAAGGTGGGTACAGGATCTCATTGACAGCGCTGCGTAGAACCATCGTGTTTGGACTCATTTGAAAGAGCTCGAGGAGGGAGACTGATGGTGCCATTTACCTGATGGTGGTCATTCTAGCTATATCCGTCACTGTGAACCGATAAGCACTTAGCTGGTCATCATCAGACCTTCAAAATGTATCATGTAGTAGCATCCGTGCTCAGATCGATAAAATTTGAAAGCTAGGTCATTCTAGTTATATCCATCACTGAGAACCAATTAGCACTTAGCTGGTCATCATCAGACCTTCAAAATGTATCATGTAGTAGCATCCGTGCTCAATAAGATAAAAGCAGAAAGCTGTAGCATCATAACTGTATCCGTCACTGAGAACCGATAAGCACTTAGCTGATCATCATCAGACCTTCAAAATGTATCATGTAGTAGCATCCGTGCTCAGATCGATAAAATTTGAAAGCTAGGTCATTCTAGCTATATCCGTCACTGAGAACCAATTACCACTTAGCTGGTCATCATCAGACCTTCAAAATGTATCATGTAGTAGCATCCGTGCTCAATAAGATAAAAGCAGAAAGCTGTAGCATCATAACTGTATCCGTCACTGAGAACCGATAAGCACTTAGCTGGTCATCATCAGACCTTCAGAATGTATTTTGTAGTAGCATCCGTGCTCAGATCGATAAAATTTTAAAGCTAGGTCATGCTAACTACGTTCGTCACTGAGAACCGATAAGCACTTAGCTGGTTATCATCAGACCTTCAAAATGTAGTAGCATCCGTGCTACAAGAACGACTACAATTGTTTTTTGCTACAATTGTTTTATCGCTAAAAGCGATAAAACAATTAAAATCATTAAAATAATAACATACATAAAATCACGCCTACTATTAGGTACACCTCTGCCTAACCCTTTGGGGATTACAGGCGCGATGTTATGTAATGTATGTTATT
Organism: Diarsia brunnea; assembly: GCA_949774965.1. NCBI lineage: Eukaryota > Metazoa > Arthropoda > Insecta > Lepidoptera > Noctuidae > Diarsia > Diarsia brunnea. Next base: position 7,544,857 of record OX459013.1, on the reverse strand, counting down.
GTTTTAATGGTGTTAATTGTTTTATCGTTTTAATTATTTTGTCTTGAGAATTTCGTTTGATGGAAGATGGAGATCTGGATTACTGATGATGTCTCGTACCTAATGGTGGACTCCGAAGGTAGTTATAGGATCTCATTGACGGCACTGAGTAGAACCATCGTGTTTGGACTCATTTGAAAGAGCTCGAGGAGGCCTTGGAGACTGATGATACTAGCTACCTGATGGTAGACTCCGAAGGTAAGTATAGGATCTCATTGATGGCACCACGTAGAACCGTCGTGTGTGGACTCATTTGAAAGAGCTCGAAGAGGCCTTGGATACTGATGGTGCCATTTACCTGATGGTGATCATTCTAGCTATATCCGTCACTGTGAACCGATAAGCACTTAGCTGGTCATCATCAGACCTTCAAAATGTATCATGTAGTAGCATCCGTGCTCAATAAAATAAAATCTGAAAGCTAGGTCATTCTAGCTATATCCGTCACTGAGAACCAATTAGCATTTAGCTGGTCATCATCAGACCTTCAAAATGTATCATGTAGTAGCATCCGTGCTCAGACAGATAAAATTTGAAAGCTAGGTTATTCTAACTACATCCGTCACTGAGAACCGATAAGCACTTAGCTGGTCATCATGAGACCTTCAAAATGTATCATGTAGTAGCATCCGTGCTCAATAAGATAAAAGCTGACAGCTGGAGCATTCTAAGTATATCTGTCACTGAGAACCGATAATCACTTAGCTGGTCATCATCAGACCTTCATAATGTATCATGTAGTAGAATACGCGCTCAGATAGATAAAATTTGAAAGCTAGGTCATTCTAACTACATCCGTCACTGAGAACCGATAAGCACTTAGCTGGTCATCATCAGACCTTCAAAATGTATTAAGTAGTAGCATCCGTGCTCAGACAGATAAAATTTGAAAGCTAGGTCATTCTAACTACATCCGTCACTGAGAACCGATAAGCAGTTACCTGGTCTTTATCAGACCTTAAGAATGTATCGTAGGAGTACCTGTGCTCAGTGAAATAACTAATGAAAGCTAGGTTATTACTTCATTAGTCAAAGTGTATAATTTATAATTAAATATTTTATTCATACATGGTACTCCAAGAGAAACAAAATATGTTAGGCAAATACGATGACCACTCTGCGACACGTTTCTGTTCTTTGGTACGTTTTTCTGTAGTACAGTCGTTTGCCGGTAGGGGCCGAAAAATAAACAAAAGCCAGTACAGAGGTCAAATCGTCAAAGTCATCCACTGCTGTGTTCCCCTTAAGCATTGAAGCTATTTGATGTTTTACCGACCCAATAAATTACATAAACGAGAGGAAATAAATCAACATTCTAAAATAGGTATTTAATACTTGATTAGCATTACAGGATGTCAAGTTCCAATCCCTGAGCATTAAACGTTGCGAACATAATGGAGACAAATTATTCATAAAAGATTTTCGAATTATAGAGCGATAAGATCTAACGAGGTCGTTCGATCTGTAATCTGGGATTCGGCCTTAGTTATCGACAGATACATTAATTCCTGTTATATCGAGCTGAAGTGTTATTACGGTGGATGTCGACGATCATGTCATATCTCTGTTACCCTAACACGTTTTCAATGTTCGCACTCTATATACGGCCAAATTAATTTGGTTTACAGTGGAGGTTGGCTCGAGGTCGTCGGTCCAGCCAGCGAACGGCCATATCCTCACTAAAAAACACCTTCTTTATTATAGCAGCGAGAGAACACCGTGAATTATGAACACGGCTTCCTTTATCGAGCTTTTATTATGCATAACGTCATCATTTTTATAATGCCAAATGTACTTGAGAGATCTGGCGAGCAGCAAGCGTGCGACTACGACGAGTTTATTTGTACAATTTCGTCGTAATACGAGCAAACACCGGAGCTGGTCGTATATTTATTTTTTAACGAGTGAATATATTTTATTCTGTGGCCGTTTTACATAATGGTGGTGCCCTTAGGTGATCTTAATGCGTCCGTCTGGTAGGCAGTGAGACGTCACCGCGGAAGGAGGCGACAGTAACGAACTGCGGCGACCGTTTAAGGAGAACACATTATGTTGCCTTTTGACATCATTAAGGCGATTCTCGAGCCGGTCGCAGCACTCGCAGCCAACCCTCCGAGGATATGTAACGAGTTTGCTTATTGTTTTGGTAAAATAAAACTTCCTTGTAGGCACCATGTTGGCATAATGTGACGTATGCCTAAGAACCTCTATTTACCTGTACATGTGAAGTGAAATGTACTGCCGATGGAAGATATAGATTTGCCACTGTGAATACAAAGTTGCAGAAATGTATTATATCAGCTGTGCAACGGAGACTGATGAATTGAAGAGGAATGCTCCTATTTGTATAGCCTCATGAGAGCCTGTCTAGTTAAGTAGTTACTCGATATGGTCAGAACTAGAAAGATATCCCATGGCAAAAACGAAAGTTTAAAAACTGTTCATTCATGCATCCATTCCACATTCAGTTTTTTCACACAGAGATGAGTCAGGTCCATTTGCGTACTGCTAGTGCCGCAATACTCATGATACTTGAGCCATCCTCGCCAATTACAATATAATTAACTAGCTTCGCTTCGTTTTTCCCCCAAGGAATGCTGTCCACACGGAATCTAAAGCGTCGATGAAAACGGAGTGAAGATTATCTTCAAGTCTTTAAGTTATCTAGGTTTTGAATGCTTGGAAACTACACATCAATTCCCTATTAGCAACATGACAAGAAAATTAACTCAGCCTGCATCATAGAACGTTTTTATGTAATTTGTTATTAGGTACGAGATGTGTCGCAAATCGGTGATGCGTTTAAAGCATTTGGAGCGAGTAACTGGTATTTAATAAGTTGCTCACTTTTCCTTCTTAGCTAAGAACCATTTTTGTTGTATATGATTATGAGCCAAGGTTTTAAACTGAGCGAGACCTGAACATTCTTGTGGGCATTCAATTTTGATGAGAAATGTGTAGTTGTGGGAATTGTAAGTTTGAAGTTTTTGCCATGATTCCTTCTGATCTTGTCACTGTTGCCTTTATTTTTAAGTTATGCTGTTGTTGTGGGAGGGTAAGCAGGGTTACGGAATTTATTCGAAAGAGTCACTGCGGCCCTGGAACGCAAAAGGCATTAGGAGGAACACGGATGAGTTTTAATCAGTCTGACATTCCTTTCTACTTCGACCCAGAGTGGGAGGAATCAATCGGAGGATTTCCAATAGGTAGGTACTTAAAAAAAATAAGGGTAAGAAGGACAATGGTATTACAACCCCTTTTCCCGTTAGCTTTTCACAGCTTGCCGTAACGGAAATGAAAACAGGAAATGAGTCAATTAGCGCACTAGATAAATAAAGCTACTCAAAACCGTATAACTTTTCGAACTTACGAACCAATCACTTCAATTCTAATGTTGAATTTATAGGCCATTACGATCTGCCTCGGGACTGAGAGCGTTTACTTGTACCATTTAAATACAAGATTGATGATATGAAATTGCCGAGTGACAGGAGTAAGGTAATGATGTCTTTCATAGTCAACTTGATGACCCATCCATTATAAATTTACATAGTAATCATGTTTAAACTACGTCAATAAGTGGTTTTGTAAAAAACTGAGCCTCGTTTAGAACGTTGCTTGGCTGAGAAAGTCGAGTGTTGCCAAGATTTATTATTGTAATTTTCTTCTAGATTTTTTTTGCTTGGTTATTGCTTATTATACATACTTTTTTATTGATTGTAAATTGTGTGCGTTTGTGATTGAATATCAGTTTTTGTGACATTATCTGCCGAATATCATGCGCAGTTTGTTATACTATCGGCCCGATATTAGCCAGTCACTAAATATATGCCCGATGCTATTGGAGCTTGCCACGGTGTGATTTGATTTGATCGTCTAGTCGTCCACTAAACTGATTGGTTGGTGATCATCATTTCCCTAGCCTTTTCTCAACTATTTTGGGGCCCGCTTCCAGTCTAACGCAATGCAGCTGAATATAAGTATTTTACATGAAGCGACGGCTTTTATGACCTCCACAACCCATTTAGTATTCGGTTATATGAAATCCCTTGGTAAGATTTTTTTGTTCAGACTTTCGGGCCACTGAGTGCCTGTATCTACCGTCAAAGATCTTCAAATACCTCTTCTTCGATCTATACTGGAAGTGTTATGTGTTGAACTTGGCAAGTACTTATTACCATGCGATAGGTACTTGCGCAATTGGGGTTGAAGGAAACGGGGTGGTTGATGAGAGGTTATGACCAAGAGGGGTGACAGGACTGAGGGTTGTGGATGCCAGTGTAATGCCATCCATCCCCAGTGGGAATACTAATACACCAGTCATTATGATAGCAGAGAAAGCCGCAGATATGATCAAAGTTGATCATGGAATACATGTGTAACAGGAACATAACATAATTTCTGCAGTCCCCGAAAGGCTAAGGATAGTACCTGATCTGAATCAACCATAAGAAAAAGTACAAGAGTCGGGGCCAACGGCTTGACGTACTTTCCGAGGCATGGAGAAAACCCGGTTTGCAATGGGTGGTCACCCAACCACGGTTGTCCGCGGCTTATCCTGAAGATAGGTGGGTATTTAGGCACAAGCGCCTTTCTTGGTGATACTGACTTTTTTAAGTCGCGTCCCCCATACAGATCAATATGTATTCATTATATAAAATTCTCGTGACACAGTGTTAGTTGCCATACTTCTTGGAAACGGCTTGACCGATTTTTATGAAATTTTGTGTGTATATTCAGTAGGTATAAGAATAGGTCGTAAAGTACTTTTCACCCTCTACTTTTCACTTTCCACTAATATCAGTAGTTACCAGGTGACTTAATTGGAATAGCTAATTTAAACTTTCAACCCGTACTTAATTAGAATCAAACGGAGCTTTTGTCGGTTATAAAATAGCAAATTCCGAAGCTGTCAATCTATCGTTTACTTTAACGATTTATACACAAATCCTAGTACTAAATACAATTACATAAAATTATACGCACATTCCTTGATCGAGGAGGAAATCATAAAATTTGTCCAGCCTTAAAAGTCCAATTAACCGAACTTTGGTTTACAATAATCGAACACAAAACTGAGTTCAAATAAATCAGAGCGAGTCATTACTTGGTTGATTTGTTTGTGCCGATTGATGTTATTAGTGAAAAGTCTGAAATTTAACGCAGTTTAGCGATCGTCTGTTGATTGCGGTTGTCGTGTGAATGAAAAGGAAGTTTTGACAGTTTAAATTGCGAAGCTGCTACGTAATGTCTATATTAATGGTCACACTTTGTCAGTTCTTGTTATTTTCCTCCAGTTACGAGAAAGTCCTAAATCTAAAATGAAATAACATAAAAAAGTATATACGGGTCGAATTGAGTACCTCCACCATGTTTTCGTCGCTTAACAATCGAAAGAAACGAGGTCTGCTTCTTTTGTTAAACTTTGAGTGATTTTGTAATATTTGACACTGTTTTAAGTTATATGAAAAACCTGGTGAAAAAAAACCGTAACATCAGAATTTTCATCATCATCATATCAGCCCGGAATCACCCACTGCTGGGTATAGGCCTCTCCATTCTTCCGCCACATGTCTCAATCCTGTGCGTCTCACATCCAGGTGTTTCCCGCGACTTTGACGATGTCGTCAACCCAACGCGCTTTACGACGGCCTCGGTTTCTATGGCCTAACCTTGGCCACCACTCAGTCAATGCTTTGCTCCATCGACCATCTCCGCGTCTAGCCAGATGTCCTGCCCAGGTCCAGAATTTTCATACCCGAAAAAAAACTGTAAACAAGGTTAAAAAACATAAATATTGGGTTTGAAGTCATAGCCAGTCCCATTATTAATTCAACACCATATCATCATCTTCCTGCCCTTGTGGCATTTTTCTTGGGGTCGGAGCAACAAGTTTCCTTCTTCCATTCTGCCCTGTCAGACATCACGGTAACAATACTCTTGTTTCTTTCTTTTATATAATTTCTCCCACAATCCATTCATCTTTTATTTAATAATAATAGTAAGAAATCCATTTATTTCAGAACATTGTCCATATGTACATTGTAATGTTTGTGTTTTCTATATGGGTTTTTATTTTTAATTCGCTGCTGGAGTTAGGAGTAGGTTGTATAAGTAATCGATACCTCCTTGTACCTCGTTATACATTGATTTTTATTTTTAATGTTCTAGAACAAAAGCTTCTAATTTCAAAATCTCAGGATGACTGGGAACCGGGTCGTCAGAATCAGTCTACGCCAGGGCTCGGTACGGAAAACATCTCAACTACGAAGCTTACTAGTTTCTTGAGCAATATAATCTTGATTACGGTGGTCTGCGTCGTGAAGAAAAGTGCCCGAGTGACGTTCCTCGGCCCTCCTCCTCGATCCTCCTCTTCAGGTCTCCTCTTCGGCACTCCTGACGTCCGCCGGCTACTGCTACAGCCGGAGGGACGTTTCCTTGATCCTCGCGCCTCCTCTGCGTCTGATGGAAGCGGATGATTGACTGCAGGCTACAACCGGCCCCTTTGCGAGCTCAACGACTGGAAGGCCTGACTTGAGGCTTTCCATCTGAGAAACCCCTGGACTCTTCATATCTAAGGACCTTCACCCCGGTTTCCCAAATTTTGTATAATATTTTTAATAAGAATTCTCCAGCATCCGATAGGTAGGGCCTGATAGATATTTTAGATTTAATTGTTTTTATTGTCTTAAAATTAAATAACTGTTTACGTTTTCCTTTTTTCTATTAAACTGTGCTCTCCTCCTAGGTAGGAAAATGCTTATTGTGGCCTTACATTTATCAGGCTCTTCCTGTTAAATGTAACGTTACAACATGTGAAATCAAATTTTCAAAAAATATTAGGTATATTAAAAATGAATTACGAGAGTACAAAAGTCATCAATAAACACATTATAAATTACAATTTTGCATTAACGAAATGATTAACATTATTTTTTTTCTTTTTAATTTTTTTTGTCCCACCAATACCACAAGTAGTCCAAATATTGATAACAATTCATCAAAATGCCTAAACCAAAAGCTTCTTTTCTACTAACTACCATACTGAGATTAGAACAGCCTTCTGTTCCATCCTAATGTTTAGCTCCAGGCTCTGTCGATGAGATGATTACCGTTAATTGATTGTCTTTAATGTGAAAGTTAATTACTGCTACCTACTGTAGGTTATGAACAAATTGTTTGAAGTTTTTGTTTTTATTTTATCATTTCATTACGATTTATTGATTGAAGACTTATGAAAGTTTTTTGACAGGAGCTGCTGGGCTTTGCGAAGTAATGAATGTGTTATCTCATAAATGGTGGGAGAGACATCGACGCACAAGCTGTTGCCACTTTTAAGCATAATGCATTTTTTTAGGTTACAAAGGCTCATACATAATACCTTAACCTAAGTTTACATAGGTACCACAAATCATTTGAAACTTTTAAAATAATGTTAGTAACACTTCACTTACTTTGTATTTAGTACATCATTCCGTGGTAAAAAACATAATAATGAATAAACGATCGAAAGAGACATTTTCGTTATTTCTGAACTAGGTAGAAAGACTTTGTTTGGAAAAAAGTAGTAGGAAGGTCCGTCAGCCAAATTTAAGAAATGTTCAACCCTTCCTCTTGCTGAAATCGTCAAGTAAGACACCTAAAGATATTTTTTTTATTAGCCTACTACGTGTTGCCAGCGGCTTCGCCCGCTACAACTCGAAAATTATTCCACGGGAAGATAAAATCGGAATAAAAACTATCCTATGTGTTAATTCAGGTTATAAACTATTTGTGTACCAAATTTTATCGAAATCCGTTCAGTAGTTTTTGCGTGAAAGAGTAACAAACATCCATCCATACTTACAAACTTTCGCGTTTATAATATTTTAGCCTATATTGTCCCACTGCTGGGCAAAGGCCTCCCCTATAGTCTTCCACTCTTCTCTCCGTGCGGTTATATTTCAGCCAATCTCCCACAAAAGCCTCTAACCCCCGAATACTGAAACGTCACTAAAAATTTAAGGGCTGCTTAAAATTTGAGCAGCTCCTAAACTTTAGATTTCGTATGGTCAAACGTCACTTTTGAGTATCTGTTAAATATAAGTGCTACTTAAATTTTGAGTGACGTTTCAGTATTCGGGGGATTTGATATTTTTAAGTCGACAGGATAAAAATACAAAATGTTTTATTTCCGAGAACCATGGAAAGGGAACTGTTGAATGAATTATCTTATTGAATACATGTTTCTACTGATAAAACCAGGTGTAATCAAATGCCCGTCGACGCTGCGGGTTGTTCGCAAGAGATACCGCAGCCTCGACATAAAGGGGTAAGAAGGAACATGGTTGGTTTTTAGTCAGTAGAAGTCTGACACTCCCTTTCGCTCTGCCCAAGAGCGGGAGGGGCTATTCGATGATTTTCCACCCGCCAAAAAAAAAGGTGTACTCAAATGGTTCGGCCTCCAAATCTAAAACAAACTCTCTACAACAAAAATGGGCTTAATAACTCAAACCAGCTGGTACATATTTGCCTAACGCAATAATTAGCATACCACGCAAGTATTAATCAAAGAGAAAATAAACAAAACACAATCGAAAGAATTCCATCCTTTTTGCTCTCACTAATGACTCTACGGTATCATTGCACTGCACCATTCAATCTTTGTAAGTCATCTGCTTCTGAAACGTAACTTACACCTCAAACAACACCCATAGTAAAACACACTCTAGTTACTAACGATATGGTTGGTTTTCTAGTGTGGTGAAAAGGGAGATGTTGCCTTTAGTTGCGCGAGCGCAACGCGTGCCTAGCTCGTGCCAATTTGTGAATAGCGCCGGACGCTCCGGGCAGCTTTCTTTCCTTCATTGCTAAACTTGTTAGTTGAATATCACTGCTATGTTAAATAGGGCTCATTTGATCACCACAACTATCGATATATCGGTATCGATAAACTGAAACTATAAATATGTTAATAAACAGGTATAGTGTTCGCGAAAATATATTCATAACAATGTTTATTACAGTCGAATGAGGTATTATTCGTCGTAAAATTGTAATTTACGTATATCAACGGTCATAACACAGTGAGTTGAATGCATCTGTTATTTGACATACGCATAGCTCTATAATTCATGCTGTTTACTATTTTCAGAAGTAGATGTTTATTTGTTGTATGGATTACGTATTATATTACCGAGGGATATATATATGGGATATATGCTTATGACATGCAGCTGTTTGCTACTGTCTTCATACAGCCAGAGTACTCATTTAGACAAACCAGTTTGTTGCCACAAGACTGTGCTTAACTGCTTTTATTATTTTAGTTCTTCTTATACCCCAGTGTCAGAGTTTCTAAACCGCCTCAAAGGCTTCTGACATGGTATGTCGACCGCCACACCACAATCAGGTGATTCAAGCCCGTAATGTCCCACCCAAACTGGAAACAACTTTACAAAGTATGCTTCCCGTGGGAACCTAACCCACGACCACCGGGACACCACGCAAACGCCTAACCACCCGACCACGGAGGCTATTTTAGTTAAACTCGTAACTTATTTTTAAGGAGATTAAGGAGTTAATGAAAACAGACCAGTGTCTTATGATTCGTAAATAATAATGTGGAGACCACTGTATATTAATGTATTTCCTTCTTTGCAAACTTGGATCAACCCCAAGGTTTTCCTAGCACTAAAACTTCAAAGCCTTCAACATGTATCCATTGGTAAGTACTTCTTTCACTTCAGCGCCATCCTACTACTAAAGCGAAGGCGTTACCCCTTCATACCCCTTCATTAGCAGCCTCGTTAATACTGCAGCACCATTTTTTTCTTCATACCATCTTCTACGAGTCACGCCACTCACATCCACGTCTTATTAATCCGATCCAGAGCTAATACCCAACTGACAGCTCGCACATCAATCGATAAATCACAGGCGCATCACTACGGTGATCACGTGACGCGCCTGCCCGCGGCTCCTACACCCGTCCCTGCCTACTGGCCGGCTCATTAGAATGATTGATGCCGTGTTTGAATGCATAAATATGTGCCTACGGAGCCACGGAGATGGAGCGAACAGCATTACGTACGAGTCACGAGCCACGCGTGTACCAGAGTCTTGCGGGTGGTACTAACACTTAGCACTTGATACATTTTCCTGGAAAATTGGCTAGGTTTGTTGGCGGAAAATGTTTTGCTAATGGAATTGTGGAGGTGGTATTTTATGTTGGTGTTGGAACCCAGCCGTTACAAAAGGTAAAAGCCATGAATTTACTATTTCTTTAGAAAAAAAATCAAACGTTTTACTGGGTTTTTCCATCAGGAATTTCTCAGTAGCAGCCACGGAGTCTAGGTTTGCTCCCAGATTATCACAATAGACTGGCTTCCTATTACGTGAGTCTTAAAATACATAACTGGCGAAATGTGGGTGTAGTATTAGCCTACATAACCTTTCACCCATTCCCAGTGTGATGTAAACATTTTCCATAATATTTTGGTAAATTGCCACTCTTTTTTATACTGTGACCTAAGCATAATTTTCTCCTCATTTCTCTTATTTTCCTATTTGTTATAATATCTCAGATTTCTAAAAACACGGAAAAATTTCCGTATCAATGATCTAATTAATTTATAGCTCAATTCTAATGGCCAACAATAAAACTATCTATAAATGGAAAAAAAGGAAGATATCGTTTCTTGGTTTTATTTTTTTATTGCTCATAAACATATATCTGTCGCTTGATCGCTGTTTCTACACTTATTTAATTTATCCATGTTTGGTAAATGGAAAAATATCGATATTAATTAAACGTGATCTATATAAAAAGAGACGGTAGTAATTAATTAAAAGTAATTAATGACTTTATTATAATCAACTGGTATGTTAGATGACGACAAACCATATTTCTTTTTATGTCAATATCCTTTTTTGTTCATATTAATGTCAAACTTATGGCATTCCTTGTGTCAAATATTGTACTAGTTTAATTTTTTTATTTTAACAAAAGTTACATGTCAAAATCTTTTGCCAAACTGCAGGAAACAAAAAAAAAAAACGTGCGTTTATTTTTATGGTGAGTCTATTTAAATAGTTTGTAATAATGTGCATACGCAAAACTATATTCTCACTTATAAAATAATAACGAAACCATCTGTTTAAATTAAAACATGCTGTTTTATTGAAATACTAGTTGTACCATCCGTTTAAAAATAAACATTAAAGAATAGAATACCGTAGTATGGATTTGTGCCGGGTTGATGGCAATAGGCTCGCCTCTATTATATTGGTGATTTAAACATAACTATTGAAATGTGGGTGTGTACTCTTTGGGGATTAAAGGCGTGTTATAATAACAAAGCCAGAATAAAAATGTTCGACATGCATTTATCTACACTAAAGATCAGACCATAATAGACTCTGCCAATCAATCAACTCACCCGATAGCCCACAGCTGGGAATACGCCAGTCCCAGCTTACATCACAACAGAACACCGAGCTGCGTTGGAAAGTGACACTTAAACAAATAATTATAAGTGATAGTCGTGTATGATAACATGCTAAAATTAAGAGATGTGTGCCGGTCGTGACCCGTCGCCTTTCTTCAGTGAAGGAACTCCCGCGCACTCATTTGTTTCTGGGCACGGTAGCGACGCGACGGTGGGTTAATCTTAAAGTACTTTAAAAAGTGTTCCCAAACATGAAAAATATTATATTTTGAATTAGGTTTCATACTATCCCATGATAATATTAAAATATTCTTAAAGTACCGGATTTTTTTGATGCGTTTTACTTGATCATCACCACCATTCTCCTGCTCTATCCCAATTTATGGGGGTCAATGCAACATGTCTTCTTCTTCTATACTTCTCTATTACTCGTCATCTCAGCACTCACCTCCTTTCTCACCATATCATTCATTACACTTTAAAAGAAAAAAAATAAGTACAAATTGATGTGGAATAGTTTTCGGTACTCATGCGCCGATTCATTACTTGATTCTCGTAAGAAAAAGCCTATATAAACTTTAATCTTTCTTTTAAGAATTTTCGTGATTGACTGTAATTAAATGTATGTATTTAATAGGAACTATGTAGATAGAAGAGTTTAAGAATTGATAACGAATAATCGTACGAGTACTTTGGGAATAACCCACGACGGGTATGGAGAGGTTACCTAATCGTCCGTGTATGGTGGTGGTTCCATACTGTCTGGAGTGAACGACGTTTGATGGGTTGAATGCATTTTGTTATGTGTCTTCTACACGTACAGGGTGGCCCGTGAATAGATGGACTAAAATACTTCTGGTCTTCTGTTTGTCGTTTATCGTGTGATTCTTTCTTATTGAAATAATGGTATCGAATGTTTATGATATTGTTAATTGGTAAGATAGAGGGACGTTTAAAACTGTGGAGAAGATTACGGTGCAGAAAGTCGAATCTTTCTTTCTTTCATTCTCTCTCTTCTTCAACCTTTGACCACCCAATACTGAGTGTAGGATCTTCCAAATCTTTCCACTTTTTTTACGGTTTCGTGTCTTGGCAATCCAGTTTCTACCGGCCACTTTAATGAGTTCGTCTGTCTAGTTGATTCTCTTCCCACATTCCTCCGTTCCGTCCGTGGTTTCCACTCCACCACTTTCTTCATGAATAAATAATTAGTGAAACATAAAGCGGATCTTTCCAAATAAAGAACAAGACGCATTATCGTAAAAATAAAAGCCGAACATCATTGAAGGCAATCGAATTAAATAAAAAGCCTTTCAAACCTTAATTTCTGTTCCATTCCACGCCATCAACAAGACGAACCATCTCATCAATCAGGAACCAAACCTCTCCCTCTTCATATCAAAGAACCGACCGTGTAATATCAATGAACCTACTCTTTTTTCCGACCAAATTACGACTTTAACCGTCGAACGGTCCATATAAAATTGATTCCATATATTTATGATACTTCGATATAAATCTTTGAGCAAAAACGTCTGAGCTCGCCTTGCGACATCAAAATCACAAGTCGTCATATGAATAATACATAGATATGATGTATTATCATGTTGGTTGTGTTGCTAGTGTATTGGTAATGCATTGGGTTCGGTTACAGGTCGCCTAAAGGCTTCGAATTCATTCGTGTGAATTACGCAGCGATTGCTGATTGATTGTAATGGTGGGGCGAGGTGTGTGAGATAAGGGCATTTTGTCAATCACATTAGTTTGTAATGATTATTTATTTCTTGAAGTATCTAAATGGATCCTGAGTTCCTGGTGTTTTAGTGGGACTTAGATAGTGGTATTCAGCTGCTTCTGATGACACTGGAACTTGATTCCAATATAGTTGGTAAAAGACTAGGCTGATACTGATAAGTATTTCGGTCCATATACATACACACTTACCTATACGGCCTATACCCTACCTACTTGCAATTAATTAATCACGCGAGTCAACTTCAACACTAATACGAATTGCACGTGTATCAAAAGTCGAGCGTATACGCGCCAACACGAGCTTGCTATTTCAGTTTGAATTCTTATTCAAGAATTCAGCTGTTTGTATCGCCGGGCTGATCCAAATTGGTACGAGACACAATCATCATTTATCTCTGGCCTTGAATCCAATTACTTTTGGGGTCGCCTCTGCGTGTCATCATCTTCCATACTTCTCTATTACTTATCATCTCATCCTGGTCATAATAATTATCATCTCCTTTCTTGCCAGTCCGAAACTGACCACGTATCTTCAAATTGTTGATTCTAGGACCTGCCAGTTTTGCGATTCCAGAGCAAACTTAACTTACATTTATCTTCACACAATAACAAACACGTTAATTGTTTCTTACAAAACGTACCGATACATTCCAATGGGTTTTGTAACTAGTTTATTTGTGGCAAATTACTTTCCCATCAGTGCGGGCTCACAATGGCGAATAGAAACCAATCGGTGCGGTTGCACAGATCGCTTCTTTTGTAACCGCAGGACCGTATGAAATCACACTTAGATACTGTGTACTGTTGAGCACACAGGTAGGTCAGCTGTAGACGTTGGAATTTACTCTGAATCAATATGAGAAACTAGATTGTTTTCTTGTAAAAGGTTATTATTATCTTACTCCATGGCATAATTGCGTTTTGATTAAAATAAAACAAGAGGTACCGAGTTCATCCTTATTAATCAAATTCATCATTTTTAATTCAAATTCTTATTTTAATTTTGTAATGTTTATTTTGTGATTTCTATGCTTAACATAGTTTATAAGTTCTAATTATTATTGTAACTAACCACTACGGATCATTGTTATTTCTCATTAAATAAATCATTATTATTATTTCTTTTATTTATTATTCCTACACATTAAATACTTTTTTAAATATTTCTTAAAATTAGATATAAAACACATAAAAAAATATAAAAAATGTGGTCCGCCAGTATCGGGAGCAAGGTCCAAGCTATTATTATTATTATTCTCTTGCATTCATCCCAATTAATTTGGGGTCAGTGCAGCATGTCATGTTCTTCCATACGTCTCGATTACTCGTCATCTCATCAGCTCCTTTCTTGCCATAATCCTTTATACAATCCATCCATCGTTTCTTTGGTGTTCCTATACCCAACCACATTCATACTCAAAACTTTCGAACACTGATAAAACAGAAAACTTAAAATAATTTTTAGACCAAATGAAAATAAAAATCTAAAAAGTTTCGTTACACTTTTATATACTTTAAATGTAACAATTTAAGTAGGAACCTCAGCTATAACTCTTATATCAAACCCAACATGAAATGTCCTTACCAATTCATAGATCCGTCTCTATAATATGTATTTTAAGAATTACGTATGCCATTGCGTCGGGTACGGCACGACAAATTATCTGTGTGGCTGACATCTTACACGACCAGTTAATACATTATACTCTCATAATTCTAATCCGAGACACTTGAGGGTGCTCCACTTATAGGGTCATTGATTTTAATCTGCATGCGACATTGTTGCTTGGCAGTTACATCTAGACCTATTGTGTGAATAGTTTAATAGTGACTGGAACGACTTGGTAGAACTTTGATTTAAAACGTTTTGGTTACTAGTCGGTCGAAATTTTCACAGAGAAAATTTTTGTCTTTTAACATGGCAATGATTTGTTATTTTGAGTATAACTTCGTGTCATCAGGAAGTTTAAAAGTTGCGCCTGTTATAGAAAAGTTGAAAAGGAATTGACTGTCTTATACGGGCATAATAATTATGATGAGGAGGGACGAATCGCATATGACTAAAAAAGTTATGAATATAAATGTTGATAGACGGAGAGGGAGAGGGATGGAAGAAGAAAACATGTTGCGCTGACTCCAAATAACATGGGACAATGGCAGGAAGACTACATTGCAACTATTGCAAGACAACGCAAATTGGTGGATCAAAATAAATTAAAAAGTAGGTACAGCCACCCATGTCCAAAGAGATCAAAGTTTCTGAATCAAGATAGTTGATTTATCTCCTACAAATTGCTAAGTTATACCCATTAGAATTCGCTTGCATGGTCTTGCTGACTAGGCACTAACATTCTGACAAGGCATTTCCATAGCAATTCGATACCCGATCGTCATTTATTTTCTTAGAATTCTCACACAGCGGGGAGTTTCGATATTCGAATATCGAGGCATGCTTTAATTGTTTATTTATAAGTTCGAATCGAGAATGTATCAATAATATTCTCGATCCAGATTTAGCACATTCTAGAGTATGAGAAGATTTTTTTAACCAAGCCGTTTTACGAGCTACCATAGGTATGATTGTAATGTGTAATATTTTAATTGTGTTCTGTGAGTCCAATTGCAATATTGCAGAAAATATGCAGGCGTATTGACAGTTTTTTATCGGTATGTATAATTGATATGTACCTTGAATTAAAATATAGATCTGAACATGGTTGCTGCTATAATTATAAAATATTTCTTTTTATAGCGTCTACGGTATCGGAAGTAGCACCGCTCCATTGTGTTTCGATGACACAGATGGGCCGTATTTTTATCATTCTGTTTTTATTATTATTTATCACGATAATACAGTATTTATGACTGCTTCGTTGGTTTAGTGGTCGCAAGCACGATTGCTGAGCATGAGTTCCTGAGTTCGAATCCCGGGACTGGCAAAAGTGTGATTGGGTTTCTCCATCAGGAATTTCTCAGTAGCAGCCACGGAGTCTGAATTTAAGCCCGTTTGGTGGTAATAGGCACACTCCCCATTGCATGGGAATTAAAACATAACTGTCGAACTGTGGGTACCTCTTGATAGGTACCAGGCCTAACCCTTCGGAATTACAGGCGTGATGTTATGTTATCACGATTATTGAGTATATTTAGCACCTCTATCGATATGAGTTTCTACTTACAGTACCTTCTTTTTACGTCACGACAAAACGTGATTAGACCATTCCATTAAACCTCTCTTTAGAGTCATGTCCCCAAAATTTAATTCAATAGGTACTCGGAAAAAACGGTCAGCGAGTCCGCATTGGGTGCGTATGCGCAGCTTGCTCTCGTTTTATTTGCGACGCTAACAAGTTTTTTGCGCAAAGAAAAACGTTGGTACTCATCACGGAGCGAGAAAGTCAACCCATTCGTGCACGACGTGAATGTACAATAATTTCAGTAGCTGTGATAGTTTTTTGGAAATTGTGCCTTGCAAATTTATGTTTTACTTTTGGGAGACGAGAGTCGTTTTTGGGTGAGCTACACACAGCTCAAAATATAGAAAATAAAACAAACGAAAATATAATCATAATATAATATAGAATCATACGAAATTTAAAACTTTAATAATGCTGCAATTTTAAATTTCATATGTTTTGTGAAATTTAAACTACAAATACTTTGTCTGTTGGTGTCAAATTTACGGACATAGCGTTTGGCTTCGAACAATATTAAAATAATTAATACAAATTAATTAATTTCCTACGGTTTGGGAAACCATGCTGCATAGGTTGTAAAATTGTGTAACTGGCTGTTTTAAGCTCATCTGCTTTTAACGAACGGAATGGTGTATGAACACATTAAATAAACAATGTAGTCCAACGTGAATGCTCCAATACACTTTTCGCCAAAAAGTTCCAGTGTTTATTTACCTATTGTACGCAAAAAATTTCTCATTACCGTTACCAGAACTTATGAACAAAAACTGAACTCCAAAAATATTGACTTTACCACACTTTTTACCGTCAAATAACCCAGTAGCAGCTTGTCAGTGAAACCAATCGCGTACCACCAACCTACAAGTAGTACATCAAATGAAAAACTGTATCACCGTAGAAAATAACCTAGCGGGATGCTACAGAGAGTGAAAACATACCGTGGACAAATGACCAATTTACGTAGACACCAATCATGTGATTAAGTTCCTTTGGTTTGTACAAGTGTTGGTGTAAGTCGGGAGGTGGGGTAGACCATGCTGTCTGGTCGTTATTACTGCTTATCATCAGGTCTTTCAATATGTCCATTATTGAGTCGCGAGTTAGCCTCGGGCAATGCAAGGGTGTTATTCCAATGGTGTTGTCATAATTTTGTTTACATTGGAATGCTGTATGAATTATTCATTATTTGTGTAGACGTTTGTGAAATCATTGTACGTATTTGTATCTTGTGAAAAATATTATTGTAACATGTGTGATGAATTGTGTAAGTAGATTGGTGTTTGTCTCTTTTTGGGCGAGTAATCTAAATTGGGGTAATTAAGGTTTTTGTTTATGACGCATTTATTACATAAGCGATTTTTAACTTGCCTTGTTAGTTTGTTGGTTAGTATGTATTGGTCTTTGGCGACTGAATTTCAAACCAGTACCCCACCAACCGATCAACTTTATTTTTTCTTGTCATTTTGATAAAAGCTAAAATAGTACTTTGGAAAATATAACAAATATTATTCAAAGTACTATTTTACAGTAGAGTTTTCATCACAGAATTTTTTTCTGTGATGAAAACTCAAAATTTTCTTTGCGTGTAAGCAAATGTAGATTGTAAGAGATTCTACGATTTCAACTACAATACATTCACATTTATTATTATGCCTTATAACTAGGACTGTAAAGCTAGGACTAGGACTCTAAATGCTTTGATTTTGATTTAATTCTAGAATAATTAGACAATTCAATGAAGATTAAATTCTAAAAGGACAAATCGTGGATTTCCTATAAATAAGTTAACTTATGCAATTAATTATTGTGCTTTCAGAATTGTAAGTACAAGCTTTGATTTCTTGTCACATCATTACATTATGTCCTGCTGATGAAGAAATGAACGCCGACGCACTAATTAAAATAGACATACATTGAGTGAAAAACTGAGTGGCTTGGACCTCCCAATTTGGTATAAATCACACGTGCAATTAACCGTACCCCGTGTCTGCGTCCGCGCATACACCACTCCGGCGCAGGGTTGCCACATACAAGCTACACTTTCGGGAGGTTGCTGTTTCGTAAAGTCTTGACTTTCTTCACTTACAGAAACCATATAAGGAAAATGTTTCTAACATAATTTATTTTCATCACACATAACATTGAACACCTTGCGGTGTTCAATTCAAAATCATTCATTTCAATTCTTTTCAGTGTATGTGGAATTTACATTTATAATTTTTTTTTTTTTTTTTTGTACATCAAGCAGAAATCTATCTACAGTAAACCCACAATTCGTCAGTTATGTTCAAGCGCCATGTAATTAGAGGGCGTGCCTATTGCCATCAACCGGGCTATAAACTCTGATTTTGGGAGGCTGCTACTTTTGTTTTAGGAAGAGTCATTATGTTTAACTACGAACTAGGATTTTCACACGTGGTCAACTGAGTTCAAAGGTAGAATCAAAATGTCAGGCTGACAACCAAAATATATAAAACATACACTTGCTCTTGCCTTTTCCTAATGGGATACCCACAGAACGCCACCAGCTAGGATCCTTTTTTTTTGGGGGGGTGGAAAATCATCAAATAACCACTCCCGCTCTGGGCAGAGCGGAAGGGAGTGTCAGACTTCTACTGACTAAAAACCACCCATGTTCCTTCTTAACCCTTTGTGTCGAGGCCGCGGTATCTCTTTCGAACAACCCGCAGCCCCGACGGGACCAGCTAGGATTCTTACATATTCTTTTTGGCTCGTCCCCATTCCTTTACCTGATCATACACGTACTACGTACCTGTCTTTTCTGAAGACCCCCACCAATAAGGTCAGTGTATGCCCGGCCCTTTGTTGCAACTTCCATCTATATTTCATGTTAGTCGCCTTTCTCTCGTCCTCAACATGATCAAACCATTTGTTTTTTTTCCTACTCCCCCGCTATTATTTTCTGAATAATTTCGTTGCGGGATCCAAGACAGTTAAATCGTTTCTCTGGGACTTCATCGAGCTTCATTGTCTCGGCGCTTTTGTTGTGGTCGCCTCTGTTGATTCTGGCTAACAGGAGTTACAGTGGTTTGGGGATAGTGTGGCGGGCTTGTCCTATTAAAGAATGTAAGCATACTGTCTTAAATATCTGATCTATAAAAACAGGATCATGAGAAGACAGTAGGAGAGTTTCTGGTAGGTTGGTAACCCTATCCAAAGAACCCTGCGTCTTCCGCGCACCTCATTATTTCGGCATCTGCTCTTGTTTTGCAACTCACAACGGCTTTTTTTCTTGTTTGGCCCGAACGCATACTTTAAAACTTACTGTGAACGCTCTTAAATTTACTTTTTTATGTAACTGAGTAATGCTATATTTAGGCAGGCTCGAAAAATTGTTTCTGTTCGGTTGGGCAATCTATTTGCCAAATAATTGTGGAATTCACTTTATTATATTGAAAGAAACTGGTATTTTTGTTTAAAGGACAAATATTGGTTAGTAGAAAATACTTCATTTTACACCAAAAATTAATACACAACTGTTTTACAATATACAATTAGAAAGAGAATTGTTGGTCGTCCGGCGGCCAGATGGGCAGACGACTTTGTTGTAATCGCGAGAATATCCTGGATTAGGCTGGGACAAGCACCACGCCGCCCAGCAGTGGGATGAAGTCGGGCTGTGGATGATGATGATGATGAGTTAATTGAAAGTTAGTTAGTTAAGTGATACCTCTCATGATGAAAACTTGTTAACATTCAATTTAACATTCATCAGTATCGTCTTATATCCAAACTGTTGTCTTGGTGAAAAATATTTCCTTATAGAGTCTGGCAAAGCCCATCGACAATAAAATTATATTTTTTAATTGGACACTAACTTTTATGTGTTAATTTACACTAATATTATTAAGAGGAAAGATTTGTATTTTTGTGTGTGTATATGTTTGTAATGAATAAACTTAAAAACTACTGGCCGATTTGTTTTTGATTCATTCACCGTTGGAAAGCTACGCTATCCCCGGATGACATAGGCTACATTTTATACCTGTATTCCCACGGGAATGGGAACTACGCGGGTGAAACCGCGTGACGTCCGCTAGTGTTTGTTATAATGAATGAGTCAACCCGAAATGTCGTCAACGTTGAGATTTCCAAGCTAGGCAAATCTATTCATTTGAGGCGGCAATAATTTGCGTATAAATCGAGTTGGTTGCGAAAAACTCGTCCACAATTTACACACTGACTCGCTAGATGCAAAGCAGGTCGGTTCTACTGTGCACTTCTTGTAGGTTCATGTCTATCTAGAATAACCACTTAACATAATATTTTCTTGCCTGAAATACCCGAAGAATTAGGCAGAGGTAAAAGTACATCCATTTTTAACCGGTTAAGTTTAAATCCCATGTCAGGGACAAGTCTTTTCCCGTCGGGGCTGCGGGTTGTTCGCAAGAGATACCGCGGCCTCGACATGAAGGGCTAAGAAGGAACATAGGTGGTTTTTAGTCAGTAGAAGTCTGACACTCCCTTTCGCTCTGCCCAAGAGCGGGAGGAGTCATTTGATGATTTTCCACCCACCATAAAAAAAAAGGGTTACCATGGGAAGGAAGTCAGGATCTGATGAAATCCCATAGAAATCGAGCGGGGTTATTTGAAGATTTCCCAAACTCCCCCCCAAAAAAAAGGACAAGTCTATTGCTACCAACTCTGCACAAATCCATACTCCGGGCTGCTTTTTACATGTTCCCGGAGAAAAATCATAGAAAACTTAGTACCGTAATAAGTTTTCTATGTTTTTCCCCCGGAAATCGAACAGATCAATCCCATTAATCCAGGACCTCATATTCAGCAGTACCTACCGCTTGTGACCACTGACGCAGAATTGCAGCAGCAGCACTTTTTTGGAAGTGAACAGTTGGATATGTGGACACTGTTAATTGTCTTTGCAGAATGCCTCTTCATAATAGGTACCTTTTAAATCAACATTACAGAGCGTTAAAGGCGCCCCATGTGGGATGTCTTTAGCGCGTCATCATAATCTTCCAGATTTATAGATTTTTCCCACACTTGACAGTTCTTACAGAGTGCCCAGCCTATTTCTCATGAAATTATAATAATTAAACCAGTTTAACATCCAGGTGATACATTTTAATTTCCGTCAATCAGCTCAGTGAGGAAATTGCGCTTTAAGAATTAAATATAATGGAGCTAAACGGAAAATCTTGCTGCGCCCGCGTCGCATTTATAATATGACGATGACGACTTGGCCTGTCACGTGGGGCATCTAGATCCCGACCTTAGGGTCCCGTATGTAGGCTTATAATTAAAGTTTGTAGAATGTGTGCTTGGCTATGATGAATTATTATTTGAGTAATTTTAAACTTTCTTTTTAGATCTTCCTTGTGAAATCGGTATTTAGAGGAGCGTAACATAACACTCCGTTTCGTTTTCGGGTTTCCGTAAAGTCTGTAAAGTTAAAAAAAAACAGATAATGAGAGTTTTACTTATTGAAATTGCCTTGTCTAGGTTATGCAAATTATTTTTTTTTTATTAAGTAGTAGTTATAATAAACATAAATGTAGATGGAAATATTTTCCGTTTTCTGCACATTTCAGCGTAACCCCACTGACGGACTGGACCGGTTGCCGTCAGTAAGTACCACGCGTATGGACCGTATAATTTAGTAATACTGGACGACATTATGCACAATAGTGTCCGCGCTTATCGTCACCGCTACCGTGCAATTATCGATCTTCGTGCACTTATTATCGATACCCAACACCATTAACCGAGCTATAAGTTTCTCGATTTGTGGTAACTGCATCAAAGTGATGGATAACATCGTCCACTGCCGAAATGATCCCATAATGGAATTTGTTTAAATTTATTTCGGTAATTACGGACCTCGGCGCCTGAGGCCGTGTACTTAATTTGTTTATTACGATTTATGAATATAAAATCATTTAATTCGTTGTTGTTATCACGTAATTTGAAAGTGTTGCTACTAACGTATGAATGTGTAATTATTGGAGTGAGTACTTACTGTGAATGATGGCGCATACTCATCAAGTTTACGCCTACTCACGGGGAAATTAATTGGTACCAATTAGAGAATAATCCATTCGAAGTTATTAATCCGATTTAAAAAGCATCACATACTTCAAACACTATCAAAGTCATCGTTATCGCCTAAACTTTATATTATGCATATTGTTTTAGAACCTGACTTTCTTACAAAACTTTATCCATATAAGTAACGTGTGCCTAAATCGGCGACGTCATTAAGTAGCGACGTAACCCGACCGGTCATTACCGTGTCTATATCTAGACCACGGTATCGATAAGCAAGTTTGCCAGTTTATTAGTGTACGGCCGTACGACTCTATAATTAATTTATCTCGTCCTCATCAAAATATCTCCGCGAGGCATGAAGTCCTGAGTTCCTGACCAAATGGGGGCAAGTCGCCTTAACTGGTTGCAGGTAGTAATGCTATGATATGGATACTAAGACGAGCTAATGTATTGATATAATATACATAATTATGAATTAAATCGTGAACGACGGATGAATTGTGTGTAAGATGACATAGGTAGAATAGGAGTGACTATAACTGAGAAGATTAATAATAGAGAAGTAGAGAAGAAGAAGAATGTTGCATGAATTTGACAAAAGACGGCTAGAGAAATGGTCTCCTTGAATTGAGTGTTTGCATGTATTTTTGAATTTCAATGGCGTATTTTTGAATTTCAATGGTAGAGTATTAAATATTATTATGCTTCTACGCTCATTCGTGTTGAATCCAATTCCTACTTGAAACAAAACCTTAAATAACATACAAAAAGTTTTTCTTATTCTAGATGTTTGTCACTCATGAAGTCGTGCTCCTTTTCAAGTTGTGTAAAATTTCATTTTACTTCATTAATTGGGTCTAAAGTTGAATTTTCATATCAGTCAAGAGGGCTGAGTTACACAACGTATTACGATCGCATGTCTCAAAGGTGTAAATGTAAACTGCAGGGTATTTTGTGCCGACGGACGTTAAAATGGATAGCCACTGCGGTTTTTGGAGCAAAATTTAAGTCGAGCACTTCGATATCGTCGTGGGTTACATAAATAAGTGGTGTTCCTGTTTCTGAAGGGATTTGGAACTTGATTCGTTGAATGTGTTGTAATTTAAATGTAGCAGGTCGAATTGAAATTGTTGGTTTCGGAATTCGACCAATTTTTGGAACGGAGTTCCTTATCGCATCATCATCTTCCTGCCCTTATCCCATTCTATTTGGGGTCGGCGCAACACGTTTTCTTCTTCCATTCTTCCCTGTTACACGTCAAGGTGGCATTTATTCCTTTCTCATTCATATCATTCCTCACACAATCCATCCATCTTTTCTTTGGCCTTCCTCTCCCTCTCCATCCATCAATATTTATATCCATCACTTTTTTAGTCACATGCGTTTCATCCCTCCTCATTACATGACCATACCAAGATAAACGACTTCCTTTCAATTTTTCTGTAACAGGTGCTACTTTCAAACTTCCTCTAATATACTCATTCCTCACTTTATCCATTCTTGTCACTCCGCACATCCATCTCAACATTTTCATCTCCGCTACATGCAATCGTTTTTCATCCATCTTTTTCAAAGCCCAGCACTCTGATCCATACAGTACGACAGGTCTAATCACGGACTTGTATATTTTCCCCTTTAACTTGAGGGGCATCCGTGGGTCGCAAGTTGTTCCAGTGACCTGTCGCCATTTCATCCATCCTGAGTTGATCCGTTGCGTTACGTCCCGGTCTACATCACCATCCCCTTGAACAAGCGACCCGAGGTACCGGAAGTTGGAGCAGATCGGTATGGGAGTTCCGGCAAGAGTTATGGGCACTGGACTAGAGAGACCGCCGAAATCGCAAAACAGGTATTCAGTTTTGGTTCTGCTCAATTTCAGGCCAACACTCTCCAGTCTTTGCCACCACACCTCCAATCTGCTCTGGACCTCTGGGCCGCTCTCGGCAACCAGCACAATGTCATCGGCAAACAGCATACACCAGGGTGCCTCTTCCTGGATATCTGACGTGAGAGCGTCTATTATCATCAGGAAGAGGTAAGGGCTGAGGGCCGACCCTTGGTGCAAGCCGACAGCCACATTGAAGCTGCCGGTAGTGCCCGCTGTAGACCGTACTTGCGTACTGCATCGACTGTACATCGCACGGATCAACTGCACATACTTCCCAGGCACACCTTTCTCCTTAAGGGCCCACCACAGAACCTCACGTGGTACTCGGTCGTATGCCTTTTCGAGGTCGACGAACACCATGTGCAAGTTTTTATGTGCACTTTTGTATTTCTCGCACAACTGGCGGATAGCAAAAATGGCATCCGTTGTTCCCCGACCAGGCATAAAACCGAATTGGTTTTGTGAAATTTCGCTCTCTTCTCTCAGTCGCCTCTCAATAACTTTCTCCCAAGCTTTCATACTATGTGACATTAGCTTTATTCCTCTATAATTGTTGCACTCTAGCACATCACCTTTGTTTTTAAAAATGGGCACCAGCGAACTGTTACACCATTCGTCAGGTATGGCTTCCCGTCCGGTCCTAATGCCTTACCATTCTTCATTCCATTTACTGCATTCCTCACTTCATCCACACTAACATTTCTCACTAGTCCCTCATTCACTGGTTTATTCTCAAGCACGCCACTCCAGTAATTCTCCTCATTCATCAGTCTTTCAAAGTAACCCTTCCACCTATCCTTAATTTTCTCATCGTCTGATATAACCATCCCAGCTTCGTCTTTTACGCATTTAACCTGACAAACATCTTTCGCCTGTCTCTCTCTAGCTCTTGCAAGCCGGTAAAGGTTTTTCTGGCCTGTTGGACTATCCAATGTGTCATAGAGTTTATTCTGGGCGTTTGCTCTTGCTATAGCCACAGCTCTTTTGGACTTTTTCTTAAGAGCATCATACTCACTCTTCTTCCTTATAGTGGGAGTTCCTTATCGCATCTAGCCTAAAAATGTGTGCCTAACAATAAAAAATAGCACCAAAAACGGACATCTTTTTGCAGTGCGTTTTGAGGCACTTCTCGATCGCCTAGGAAACTATAACTCTTTTAATCGATTCACCATGCCGTCAATTTCGAGAACATATAAAAATTATATTATGTTTTTAAAGTTGAAATACAATTTTTAATTAATATGAATAAATATAATTAATCAATTTTGCGTTTTTGGCTCATTTTATGCACCTTATCACCTGCGCACTTGATGATCTATTTACTGCATTAGTGAACGGGGTTCGCGTGGTTGAATTTTGGACCAGACACGTCTGAACATTTTGCCATCGATACGATGAGAAGAAGATTTATTTTTAATTATTAAGATAGCTTCGCGTTTGACCACATAGTCGTCAAGCGCCACCTGCTTATGTATTACGGCATTCAAGTTTTTTTTAGAAATCAAGTAAGTACCAATTAAGAAGACGATGTCAACAAAACGACCATTAAAATAAACCATCTGGTTTCTTCACACCTCCGGTACTTAACCATCACTTAATTAGGTACAGTCTCATTAGCATAATTATGAACAAACGTTGCTGAGTTTCGCGACAAGTTATTAAGCTGAGACTTGCCTAACGACTACACACAAGATAAGCAGTTAGCTAACGTAAAGTTTGTGAGCGAAGATTATGGGACCACCATCATCTGATTGGCGTTTTCATTGGGGACGTATTCCAGTCTAACAAAATGTTTATCAGAGGGTCTAACTGACCACCAAATCTCAGTTTCTGGATAACACTATAATGGTTTTCAGACTACCTTTTACTACCGTCAAATACCTATAAAACCTGCGATACTCCCTCTCTTATGTTCTCGGTACGATAGGTTTTGGTCACCCATCCACGCACCGTCCTCGGCATAACCTTGAAGATCGACCAAGGCGGCTGTTATTATTTAGAAACAGCCGATAGCGGATACCTTTTTTTGTGGATGCGAAATCATACTGCTCTGGGCGGAGAGGAATGGTGTGTGAGCCTATGTTCCTTCTGAGCCCCTTGTGTTCCAGGACCGCGGTATCTCTTTCGTACAGTCCGACAGCCCAGATAATGGACACCTTGCTTAAAAATCTTGCTAACGAGAGGACAATCCGTGACAAACGTGCGAGAGAAACGTCTGTTGCGCAACGTAATTTTTTGTGACAAACTTAGAGTGGGTGCTTAGGCCTGTTTCATCAGCTGACCTTGCTTTCCGTTAATTAGCCACGTCCACGTCTCGGCGATTCGGTGATGGATCGGTCACCTGCATCAACAAACACTTGCAGCAACTAGATACGGCAATTGCGTAACCGGCATTGAGTGGCTTCATAATCGATGTGTTTTTTTTACTAGTGTTATTTTTTTGGAATAGAATACAGTCACGTTATAAAGACCCATAGATAACACATAACACACATAACATAACATCATGCATATAATCCCCGAAGGGTTAGGTAGAGGTGTACCTAATAGTACACCCAGATTTCGCCAGTTATGTTTAAGTCCCATGTAATAGGGGGCGAGCCTATTGCCATCAACCGGGCACAAATCCAGACTCCGTGACTGTTACTGATAAATTCCTGATGGAAAAGGCCTATATCAGTTTGCCCGACCCGGGAATCGAACCCAGGACCCATAGATAATATAAATATATAAAAAATACTAATGACATACACACTTTTTTATTTGACACATAATTAAACGTTACGCCTGTCATCCCTAAAGGGTTAGGCAGGGGTGTATCGATAGTACACCTAGATTTCGCCAGTTATGTTTAAGTTGTTGTTGTTTAGTAGCATGATTTTTTAATTGTATGTACTCTTAATTTTAATTTCTATTATATTATATAGGTACTTAGAGCACGTGTACTCGATAATGTGTAAGCTGTGGTTACCTGTAATTGAGTGTTCGTTACAGGACCATTTGTATTCTGTGGTAGTATGACATTTGAATAAGATTGAATTGTAATGTAACTCGTTGGTAATCCAAATAAATAAATAAATAAAGTTCCATGTAATAGGGGTGAGCCTATGTGAATTTGTTATACATTATTGAGAAAAGGAAGAGACTCTCTTCTCTTACCCTAGTGAAGAAAGTGAAAGGAACAGGGAAACTCGTAGTTATTACATAAAAATTTAAAAAATAATTGAGTGCCGTAAAATCAAAGTCATTGGACTTAATATGGTTCAAGTTCAAAATTGAAAGCACATTACTTTAAAACGATCCATATGCATTAAAACTGCCTCCTTTTTGGGAGAATATAAAACCAGATTTTAAATATATTAACTTGAGTGTTTTAATTGCTGATCCGTAAGCCGCTTCCATATTTCTACATCGCGGTTGCCATGTCACCTTTGTGTACTGTCAAAAATGACGCAAGTGACCACAAGCAGGTTGATTTCAATGGTCACATCTTGTCTACGCTGACTGTATTTGTACAAGAACATCTAGATGACCTTAACTGTTCTTTTGGGTAATAGTAAACTAAAGTTTTAGTTTGTGTAACTTTTTATTGATCATCTGTGTTTAAAGATGTTTTGTTTGAGCTTAGATCGGTATCTAAACGAGATTCTGTGAAATGCATTGAAGTGTTAAATGTAGCAAAGAGTAGTTACAATGGAACTAAGTGTAAAAAGTAATTGTTTAATTATAACAGAAAAATGTATTTCCAGTTTCAAAATACCCTGCATTTAATGCTAACATTTAGCAGGGCATTAATGTTCACATCGCGTAAAATTGTTACCTGTAAAAATAAACATTATAGCTGCTGTTTTGATGTCAAGAATATGTTAAAAACAGCAGCTGTTTTTTTAATGATGTGCTACGCCTATTCAATACTACGCTCTTCCTATTTTTCCTGAACTTACGTTAATGACTATACTTGCCTATTCAGTAATTAAAACTGTGAGTTGTACACCCAAATTCAAAAACTTCATTAAAAGTCTTTATTTAAGAATCGATTTGTATTCGGTACTTTAATAATTACTTAAAGTTAGAACAGTCAGAAGTTAGAATTCTTAGCTTTGCTCTTTTTGACGGTTTTAACTTCGTTTAAATTCTTATCTAATGCGTTAAAATGTTGGCGTAAGTAATAATTACTTAAACTTAAGTCAATTCAAAAAACTGCTTTTCAAACACCGTTTATGAAACATAACATTTATTTATTTTCAGGTAACTTTAGCCCAAAGGGCAATGGAGCGCAGCATTTTGGGTGTCAAAAGGCAAGACAGGATTCGAAACACCACGCTGCGCTCCAAAACGGGCATAGTGGATGTTGGCAAGAAGGTTGCTAGGTTAAAGTGGTATTGGGCGGGTCACGTCAGTCGCATGCACGATGACCGTTGGGCAAAAGCCTCCACACGATGGTTGCCAGAAGACGGATGGCGCCGCCGAGGCCGACCTAGAAAAAGGTGGCGTGACGATTTACACGCGTACCATGAGGGCTGGTTCGAAGCGGCACAGGAAAAGAGCTCTTGGAAGGAATTGGGGGAGGCCTTTGCCCAGCAGTGGGACAGGGTAGGCTAAAGAAAAAAAAAAAAAAAACTTTATCCCGTCGTTATATACCTTACAGACAAAAATACATATGATATAACATACTATACTATACTTTAGAATACTATACGGTGACAATAAGTAGTATTACCCTACATTAAAGCCAAGCCCAAAATAGTGTTGCAGGCACTTACTGAAACATAACACTATGAATATTACTAATTATTACAAAACAACTTAAATTATTTCGACAGAAACAATATTATTATTACTGTTGACTTGTCACATGCTTCTAATAAACGTTTTGCTTATAGCCCATTTTCAAGTAAAATGAAACCGTTGAGAATATTGTTTTCGATTCAAGTAAAGTATGTAATGAACTGCCTCAATATTATGTGTATGACTCGTAAATATTAGTTTATAATAACATTAAGAATTAAATGGAAGCTGGGCTGGGTCTTTGGTTATATTCGTTCTTGTGTTTTGATCGGTTTTCGTATTTTGAAATTGCGTTTCTTAGTAGCAAAGAGTTTAATTAAAATAGTTCTTCTCTAAGTTAGAATACATACTCGTAGAGCATATTGCTTATTGTGATCTGGGAAGTGAGATTTTCCAATAGAAGTTTTTTTTAGCTAGCCCGTATTGTCCCACTCGTGAGCAAAGGCCTCTCCGAATTCCTTCCACTACATACGATGGTATGCTTCTTCTCGCCAGCTGCTGAGAAAGCCATCCAAGGCATCCCGCCATCTTCTCCTCGGTCTGCCACGACCCCGTCTAGCTGTGTCAGAGCTCCAGTCTTGTGATATTTGGGCCCACAGTTGCAGCGGCATCCGGCAGACATGACCGGCCCAGTCCCATTTCAGTCTTACAGCTTTATAAGTCCGCAATAAAAATATATGAATGACACACTTCATGGCATTGCCGAAATCAGCATTTCCTCCGTGCCTAGAAAACCACGTTAAGTCTTTGGTCCAGGCTGTCATTTGTCTGCGGGTTGTTCGCAAGAGATACCACGGCCTCGACATGATGGGCTAAGAAGGAACATGGGTGGTTTTTAGTCAGTAGAAGTCTGACACTCCCTTCCGCTCTGCCCAAGAGCGGGAGGGGTTATTTGATGATTTTCCACCCACCAAAAAAAAAAAAGCCTGTCATTTGTAGATATTTAATAGTAGTTACAGGTAGTTAGTGGCCTGAAAGTCTGAAAATCAGATCACCCAGTACTAATTGGGTTGTGGAGGTCTGATAGCCAGTTGTTCCATATCAAATTTTGGTGTTTAGCTGCATCACATCGCAGTAGACCTGGTAGAAGGTGGCACGAGCTGGACAACACTTATGATCAGTGGTCCACATTAACCCAATATCGAAAGAATTGGGAGTCATGAGTAGAGGTTTTTGGCCAACAGGTGATGATACAGGCTAATAGTAGTAGTAGTAAAGTGAAAATAAAGTGTTCCCGTTTTGAGCACCTATTTTTTGGACACCTATGCTTTGAGCACCAAAGGTAGTCCCATTCCCCGTCGGGACTGCGGGTTGTTCGAAAGAGATACCGCGGCCTCGGCGCAAGGGCTAAGAAGGAACATGGGTGGTTTTTAGTCAGTAGAAGTCTGACACTCCCTTCCGCTCTGCCCAAGAGCGGGAGGGGTTATTTGATAATTTTCCAACCGCCAAAAAAAAAAATTGTGGTAGTCCCATTTGAGAATACTATTATCTACACCTGGCGTGTTGACAGCATTCAATCATTTGAAGTCAATGCCTGAAGGCTTCATACAAATCGAATATAATTGATCGAACTTTAATAGACCATAAAGAAAACGTGTACAACCCAACGTTTCCTAACACCAACAATAATTGCTTTCCCAATTTGCATCACAACAAACAAAAATAATTAACAAAAACGAAAAGCGACCACAAAAGTGGGTAGGTAAAGCTATCGGTAGTTTTTCAATAAGCAATAAATAATGCAACGCAACGGTGGCAGGCGCGCTTGCGCACGCGCCGCTAACAAGGCGCCCGCGTGCGCCCGCGCCGCGCGCCGTGCCATCGTTGTGCAACCTGCCCCACCCTGCTCAGGCGCGCGGCGATGTGGCGCGAGACATAAGAGGACAGCGGAATTGGTAGTTGAAACAGGATGTTGTGGTCATTCAGTGATGGTGTTTTGAATGGGGATATTAGTATAGTGATGTAGTTTTGGATTTACATGAAGAAGTGAAGGTGAGGACTTTTGCCCGTCGGGGCTGCGGGTTGTTCGCAAAAGATACCGCGGACTCGACATGAAGGGCTAAGAAGGAACATGGGTGGTTTTTAGTCAGTAGAAGTCTGACACTGCCCAAGAGCGGGAGGGGTTATTTGATGATTTCCCACCCCCCAAAAAAAAAAAAAAGGTGAGGACTTTTAATGAACTGACATTTTAAAAGAAAGAAGATAAATGGGTATTGATTTCCATGGCAGTGGCGTACCTATAAGTGTAAGCGGAATTCGGTAATGAGTTTGATAGAGTTTGAGTTTGATAATCTTTAACATCAAGTTACATTAAAACCCTGAAAAACCCTGAAAACGTTTCTCAATTGGACCAGCCCCTTAGTGATACCGTTCTTGTCCGACTCCCGTGCCCACAATATACTATAGCATATCTACTTCGACCACTTTCTGTATCTATTAGATCACCTAGTCACATACAGCATAAAAACTAAGCACAACTTTTGCTATCGGTTGACTGATTAAAAAACTATGGATTACCGACTTATGTCCTCCAAATACGATATACCTTTCTAATGCTGCCGTATTTCGATATCGACAGACGAAAACAAGATTCTACATATAGATAACGTCTTATTCATTACGCTAGTAATTATTTTGGTTAAGGTGCTTGTAGCCAATCGTCCTGTATTAGTCTCGTTTAGAGCTTCGCTGTAATGAAGTAATGATATTGGAATTTAGTTTGGTAGCGAACTTTTAGTAGTAGGTACTACATATTCTTCTGATGATAAAACTATTTTCTGGTATCTGTGTTCTTACTGTGGCATTCAGTTGTCCTGATTAGATCAATAAATATAATAGTTTGCCAACATGGCGGGCTAGATGGTGTTGGGCGGTTTCGTTTGTCGCAAATTAATGGCAATAAAGCATAATCATATCGTAAACGGCGTTCGTGAGGCTGTGCCGGCGCAGCTAGCCTCCGGGCGCCCTTCGATTCCAAGATGGCGCTTGACTTTAATCGTATTTGGTGCTTTTTGTACAGTTTTTTGTTGAAGCCTAATAACGTTTTTTTTATTGTGAACAGTTTTTGTTGCTGTGGACCCAGAAGTGTAAAGATCACTGTGATAGGCTGTTCAATTCAGATCTAGAGTTCCTACTACCGAACGACTGGCGATTTTTTCGATCGGCTTTCAATGCTGTCTGCCAACATCTACTTTTAATTACCATGTCATAATCCGGTTTCTGGGTTCGAGAATTTGAAGTAAATAATTGGTCTATCTCTAGTTTAGCATTAGTTAAGGTGATTCTTTCAATGAGACCCCTGAATTCTTATCTTCAAATACTGAATACACAAACCTGGTGCACATCTTCCATAAATCATTATTTTCGCCTCCTTTAGTTCTTTAAAACTAAAGTTAAGTAACCATTACTTCGAGGTCTCTAACTGCTAGTAACAATGACGGGTGCAGGCGTAAATACCACGTTACTAATGACGGGTTACCGGTCAATTGCGTACCGTCATTGTGATCCATTTACATAGGTACCTCTTACAAACCTGTTTATTTTTACTATGATAAACTGAGAATGCGGTTGCTGACTATGAATAGCATCTATCATATTTTGTGAAGTGTCTAGATGGATTCCTAGACGGACTTAGGTGTTTTTTTTAAGTTTTATAGAATAAATCTTAGGCTGCTTGCACACTACACGGAATTTTTATGTCAAACCGCTGACAGTTTGAGTTTTAAGCTTATCAATAAATCTTACGGAAAACTACGACAAATTACGTTTAGTGTACAAGTGGCCTAAAATAAGAATCAAATTAAGAATCTACCATAGGGTTGCTGTCCCACATCTGAGCAAAGGTCTTTTTGTAGTCTTTGATCATCGTGCCATGTGTAAGTGTTGTTGGGTTCTTCCCAAAGGAATTTCTCAGTAGAAGCCACGGAGTCAGGTTTCGTGCCTGGTTAATGGCAATAGGCTCACCCTTTCGGGATTACAAGCGTTCTGTAATTTTATATATTATAGCTTAGTTTTGCGGGGGCAATATTACTGTATCAATAAAATAAAAATACAAGAACAAAAGATTTATTGTTATTTATTCATTTTGACAAGGTAATCGGTGACCTTTGAACGACTAATAGGTATCAAAAGTACAAAACGATAAGGTAATAATCTCTATACATTATACATCCTAGCGATAAGTTAAATAGCATCTCTTTTGTGAATCAAACAGGATTTGGTACGAGTATACTATAAAACATTCATACATTAGGT
This sequence comes from Diarsia brunnea, assembly GCA_949774965.1. NCBI lineage: Eukaryota > Metazoa > Arthropoda > Insecta > Lepidoptera > Noctuidae > Diarsia > Diarsia brunnea. Next base: position 7,511,477 of record OX459013.1, on the reverse strand, counting down.
AACGTTGACTACGGGAGAGGTGTCACGGAGTTGCTTTTAGCCATAGATTACTGATACAATGCGATGCCATGGGAGATTCTGATATCTAGATTAGATTTTTTATCAAAGCAACATGCTATTGTCAGATTTTGTGACTGAAAAGTGAGAGTAAAGTCAGGAGCAGTAATATGTAAAGACTTAGCAACGTTTAGAAGCAATTTTCGTCTACTTTTTATGTTACGTAACGAAACTCATATTCTGGAACTCATAATTATTATCATAAAATAGGTCATATATCAAAGATGCAATTGTTATTTTGCGAGAAATTTGCGTTGTACTTTGCCAAATATACATATTATTTGCTCGCGTCTGTACTTCAACCGTGCGATATTTTGAGTACCTATATTTTCACATAGTATCTTTTCGAATTGTCGCTGTAGCATGGCGATGGGTTTAGCAAGCCTTAAAAATGACGGTAGAGAATGAAGTGAGATGGACGATCAGGAAATATTAAAATTTTTTGATGTTTCCTAATCAACTGTATAGGAAATAGAAGTAAAGACGTCCATGACTAAACATCTTTAGTTTTGAACTGTGTCAATGGCTTTTTTTAGGTCTACAGGTTATTAAATTGTGTTTGTGTACTTTGATATAGAGGAAATTAGGTATAGTTATGTCTAGTATATAAAATATATATCAACTTTACACTCGCAACAATCATAGAGATCTATCTATACTTACAGGAACGTTTAGATTAGTTCTTTGAGAGATTTCTTTAACTGATAAAAATATTTCTTCATTTATTATTGCTGTCCAGTAATAAATTAAATCACAGATTTGTAATTATATTAATTTAGTCATAATTTTGGAATACGTACAATGTTTTAACAAAGTCCTGAAATAATCTCTAATATCTGTATAAGTTCTAATTTAAAAATCTCAATACAATGATAATAAACATATCTAGTTTGCGTAATATTCTGAAACTTAACAATAAGGGCAATTTGAACACATAAACATATCCTCCAGTGATGGTGCCCAAAACGACAATAATTTACGCAACATTCATTATACATTATATACATATATAATTTCGACAGTAAGATAATTTTTAAAACAACTTTTCTAACATTTCGTAAAAAATATTTAATAATATCTTCAATAAGCAACAAGTTATATTTTTATTGGTAACCGGCGTTTCCTCTCAGACTAATAATACTAATTATTTTACATCGAATAAAGCGAAATTTACAAAAAAAAGTACAAAGAAACTACTTACATCCATACAATATATCGATATAGCGTAATCTATAATAGCGAACACTCTCGGAACACTTAACATTAATTGTCTATGATGTCTTTACGACAAGGAATACATACGTACTATATATTTTTCGTATAACTATCGGTAGAGAAAATTCGGTACGCGTCCTAGCTACATAAACTACAATAGCTTAATATTTACATTAAGTACACGAGATTCAATATCACTTTATTTATAATACATATCCTAATAGCCGACTTGGTGGCAAGTACATTTACTTTCACTCGTTTGCGCCAATTCAACGTGCTAACGCGGTAACAATAATGGGTATTTACAAAATTGATGATGCGTGATCATTATGATTACATTGTATGTAGTGTTTCCTTAGGTTTACAGTACCTGGTGCTTGTGGCGTTTTGAAACATTTTGAATGTTGTTATTGCCTCGCAATTTCATATTGTCACAGTTTATAAACTGATGCAGGGTATAGAGTTGGCGCTTATTCATTAACAGTTTGATCAAAATATTCACACTCAGTAAAGGTTCTATAAGTACACAAGAGTCATTTGGATACATCGACCAGATTATTGTAAGTGTGTGTGTGGTCAGCACTCGGCATGTGTCACTATCAGGTGTGGTCGGCAGGACTGGCGGCAGCACGCCGACCCGGCGCCACGCGACCCATGAACGACCTGATCTCCTCGAAGTACGTCTCGTCCGGGGACCGCCGACGACTGTCATCGCCGTTCTCCGCCTCGTGCTTCTTGAGATGCCTGTCGAGGTTCGTTTGTTGGCCGAAGCAGCGGTCGCAGTGACGACACCGGAACGGCCTCTCTTTGTTATGAATGTTCCTCACATGCCGCTGCAAGTTGGACGATATCGAGAAGGAGCGCTCGCAGTATTTACAGCGGTAAGGTTGCTCTCCCGTGTGCGTTCTTAAATGTCGAGTTAGGTTGGCGCTGCGAGGAAATGCTTTCCCGCAGTAAGAGCATGTATACCGATCTCGTGCCCGAGGGGCTCCAGGGTTCTGAGGCACTGGCGGCGCTCGTGGCGCTCCGGGGGCGAGCAGGGTGGCTGCCGCCGCGGGGAGGAAAGGATAGCGGCCAAAGGATGCTGGCAGAGCCAGCGGCAGTCGTCGACAGAACTGTAGCAGCGCCGGGTGCGCGGGGTGAGCTGGGTGAGTGGGGTGCGTGGGGTGAGGCGGCGGTGACTGTGTGATGAGGTTGCAGTTCTCGTCCTCCAGGCGCTGCGGGCGCTTGTGCGTGACGCGCAGGTCCAGGGGCTCATCGGCGCGTGGGCTGCTGAGCGGGCTGGGCAAGCGGCCCGGGGGGGAGGCGGACGGGGACGCCAGGCGGCGCGGCGCCGCGTGCTTCTCGCGCATGGCGGCCGCCGCGCACGCGCTCATCGGGCTCGTGCGCCACCGACCTGGAACAACAAGACACACATGTTAGCCTTCATCTAAGTCAATGTTTTAAGTACTTGAACTAAACCTGCCTATTAATAGACCCGTCCCGGATCTTTGTCTCTGCGCCACAATAACGTCATGATGAGGCAATCGGCACACAACAACTGATCACATTTTATTGATCAACTTTGCCCCTATCAGCAATATCCTCCGAGCACCGGTATGCTAAAACTTGTATAAACATTGCGAAACGTCGCTTACGGTGCGGCGGGGGAGGGCGGGGGTGGCCGGCTGATCGATGTCGGCTCCTACGCTCGCCTTCGACTCACGCCCACTTACTTGCGACATCGGTAACTAGAGCACTTGCTACCGAAACCACCAAGTTTTTTGTTAATTATTAATACGCCTTTATAAAGCCAATATATTGCGTTCGAACCAGTTGCTTATGGAAGAGTTGCGAATGCGATCGGCTGGCTAGAATCAGAATTGACAAGCACGTAACAAGCTGCTCGACATGTCCAAAAGTTGAGCATACAGTAAGTCAGTGATGAGTGAAACACTTTATGCTTATTACCGAACCTTGCCCCAGATATGTCTGTCTAGTTTTTGCCCAATCTTGTGTATTCTCAACAATGGCTCTCACTTCGTGTAAAAGTGAAATCGAAGGCACGAATTGACATGAAAGATACGAGTAAAACGTTATTAAAGTGCCTTCCTTTCGCTATTTCATGCTTCTGCCCACGTTGTGGTATAACAGATAGTGTTATAACAAAAATATTATCCGCCGATAATCGTGCAGCAATAAATTGGACAACTTCATTGAAGATAGATCGGCGCGCGCCATCACCCACGTGCGTCACGCGCATTGTTGGCGTGCGCCTGCGCCGCCACACCGTGTCGATACATTTACATGTTCAACCACATTATGTTGTCATTACTCTGTACCCTGATCTATAATCGTTTTTGTCTCAATGCCGCTTGCTTTTCGGTACTCTTTTATACGGCGATGTGCGCTGTAGTTTTGGTTGGTCAACCATGAACGTAAATAGATCATATTGACACTGATAGAGTGGACCGATAGTTGGAGATAGTCGGCTATCTGGCTAACTTACTGCTTACTATTATAGATCGTGTCGGCAAAACAATGTTAACTTATCTACTATGCTAAAGTCGGGGTATGTTCCGGCTTGCACCGTGCATTCCTGCGCTGTAGGGTTACCGGTTAACCCAACACAATTTTATCTGGCCATTAACATAAAAGTAAAAGCAAAGCATCCTAATAGTGCTGCTACAAATTTGTTCGCTCACGCCTGTAGCCGACACGGGCTAATTTGCACCAAAAGGAGCCGACATAAATCCTTTGAACAAGGGTCGGGCACAGACGTCAGGAAGGCCATATATGGCGCGGTCGTGAGCCCTCGGTTCCATACTTATGATTTGTGGCGCAGGCGCAGACGTGCCCCTTTTATGCAAGGATTAGGTGAATAATTGCGTTATGTTGACGGTCAATATTAATCGATTGGGTGAGAACTGTGAGTAGTGAATGGTCAGGAGAAGAAGCGAAAAAACTAATATTAAGTAGGACTTATGACAGTGTGCAGCTTTCAGAATGTTGGTTTAAAATGACGAGGCAGCGCTAACATTGGCGAATAGAGGACACTGAAATGTTGAGGATAAAGTTCTATGTTTTCCATTTTATCTACAGTTACGGATTCAGGGATATAATTGAACTTATCGTTAAAGCTTTGGCGTTAAAAGCTCACTTATAGAAACCAATGAACGCGTAAATTTTACGAATCCAAAGCAAAACATTTCGCTTGAAGCTTTAACTTACTGAACACACATTTCGGAAGCGTTAATTCGTGCTGTCGATCTTAGTGGTCCGTTTAAGCACAGTTGCGCGTTTCGTAAGTAGCGTTCATAGCAATTTAGCGCGCGCATCTCCGCGCAGTCACGACCTACTAATTACCAGTAATTAACGATGTTCGGGCGGCGTGACGCGCGCGCCGGTGGGCGGGGCCAGCGTCGTTATGTATGTTAATGTAAATAGCGTGGCCAATGAGAAACATCATGCCGCGCCGACGCTGTGATATATTAGCATTTGAATCGCTTATTCGTTCCCTCGACTCCGGCGCACACCGACTGACCACTTTTGTGACTTTGTGTTATTCCATGCGTTTCGTAGTTCGTCCCACCTCGTTTCTTATGCAAAACTATAATAAATTACCACGATTCGTTTTACTATGCGTTTCGTATTTGGAATTCCGAACGTCTACGATTAAGTATGGTAGCGATAAATTGCTTTATACAGTTCATGTAATGTAGGTATCATGTTAGAGGCGAGGTGTGAATGGGGAATGAGATATATCCAATTCGTGTTACTCTATTTGTAGTTCATTCCGTTCACAATCGAAATTATAAAATAACTCTACCAAAGTCAGCACTTAAATATTTGAATAATTTATTTATATTAAAGTTTAAACCGAGTTATTAGCTAAACATATTAATGTTAATATTTATCGATAAATTATTATAATTTATTGCGTATAATGAGGCGTGATACGAGGCGCGCACTTCGATCAATCACGGTGATTAATTTGTATGTACATAGTGCACGTAGGTACATAGGTAGGTACAATGGTGTTTACTCAGTGGCAGCCAATGGTAGAGGTCTCGCATGGCCGCCAGCCGGCAGCCCGTAATATACGATGCTGCGCTCATTCGTGACGGCTCGTTAACTTTACCTACCACACGAATCATATTCAACGCATGACTGATATATTTGAAAGTGCACTTTATGTAACTATTCGATAAAAGCGTAATTGCTATAAAAGCACATTTCATTTTTTTACGCTTGGCCGCACCACCAATGTGTCCGAAAATAATGACACTTTCTTCATATTTTATCCTTTTATTTTCGATTATGATTGACGAGGAAACACGCGATCAAAGTACGTTAATTTCATAACAATTTAAAGAATATTTCAAGAGAATATTGTCTGAAAAAAGCGTGAGTCGTACAACAATAGGTCTAGAGCGGAGATTGCACCACCGCTATTGCTACCGCGTATCGATAGAATGATTAATAAAAAAAGCTGACGGCTTCCATAGGTCGCAACACTGCGTAGTCACGAAGCCGGTCCTTCGCAATGCAGCTATGAAATAAGTAATAAATCGCTGACTATCGTCTTGCAAAAAAGGGGGAAAAATATTCGTGTGACTGCAACAGATGAAGTAAGCAATTTGTTAATAAATATCAGTAAACCTGCACTTGTATGTCTTGCTGCACAAACATGAGCATAAAGTCAAGATTTTTTAACTCAACTTGAGCTAACTAAATAAAGATAAGGACTTGTTCATTACTGATACTGCAGATAAAAATATTGTTAATGGGAGCATTGGCAACATATTTACTAAAATTAGTAGTGGAAATCACATAAGTCATGTAGTCAATGGTTGACATTCCGTATGATATTCTCATACGATCGCGGTCGCAGCAGATTCACACGCACCGCCCGCTTTTTTAGACGGATCGTATCGACAACCACGATCTTTGATTTATTTCACATCACTATTTTAGGAAACGCGTCGCGCCGATCGCCTTATGGCGAGATATGAAATTGCTGGGCGATGTATGAAGTTAGAATCAGTACTAAACGACGCTCAGATGGATCGATTATGTCCGCGGAGGTATCATATCTCGTATTATGCGGTTGATCGTTGCAAAACCAAAGCTGCCTGTACTAAATCCTCCTGTTAAGCTCACATTATTTACACTATATTAGGTCATGCTATTTAAAGCTTCTTCATTGAATATTATCTTTTAGATGACAACTAGTCTGTTGGCTGCGCGAATTTATTTAGCATTAATGTCTCTTAACTAGACGCCGTCGTCGATATGCCATTTATTAAGATCGTGATGGAACGCAGTCGTAAATATAGGTGTCTTTCTTTAGCATATTCAATGATAGCTGTAGTTTATTGACAAAGGCCATGTCTTGACCTGTGCGTGACATGATAATGTGTTCGTGGGCACACAGGCGCAGACTTCGTACACTGTCAGTATCGCATTGTTGTAATCGCAAGCCAATAAACTGCGTAAATGGAATCACAATTCGAGCGAAATTAAGCATTCAACGCACCCGCCGATGTTCGAGTTGCCACGCGAAATAATTATCTAATCTATTATCGAATTGCGTTTATGGACCAATCACAACGGAATGCGACGTATTTTAGAGTGGGCATTTAATACACCTCGCGGTCGATTCTGGCCAATGGCAGATTGATTTGCCACGCATGCGCACTTATGACGCTAATGTTGTTTATAAAAGTTGTGATTGCATGTGGGAACCGGGGCGTAGTGCGACGCGCGCCGTGGGAACCGCCGGAAATCGGGAGGTTTTTTTCTGTCAACCTGTACCTCGCCTGCTGTTGCCTACATACAACTTATTTAGCGGTGATTAGTTATGTGAGCGGCGTCCGCAATTAAATATATTGACGCCGATTCTGCGAAGTATCAGTAGATAACGATGGAAGACCTTTTTCGTGACATCCTGATGACTGAACCGTTATGGTGCGCTCCAAATTTCAATATCATTTCTAGTTAATTTAATGAGTATTTTATCAGAGTAATTATTAAGGAATTGAGTCATATATTTTGTGTCGACATGAGCTCCTCGGTATTTATTTTTAGGACTTAATTATCGGAATAATTTAAGACCAACATTATTATTAAAAATGTGTGTAAGAAATTAACAAGTTTCAAGTTGAGTAAAGTTGTCAAGTAAGTGTTTGGACTTGTCTAAGACATTTGCATGCGTCACTCAAATACGGTTTTGCACAACTAATAACTAAAAGTGGCGAAACATTTTTAACGCTAGAATAACTTAAGACATAATTATATCCTGAGTGTAATAAAAAAGATCTACAACAGAGCTATAAAATTAAGTGAATCATGCTCATTCAAATGTGATAATTAAAAGATAAGTTCACGTTGTCTAGTTCTTTTCCTGCATTAAAAAAATTATAAAAACCTGTTCGGTTTCATTCGAGCATTTGGCCCAGAAATGCATTGTAAATGTAAATTGGACGTCTGGAACGTGTGGCGATTTGTAATCCTCTTTAGCTGAGGATTTTGTAATTCTGTTGTGTTTTCTTGAATTTTCTTAAGGATTTAAAGGAAAGGTCAGTCTGTTTGATTATTATTATGTTCATTGTAACAAAAACTACAAACAAAAGTCGAAAAACTGTAATGAAAACATCATGATCACAAGCCTACTTTGTGGTTGCTGTTTTCGTAAAGCTATCTTGCTAAGGTTTATTAGTAAGATTGAATTATAAAAGCCTTTGTTTAATGGCTTTTGTACTGTATGTGGCTTTTCAAAGTATGTTCAGGTTACTTCTGGGTGCTTTGTAAGTTCTTCTGAATCATAATCTGCTTAGCTTGTTCGCAAATGGTGTGTTCGGTTCAAAATCTTACCGGTTGAAGCTGAATACCAGTGTTTAACATACAACACAGCAACTGCCTATCTGACGTCCGCAACCCCGTTGGTACTGGGTAATACGATACCCTTTGGTAAGACTGGTTGTCAGATTTACTGGCTACTAACTACCTGTAACGAGTGTCAAATATTTACAAATGACAGACGGAACAAACTGCTTAATGTGCTTTGCAAGGTATGAAGGAAACTTGGTATGTAATCAATTAGTAATTATTATAAATTCAGATATTTACCTACATTTTAAATCTATTCCGCAAAAGCTTCAAGAAAATATCACCGAGATGGTTCTAAAAGCCGTATTCATGTTTTATAGTAGATAGAAATAGAAATGAATAAAGTGCTCGATGTAATTGGTATGCATCGGTAGCGAAGCCGGGTAATTAAACACGTCTCGTTAAACGTATGCGCACGCGCCGAATTGCAACATTTAGTTTCACGCCGAGGAAACGAGTTGAGTTTCATAATGATGCTCGATGTTAGTGATTGAATCAGAAGCGTAGAAGGGGATTGGATGTGGTTGGATATTTCTTGTTATAAAGTACCTACATAATTAATTTTAAACTAAAATGCACTTTTTTGTAATTTTAGTGTCAATATTTTGTTAAATACGGGTAGTAGCGAGTCAACCCCATCACAAGTATTTAGTTATTTATTTATTTCACTTAGTGGGGCTCTCTCAACTCATGTATAGCTGTATATATATATATGTTTTGAGACACATATTTTTTTGCTGGCTTCATCATCATCAGCTTAAAATAATCCAATGCTGGACATAGGCGTCTTCTACGCCACTCAACTCGATTCTCAGCAACTCTGATCCAGTTGCTATCTTGCGAAGAATGTCGCTGCACAACACCGCCGAGCCTGAGGGCGTCCCACCTTACGCTTGCCGCTTTGTGAATTACTTTAATCTTATTCAAAAAATAAACGTCGTATGGTGGCGAAATAGGCAGACAACATAGTTATCGCGGAGGAAAAACCTGGATAAGGCTGGCACAGGACCGTGGAGATTGGCACAAAAAATGAGATGCCTAATTTAGGCTGTGGATGATGAAAATGATATTTTTTATGATTTAGATGAAATTCGGAGCAATCAATTGGGTTACCACGTGAAGAAGCTACCTAAAAAAAAGTAAAGTTTTGAATTTGTAAAGCCTTTTCAGAATAGTTACACTATTACTAACTTGAGTTCCTCAGTACAAAATTTTGCAAACCACCTAGAATAATGTATTTACATTACGTATTCAGCGTATAATCTCGACGAAATTCTATAGAGGGACGCGCGCCGATAACAAAACTCGCCTGTCTTATAATTTATCGGTCGCCATTACATCGTACTTTGTATCCAGCCTGCATTTCATTTGCATTCCAATTTCGAATTTGCGGTGACATGCCCAGTATAAAATGATGTATAGAGTTTTGATTGCACTCCGTGGGACCATAGAGAAGCGCACCTCTAATATAAACTATTTTACCCACCCGAACACCTCTAACTCTTCTTTGACTTTAACGACAGATATTTACGTTTATGACAAGGATAAAATGATAATTTCATGTCACTTAAACTATGTTAATGCAAACTCTTGTAAATTATACTAAGTGCAGTTTAAACAAAATATATTAAGTAGATGTTTAATAAGTGGTACAGTCAATTCGTCTGCAATTAAAACAGGTACAAAATTAAGATTCTTGTTATTTTAATGTTCAATTGAACGTAATTGAATACGGTAGCAAATAAATCGAACCCGTTATTGCACTAATCAACTTTTTTATGGCCATTAAATTCAATTTAAGCAAATAAAACTAAAACAGAATACATTGATTATTCATTTTATTGCTTCATTATTATTTTAAAAGTGCACTAACGAAGCTGAATTACTACTTAAAGTTCTTTATAGCGAGCTACTGTGACAAAATAATTATGACTAATGACTTAATTTGTTTGGTTAATAAATAAAGCAAAACCTAAAGCTAATAAAAATAAGAAGAGTAAGAACATTAAAACCTTTTTTAACAAACAAAAATTTGTGAATGGCACTCTAAACTCGAAAAAATAAAAGTTTATGCATTAAGTGAAATTAAAAACAATACCTTCATTTCTTTTTTTTTCTTTTTGGCATTTCATATACAAACTGCCAGCATCAACTTTTGACATGACAAGTTAAAAACTTTTTCGAGCGCGCCGAAATTTTTCTGCGCCGGAAAATAGCTAGAAGGATTTCGCCGACCATTCCTAATAAATATTTACTAACGACAAGTTTGTACGAAAACCGATACTCTCGGTACAACGCATACCAATGCCATAATAATGTTGACTAGTGAAATCCTTCTCGAGATTTACATGAAACGACTGTAGTATACGACCGACCGACTGAGTACGAAATATCAAATTTCGCGTTCGTGTCGCATCAATTTAAAGTATGTACTTAGTTTCTTAATAGATTTCCCGTTTATTTCTTAGTGTCATTTATTTTATACTTTATAACTAATTTATTCTTCTCTCATTATATGTGTACCGATTACTCGTACGGAACTGTTTTTTATAACAATCGATCGACATAAAAACGTAAACTTTTATCGATACTCTTTTAATTGAAGTATTTTATTCTGGTTTGTTAAGTGCATGAAGGAAATAAGTAGTCTATTGTAGTATTTGTGTGATATGATTTTTTTAAGGAGTTTAAAATTTTAGAGACTTTTTGTACCTATATTTATTTGATATTATAAAATAACCAAACAATAAAATAAATGTGCACAGCAAACTGAAACGATTCTTCTCCAACGTTCGACAAAATGTCGTTTAGTGAAATAGTCGTTCAGTTAAATCGTCCCCTATAAAAGCCATTGCTCCAACGCATTCCTAGTTCGTAGGTGGTCACGCCTTTATCACAGTTACAATAGCACTAGAGGGCCCCGTTGCACTTTATTAGAGTTCCCCTTAGTAAATATCGGTCGAGACCGGCTGATATTTCCATGCCGAGGGACTTTGGCACTGTAGATTTGTTGTAAGTAAAGTGTAACGGTGAATAATGCTTTGTTTTGGAGGATTTGTGTAATTAGTAATAGCTTTAAATCTAATTATCAATAAAACTATTGTAGCTGTAAATATTGCTGTATATTCCGGTAGTGATAATCCTCCCCTTCTGGGGGAGGCCTATGTCCAGCAGTGGACGTCTTATGGCTGATATGATGATGAATGATAATAAACGAAATAGGTTTTTTTGATTTTAGTGTCACATAATAACATCGACGACACACTTCTTTTTTTTAATTTGTTTTTTGTGGAAATAAGTTACTTTTTATAAAATTAGTTTTATTTGTTTTGTTGTGTTTTTTTTGGAATATTAAATTCCGCTACTAGGATAATGTGGCAGCTTCATCATCGTCAACATACGTGTTCAATTTTGACTGAGAAACTCTACTATAAAAATCTTGTAACCACATTATAATTAGGTAATGCAACAGTCTTGTAAATGGCCAAGCCAAAACCAATACAATTTATCTATGGTCAATTTCACAGATATAATTATAGAACATCAGAGACCGGACGGCAAACATACTAACATGCCAATGTATGTAAATTAAAATAATGACAGCGTTACTCAAGCACCTAGGTAGGAAGGCTATGTGCACATAAAAATTAATGCTTATTATGAAGTTAGGAATAATTTATTGTTTCGTAATCTCTTTCACGGTGATAAGACCTGATGTAAACTTTTTAGAATATCTTCTAAATTGAAATTGAAAGTTATTTTGTTAATTTTCGTGAATGGAAATTTAATAATCTCTAATTAAAGCTTTTAGAGAAAATTTTACCAATGAAACTGAACACGTTCCCGTTTAGTAAAGCCAAGCTAAAGCATCAAGTTACCATAAACTATTAAATTTTCACATTCGATTTTAAACTTAATCATTAATATTTTTTTTTAAATATCATTTAGAGAAATTTTACAGTTTGTGGTAACTTGATGCTCTGGCGATTGCATTCAAAAGCTGTGTGGGTCCTCAAAAAAAACGATGGTGGCAATTGTTGAATTTACAGATTTTTCGATGAAAATAAAACTGAACTTGATCCTTATGATTATGTGTTAGGTCCTAACTTCATCAAGTTGTTACGATACTCACGATGCAAGTGCACAGATATAAACACCCATCCGCAATAAACGCCAGAGTTATTAGTGAAGCAAGAAAATTAACGCCTACTATAATTACACATCTGATCGGTGAAAGCGAAGCAATGATGTCGCCTTCGATCAGGGCTTTCACGAGGAAAGTACTGGCCATACAATTTTATAAGTATTTAAAAAAAATATAATTAAAAAAAAGTTACATAAATGGTTGACTGAAATAAAATCGGTAAAACGATAAGAAAATCGATGAAAATTGAATTCAGAACACAGAATAAATAAAACTGGGACTAGTTTAAAAAACAATCTATGAGTGTGTCTAAATAAGTGACTCTCTATTTAAGATCCATAACATAACATCACGCCTGTAATCACTGAAGGGTTGGGCACAGGTGTTACATACCCACATTTCTCCAGTTATGTTTAAGTTCCATGTATTAGGGGGCGAGTCTATTGCTATCAACCATCAACAAATTCTGACTCCGTGGGTGCTACTGAGAAATTCCTGACGGAAAAACCCAATAACACTTTGCCCGACCCGGGAATCGAACCACGGACCCCAAGCTCCGCAGACGCGTTTGCGACCACTAGACCAACGAGGCAGTCAATTTAAGATACACTATGATGTTTTATTTGTGTAAATCTCGAGTTTAGATTGATATTTCAAAAAGAATGTCAGCCTGTTGACAGCTACCAGTTTTTAATGATATAACGTAGTCCAAATATAAGTACAGTCATCGATGAACTGTTTTTATTTGATTTACTTTTGATTTCTTCAGATATTGATTAGTTTGTTTAACTTTTGCTTTTAATTTATATTAATTATGTTCAGTACATATTGTCTCAATAGAAGCATGAAAAAGTTTAAGTATTTTTATTATGATTTGAGTTGAGCATGAGGTCAGGGGCTCGATTCCCGGGTCGGGCTAATGATTTTTGAGTTTTTCCATCAGAAAGTTTTCAGTAACAAAGTCTAGATTCATTCCCGGTTGATGACAATAGGCGCGCCCCCTGGTGAAATGTGAGTATACTATTTCTTAAAAAAAAAAAAGACGCAACCACTCTGCCTAACCTTTCGTGGCCTGCAGGCGTGATGTTATGATATTTTTTATTAATAAAGTATATTGCCCAGAGCATTGTATTTCAATCATAGAAGGGCACCCACTTTTAGGTAAATTACAATAGTTAATCTGAACATAATAATTAAAGTAGAAGATGAACAGTTCCACTATTAATTGGAATGGAAGTCAGCCATAAATCTTTACATTAATGAACAGAGAAAGATATCAAGTGGCCCATTTGAAATATTGTTTTATTCACCAATAAAACTTGAAATAAAATAATTTTCTAATTTTATTAAACCGTTATATTATACGCAAGAAGATTATATTCTATGCAATTAAAGCTGCCACTATAAATATTGGTGTTATCTATATCATATTAGCTTATTTGATTTCACTTTGACGGCTCGTAAACCTACAGTTTTATAACTCAATTAATAATACTTAGTATGTAAGTGTAGAATGTTGTTTTGGTGATGATAGTGTCACTCTTAAAGGTAAGACTGGACCATTAGGTTTTAATTATATTTCTCTCGCTACGAACCCATTTGTTAGAATAGAAAGTTTAGTATTTTGACGGGTGTGAGGGTAAGTACGGATTCGAAAGTTGGTAGCTGTTTGAACAGCTCTCCGCTGTACTAGTAATCGTATTTATAATTTAAGAATCATACTACAGCAATCTTCTTAAATACATACATAAATTCACACCTTACAGGCTGGAAGTACAGAATGATCTGCTACGATTTTTTTTTTTGGATGGTGGGATATCATCAAATGAGTCCTCCCGCTCTGAGCGGAAGGGAGTGTCAGACTTCTACTGACTAAAAACCACCCATGTTCCTTCTTAGCCCTTTGTGTCGAGCCCGCGGTATCTCTTTCGAATAACCCAAACTGCTTTCACCTCGTCCACTTTCATACATCATACTATCATACTCATCATCCGCCGAACCATCTTCCCAACTATAATGGAGTCAGCTTTCTGTCTGCCCGAATTCAGCTAAACACCAGTATTTTATATAGAGCTACTGCCTATCTGAGCACCACTGCCCAGTTACTACAGGATAATACGATACCCTGTGGTGAGATTGGTTCTCGGACCAGAGGCCACTGGCTTAACGTGTTTTTGAGGCACGGAGGAAACTTGGTATGTTATGGTTGGTAACCCACCCTCCCAAGCGCGGCTTAAATGAAGATTGAGCCGAGTGGCTGTTTTTTTTATATGAGATGGGCCTACTCTTAACTTCAATCATTCAAGGGCAGTTCTTCATACAAGGGCAGGGATGAGGTCGACAATGGAACGAGCGAACACAGAGGTGTTATTATTCCTCATATTCTCAGTATGCTACACTCCTCTTAAAATCCAACTAAAATCATGATGATATGGATCAAAGAGCTTCGTACACGACTGTACTCATTCATTTTGTTCACAGCACAACTTTTTATCAGTTCAACGTAACCACATCCATTTAGGGTCAGTACTGATGTCCACTTAAAAATTATATCATATTAAATCAAGTAACGATCGGCGATCACCACATTCTTTCCCATATTACCTCAACTATTCATATATCTACTGGCATGTACAGGATGTGGCGTAATTAATGGATAATCTTTAACCTGTGTATACCTGTGCATGCATGACTGATCAAAAAAGGATAAGTTTTCGAAAAAATGAGAAATTTTGGTAAAGTACACTCTCGCTCACTGTTTTTGATCACAAATCAAGTACTTTTCTCCGGCTGATTTTGAATAATATTGTTTAACACGTCATTTGTCACATCACGCGACGTCGCGTTATGGTGCTTTACAATTATGTAGTTATAAAATAGCGACCGTAGTGTATTAGCACAGTATAAATATTGACAGTACCGAAACTAAGCCTAGTTGATGCGATAACTACCTACGCTCCATTGAAGCCATAGGGTTGTCCCTTTTATGCACGGTTGCTGAAGTCCATAGGGACTTCAGCAGATTGAATGATTGATTTTTCAATAAAATTAAGCTTGTTTTGATATTGTTTATTTTTTAATTGAAACATTTTTATTCTGTTGTGATCAATCAATCGCATTTAAAAAAGCTAGCTTACGAATACAATCTAATAGGTTATCTTATAGCGTCGGTTAATCTCAACAAAAGACATATACTTATATGTCTTTTGTTGGTTTTGTTTTGGTTCTTATATGTGTTTTAGTTTAAACACGGAAAACAGTTTAGTACACAACAACTTGTAGAACTACATATAGTCACCGACTTCAGAAGCTGTTTTTTTTAAAGAGTTGTTTTCATTTTTGTTTACCTTCCACAATCAGCTCACCTAGATAACCTTAAAGAAAACAACTATATATATGTCCCCATAAGATTTTATTTAAGAATTATCCTCCAACTCCTAACCGTTAACGAGTTATTCCTTCCATCATCAGCTCATCAACATGAGGCAATGACTGCCAGATGTGAATACTTAAATAGCACTAGAAAAAATACGAAACACGTAATACGTGCCTATAAAATTTGAGGGTTGCCCTCGATTTCGTTAAGATTCCATCATCAGATCCTGACATGGTAACAGTGGGACCATCTCGGGAGTATACTTTTTCGATTAAAAAAATATTTTTTCAAATCGGTTCATAAATGAGGGAGTTATGCGGAAACAAATAAGATACAAAAAAAAAACCAAACAGACGAATTCAGAACCTCCCTCTTTTTGGAAGTCGGTTAAAAATAGTTTCTTCTGCTGATGAAGCCGAGTTGACACAGCCGTATACCGCGCAATACGTTCGTTGCATTTAAAAAAATATCGGGAGATATGAACTTATACGTGACCAACTGACCACTCGTCTCGGCGCGGCACGCACAACTGAGAGCACTGCGAAGTCTGCCGAAGTGCCCCGTCGATGCGCATGTTTGTGTGAGTGTGCGGTTTCGAGCGTTTGTAGGTAGTTTCCGTACTGTCCATATTTATATTGTGGTATTAGGTTCCGGTATTTATTAAGGTTGTTAAGCCAATTACGCTAGGCTAGGGTAATTACCAATTTTAGGTCATTTAGGAAAGTACAGCATTTTGACTTTTTTTGACTTTAGTATTACGGTATTTGTATGTAGAAAAATCGTTATTCTAACTTAACTTGGCCACAAATGACCGACATCTTGAGAATTATGAAACTTTAACTGAGCACAAGCTCTGAATTTCTGATCACTCTTGATATCGGCCTGTATGTAGTGGCCTTCCATATGTTCCACTTATAACATCTATGTTATGTTAATAAAGTAGTTAGCATTGTTGCGGAGGATTCAGTGCTGGATTGACCCCGCTTTATATTACTAGCACACCATATACACGTGAGTATATAATAGCTGACGTAATGATAGGTTTATCATAGGGCTTTTGTGTTGTCTAGTGGTATTAAATACTTCGGTACCAACGTTAGGTAAAAAGTTAGATAAAGTCAAAAACTGTTAGGCTACGAAAGCTTCCAGCTAAGAGATACCTAATTATTTTCATTACTATATGACTCATCATCTGTCTAGCATTTTCCCAACTATGTTAGGGTCGGCTTCTAGTTTAACCGGATGCAGCTGAAAACCAGTATTTTACATGGAGCGACTGCCTATCTGACCTCCACAACCCAGTTAATACTAGGTAATACGATACTCTTTGGTAAGACTGGATGTCAGAATTTCAGGTTACTGACTACCTGTAACAACTGCCAAAGATTTATATATGGCAGCCGGGACCAACAGCTTAACGTGCTTTCCGAGCCACGGTGGAAACTCGGTATGTCGGGCGGTCACCCATCTACAGACCGACCTAGGCAAGCACAGCTTTACCTAAAGGTCGACCCGAGTGGCAGTTCTTATTAAGCCACGAGCTCCTCATCGTTTCATCACTATATGACTGATGAATATAAATGTTGATGGATGGAGTGGAAGACCAAAGAAAAAACGTATGGATTGTGTGAGGAATATCAATAAAGGAAAAAGGAGTAAATTATTGACACACACAGAAAGGATGAAAAAAAAACGCCAACCCAAATAACAGATATTGTGGCGACAGCGACATCTATCGCAACACATGCGAACTAAATTGGCAAATCCTACTCATCGACTTTATCCGCGACATTAGCCTGTATAG
The DNA here is from genome assembly GCA_949774965.1 of Diarsia brunnea. Classification (NCBI taxonomy): domain Eukaryota; kingdom Metazoa; phylum Arthropoda; class Insecta; order Lepidoptera; family Noctuidae; genus Diarsia; species Diarsia brunnea. The sequence goes on along the minus strand of OX459013.1, from coordinate 7,494,011 downwards.
AAAATCCCGACTTACATATGTCGGGCAGTTAGCCCATCAGACACAACAAAAGTCTGGTCGGAGGATCCTCCCTTTTCTATTGGGGATGAGGAACTTTACACCCTGTTCCTCAAACCCTCCAAAATATCAGGGGTTATCACCGAGGCAGGCTTAGAAAACGCTAGCGTGACGATTTAAAGACGTTTGGGAGACGTTGAACGGAGAAAACCGCATTAAGAGAAGAGTGGAAGCCTATAGGAGAAACCTTTGCCAAGCAGTGGGGAAAAATAGACAAATCAAAATCAAAAGTCATTTATTCAAACTAGGCTGATAATCAGCACTTTTCGAACGTCAAATTTTACTTTACTTTACTTATTTACAAGTGACAGTCCCCCAAAACGCCCACCCTTCGACACTTCCTAGTGTTTTTGCTGGAAAGAAGAAGTGGCGGAACAAACTCCCCAGCAACACATCTGTCTGTTTGGTTAGAAGAACCAGACTCGATACAATAGTAAAGTGTAAGTTAATATTACGATTGACTACAATCAATAATAAAAAAGTATATAATAATAAAACTGACATTAAAAAAAAAACTGACATTTCAAGCCTTTTTCAGAATAAAGGCATCGGTGCTCCGATAATGGTGATGAATAACTGTGTTTCTCAGTTGCCCAAAGGTGTATTTATTTCCTGCCTATAACTACGAAATGAAACTGTGACTTAACCACGTCCCGCTTTTTGTAATGACCGAATTATTTTAATTAGACAGGATGTCAATGCAGATTGGATCAAGTGCCATTTTTGATGTTATTCCGATAACGTTAGAGATCATAATCGCGTGAATTAATTAAACCGGCGTAACTAAGTTGTTTTGGTATAATTTTATATATCAGGTGAAGTAAGTAGATGTCACTGGGCTCATGCAAATTATCTAGATTGCTCAAACACCTATTAAATTACAGATTTAGATTTTATCGTAATTTGCTACAGTTTCATAATTTACGATTATATACTTAGAAATTACTCAAAATGCTGGAAAAGTGACTTAGGACGACATCTTTGCAATCATCAACTTTACACATTCCTTAATTGAAATATTATGTTAGTTAAGGTAATTTTAAATGGTTTCAAAGGTTCGTGAACTCATTAACACAGTTAATATTTTTATGATAATAATAACTAACACAGATGATGATAATCCAGTTTATGTTAATAAATTGGTCAACCTTTACTTAGTGAGATAATAAAGTTGGAATATGAAACTAGACGAAGATGATCTTATTTGAATAAATATGTAATTATTATTAACTACCGACTTCCCAACTTAGTTGAAGAGTAACTTAACTAGCCAACGTTTAATTAACTTAAAGAGCTTAACTTAATCGCTAATAAATTCGAAACAGATTATGTTGGTAAGCTTAGGTAAAATATCATGTAGTGAACTTAAAAAGTTATTTTGTCAGTTAATTCATTCTAAACACATGCAGTCGTGAAAACGCAGCACGCAGATATTTCAGGTAGACCCGATAAAAAAAAGCATTAGCAGGACACATTTACCTGTTTTACATAAGATATATAAATAAAAATCCTACAATAGAAATGGCATCTTGAAAATGCGTCCCTAATAGTAAAATATCCGAAGTTGGTCAAGTTTTCAGAATGTTTATGTACGCGTACTTAATTTAAGGTTTTCAATTTCTCGCTTTGATGGGAAATTCTCGTTTTGCCGAGAAAAAAAATCATTATCGAAATTATTCATTATTATTCTGTTAAAGCTAACCCCCGATGTTGCCCTTATGTCGGATAAAGTGACAACAACATTTTGTCACTAAGCACAGTTAGCACGCGATAGTCCTGCGGTACCTACAGTCGCTAACATCAATGTTAATGTTAATATCACATCATATCACCTCGAGTGTAGTGATATCATCATAACCTATAACTAGTGATGTATATCGACTGGAAGTCGGGCAAGGTTGTCTCCTCCCTAGCAAGTTCACTCTTTATGCGTGTGTGTATATCTATTGATATGAAACCGGTATTGCCTATGGATTCACTTGTCAATTTGATATTATTAAAATGTCAGATTTTAATGTATTTTTAACCGACTTCAAAAACGTTCTCAATTCGATTGGGATTTTTTTTTATGTTTGTACACCAATTACGCTGAGATTTAATATCCGATTAACGTGATTTTTCTTTAGTTTGATGTGGAATAGTTGGCATTTGGTCCCATAAAAATTTAACATAGTTTGGCCCAGTAGTTTTTTTTTTATTTTTTTAAATTATGTTTGAAAGGGTGGTCCCATGATGATAAAGTTATGTCAACGGGATTTATAATCAAAAAGAAGTCTTAAATTATATACATATATAATGATAGTAATATGCTTTCGTGAAATAAAGACGAAATTGTGTTTTCTGAAATAACAAAAGAACATTTATTCTCAATCAAATACAAAGTTTTAATACAATTTACACATTCTAAACAGAGTAACTTACCTGAAATAACAAAAAACAACATTTAAAGCCTTTACTTCTAGTTTAGTTTATGTAAATCCTTTATTTATACAGGAAACTATTTATTGTTCCATATTTTTCTAAAATAACTTAAACTCATTAAAAATTAAATCAATTTTGACCGTCAGTGTCATTTACATGACATATACCATAAATCTGTAGATAAATCAATCCATAAAGAAAAGGGAACGACATTCACGTTCTCTTTACATCTCCCACCCTCGGAGAGAACAAATCAATATGATTGTTCGACTAAGAATTAACCATTACCGGAGATAACTTTGTAATATGGTAGTAGTTTGACTCCGCCTTCTTATGTCCAGCATCAACTTCATACATTGAATTTGAAATCTTCCTTAAGATTTTGTATGGTCCAATCCTTAATTCATCCATTTTCTTCCTGTTAAGCCGGTTTCCGTTTTCTACATATACTCTATCACCCACTTCGAATTTATATTCTTCTCTATGTAGATCATATAATTTTTTATTATAGTTGTGAGATTTTATTGAATTTTCATATGCTAGTTCTCTGTCTCTTTTGAGATCTTCTATTGAGCATCTTGATTTCAATTCCATTGGCAAAATATCCATTTTCTCTCCTTCCAAAAGATATTTTGGAGTAAACTTAGTGACTGTATGTTCTGTTTCGTTATATTTTTCTACACATTTTTGTGCAATAGTTGTCCATGCTGTTTTCTTGTCCCCTTCATTTAGTTTGCACCTTATCTTATTAACTAAAGTTTGATTTAGCCTTTCATTAAGTCCATTTGAAAAAGGTGCGTCCACTGCAGTGAATACCATTGTTATGTTTTTCTTTTTCAGGAAGTCTTTAAATTCTTTGGAATTTATGCCAGGGTATTGGTCTGTTAATATCATATCAATATGATAGCTTGGTGTCACATTTTTTAACAATTTGATAAAATCATTGAAGTTTTGATTTCTTGATGTCAAAATATAAGCATATCGTGTAAAATGATCAACAAGGAGATGTAAGTATTTTTTTGTGGACCGTGATCCTCCGAAGCCTCCAATTGTATCAATTGATATAATTTCAAATGGGCGTGTTGCTGGTCCTAAATGGGACATCAAACCATATTTAGAATTTCTTCTTGATTTGTTTTTTATACAAATGTCACATTCATCACAAATTTTCTTGATGTTTGTGATTATATTATTTGCTGTATAAAATGGGGTTATTTTATTTACCATCTGGGTTCTCCCAATGTGACAGTAAGTATTGTGGACATCTCTAATTAGTGTTTTGCTGAATGCTTCTGATAATATAATTTTTTTTCTTTTATTATTCTTTTTGTAATAAATGTTATTCTCCAGTATAAACTTTGATTTTCCATCTTGTATAGTTAGATTTGTGCCTTGGTCCTTTTCTATATCTTTCATGTTAACTAAGTTTACAACTTTTAAAAAATCTTCAGTATTGTCATGGGGTTCTAGGACTGGATTCCTGCTTAAGCAGTCTGCTTCTTGATTGGACTGTCCTGGGTTATATTTTATCTTAAAATTATATTGGGATAAATAATATGTTAAATCACCCAGTTCCTCATCAGTTCTAGACTTGATGTTCATGTTTTCCAATGGTTTATGGTCTGAATATACTATAAATTCATTACTCATAAGCCAATGTTGCCAATATTTTACAGCTTCCTTAATTGCCAGGCATTCTAAATATATTGCCTTCTTCTTCTTTTGAGTTTCTGTCAATTTTTTTGAGAAGTAAGCGACAGGTTTATTTACTCCATTTTCATCTTCCTGTTTTAAAACAGCTCCCACTCCTTTAATACTGGCATCAGTGTAAATTTTTATTGGTTTTTCTGGGTCAAATATTTTTAGAATTGGTTTCGAGCATAGTAATTCCTTTATTTTATCAAATGATTTCTGGCATTCTTTGGTCCATATAAATTTTATATCTTTCCGTAATAAATTGTGTAATGGATCCAAGATAATTGCATTATGTGGTACAAATTTATGATAAAAATTAACTTTCCCAAGGAACTGGCGTATATTTTTCCTTGTTTCTGGAATAGGGAAATTTCTGACAGCTGTTAAGTAATCTTTGAGAGGTCTAACTGAATTGTTTTCTATTATGTGTCCCAAATACTTGGCATGATTCTTTGCAAAAGTGCATTTCGAAAATTTTAGTCTAAATCCTTCTGTTTGTATTGCCTCAAGTAGTTTTGATATATGAATTATGTGTTCCTTAAAACTTTTTGAAAAAATTAGGATATCGTCGATAAAATTCACTGCAAAATCTGAGAGTTTATAAATCTTTGGAAAATAGCCGGGGCTGTCTTTAAACCAAATGGGAGGCATGTCCATTGGAAATGGCCTTCTTGCGTGACAAATGCACTCTTATATCTATCTTGGATTTTCAACGGAATGGACCAAAATGCTGAATTTATATCAAAAGTGGAATAGTACTGGCAGTTAACAGTCTTTACCATCAAGTCTTCGATCAAGGGGAAAGGCTGTGATTGAGGGATAACAATTTTATTCAATTCCCGGAAGTCAATACACAGTCTTGTTCTTTTTCCATCTTCTTTCTTATATGCTAGGGTAACCGGAGCAGCAAAAGGGCTATATGATTCCTCAATTCTTCAATAGTTTTGATATTTGATTTTCAATTTCTTTTCTATCATCAGCTGTGCATCTGTATAGGCGCTTGTAGCAATATTTATCTACTACCAAGTCTATGTGAGCTTCATAACCTCGTACCGTACCAACATCGTATTTGTCCTTAGCAAAGACTCCTTTGTATTTTTCTATTAATTTATCAATTTCAGTTTGTTTATATAAGTCTAAGTGGTTAACTGAAATTTCAAACTTACTGAAATTAATATGTTCGTTGAAATTTACTTCACATCTATTTATATGGTTTATTTCTTGTTTCCGTACCTCAGAGTATAGAGAAACATCTTGTTCATTTCTGTCACCTAGTACATCAGGAATTTCGACATTCATTAAATTGAAAATACTCGCTTCGGAGTTTTTATGTTTGTTATTCTCTTCATTTTGGTCTTTATTCTCTTTTTGTGAATTATGACCTTGTATGATACTCAATTCTTCATTTTGGATTAATTTAAATTCTTTTATGCAATCCAAACCAATGAGAAAATCATAGTGAAAATTTTCATTATCTATCACAAAAATATTCATTTCTCTTTCAATGTTATATATTTTTATTTTTAATGTTACCATACCTTTTGTTTTCTTCTCACCATTAATAGTTTTCAAGTTTGCTGTTTGTGTATTAAATGTGTCTTCTTCTTTTTCATGTATTTTCAATAATTTTGCATTAATTAACGACACATTTGAACCAGAATCATAAATGGCACTAACTTTTAAAGTGTCATTTAATAACAACTTTACTTTTATTAATGGTGGTACTTCTAGTTTTTTGGATTCTCTTTATTTAGTTCAATTTCCAATTCTGAGTTATTCACACTTTTCACAGTTGACTTTTGATTTTTCATATTAAACCAGCAGGTTTCCTCAGGATGAAAACGTTTTCCTTTTTTCTCAGTGATACAAATTTGGCATGGTTTCTTTTCTTCATTTTTTTTTGTTTTTATGTCAGAAAATGTGTAGTTCTTTTTTTCATATGACGTGTTTTTCCCAACAAGATGTTCTAATTTGCCTATCTGATTGTAGAGATCTTCGGTTTCTTGTAATGTCTCTCGATCAATTTTATCACTTAGATAATTTGACATGCCTGCGGCTATAAGGTCTATAAGAGTACCAGTATCAATCGTCTTTCTAACCTCTAATAACAATTTTTCTTTTTTCAATGCATACTCTAGCAGTGAACCTGTTTGATATTTAAATCCAAGAGCATATCTGATCGGCGACCAACCTTTGTTTCCAAATGTTTCACAGAAGTTCTTTTCCCATTTAATCCACTCTGATTCTACTGTAAATTTCATTAGCATACAACTGTACCAATTCACACTAGAAAATTCTAAAAATTGTTTTAAAATTTCAATTTTTTTCCTGTCTTCATCAATATGGAAACGTTCGCATTCTTTGTTGAAATCCTTAATCCATTGGTGAGCATTTGCATTTCTACCATTGAATTTTTCAATTACAAATTCTTTTGAAATTTTCCCCAAATTTTGATTTTCAGATTTTCTTTCCTTTTCTTCAAGTAATTTCTCTAATAGTTTTTCCAGTGTTTCATTTGAGCTTCTAGTTAAAGATTTTTGATCGTTTATGTTTTCAATCTCTTCAAGGTAGAAATCATTAAACTGTATATTTTGTTCGTCATCTAAATATGTATTTGATATCTCATCAGTTAAAGTTATCTATATTTTCCTTGTCTGATGTCTTTTGTTCAGTGTTTTTCTTACCTTGGCATAGTTAGATGTATTTGTGACCAATTGATGTAAACTTGCTGGTTGATATTCAACCGGTATTCCAAAAGTTTGACCATCAGGTGTTCCGATTGACGTTATACAAATGATGTTCGATTTTCCATCTGATGATGTTTTCACACAAAAATCAAATCTTAACTTCTCCATACTTCTTGGAATATGTGCAGAAAATGTTGTTTTATAATGATAGTAATATGCTTTCGTGAAATAAAGACGAAATTGTGTTTTCTGAAATAACAAAAGAACATTTATTCTCAATCAAATACAAAGTTTTAATACAATTTACACATTCTAAACAGAGTAACTTACCTGAAATAACAAAAAACAACATTTAAAGCCTTTACTTCTAGTTTAGTTTATGTAAATCCTTTATTTATACAGGAAACTATTTATTGTTCCATATTTTTCTAAAATAACTTAAACTCATTAAAAATTAAATCAATTTTGACTGTCAGTGTCATTTACATGACATATACCATAAATCTGTAGATAAATCAATCCATAAAGAAAAGGGAACGACATTCACGTTCTCTTTACACATATATAATGTTTTCCAGAATACGTATCAATATAGACTCGAATAAGGATTTTTCTGTTTTGCGCTCAAATATATTTCTGTAACGAATTCTTTAAATGATAATTGCTGGTATGTCTTTTTTGTTGTAGTAGTGTTGTATGTTCTTATTTGTTGCTACATTTTGTTTCACCAATATGGACCTGTATTAGAAATACGTAAGATACCGGTTCTCCAAATTAGTCAACCGTAAACCCACTCATTGATTGGTTAAAATTAATAAAAAACTAACAGTAAGTTCGTAGTAATTCTTCTACTTTGTATAATAAACAAACTTTAGTTCCTTGTTCATTTATTACACGTAATTGAAAGAAAAATGTACACCTCGTAGTGAAAAATTTACACTGAGAAGCAAAAAAATGAACCTAAGTATTGAAAATAGTATTCTTAAATTATCTATTTAGTCATTCAATTCCTGACAACGTTGTTATTCAATTCTGACCAGAACTACTAGGCAGATTTGTTATGCACTGAAATGCATTAGTTCCGCTCAATATTAGCGTAAAAACGGCATTGTGGTGTGAACCAAAAATACAAATCTAGACTGGAATTTTGGCGAAACGAAAAATGTTTACCGGCTCGCTAATTTTACTAACAAGGTTGTTTAGTAAACATAGACTCTGGAGGAAGTAGAAAAGTGGAATTTGTAGATCTTTGACATTCGTTACAGGTAGTAGCCCGAAAATCTGACAACCAGTCTTACCAAGGGGTATTGTATTACCCAATACCAACTGGGTTGTGGAGATCAGATAGACTGTCGCTCCATGTAAAATTCAGCGCCATTCGGTCAGACAGGAAGCCGATCCCAACATAGTTGGGAAAAAGCTAGGCAGATGATGATGAGATACTGAAGGAAGTATATTATGAATTAACAAAACTAGAGTTAACGTTGTATGTTAATCAAAGATGATAGAACAATAAATAAAGGACGTTATATTATATTATAAACACCTGTTCGCATTCACGATATCAACTATACTATTTTTAATTCATACAAAAACACAGACGAGAAACAATCTATGGCACACATCTATAGATACAGCTATAGAAATGTTCTATACATGTGTGCGTCGTAATGACACTGGTGTAGTTATGAAATGGTTAAAATTGTGTGCATGCGACTATGATTACAGTAATTTGTTGCGTTTGAGTCGATATCGCGGTGTTCAAGATCTTGCCAAGGTAAGATTTATGCATTGCACAGATGATCATAGTCCCCACATATGATAAATCGCCGGTATCAAGTCAAAATTGAGATATTACTCGTTTTTACTGAACATCTGGTCAAAAATTAATGACTAGTTTTTGCAGGTTGTCTCTTTATCATCGTGTTTAAGGTTAAAATATGGGGACTTTCATTTATTATAATTGTTGGGGGCTTGCACTGGTTTTTTTTGTATGATAATGTCTTTGGCGTATGCATAACATCTGCGAGGAATGTTGTATGACCATTCATGGTCTTATTAAATTAATTAATCTTTTTCATCAATAAGATTTTCGGTAAAGAGGTTTTTCTTAAAGAGGTACACGTCACTGAATTTAATTCTTCATCGATCTTGACTAGAAAAGCTAGATGCGCAAAAGGGCCAGACTGAAATTTTTACTAAATTATTTTGAAGCAGCTCTCAATATCGACAGTGAAAACTCGTAAATAGATTCAAAAGATACCGTCTAACAGGGAAACCAGTCTTCATAAAGTCATGTAACAAGTACGTATATGTATCGGTACTTTACATACGGATTAGATTGCTCTGAATATGGAGCGTGTATGTAAATGGCTCAATAATAGTGATGCCAACAGATTTAATACTTCATGCTCGAGTGGGATCGAGTGATGATTTCTGATGATTCTGTGGTTACGGTGGAAGATGTGACTGATGTAGTTTACGTGAAAGTCTCATCGAAGCGATTTGTAGATTTTTGTAGTTTGTAGTCATATGCTTGAAAGTCTGACATCGAGTCTAAAGTATAATACCACTATGTATTGTGGTATTGTTATCCTGGAAACTGGATTGTGGAGGTATCATGGGCGACGCTAAATGAAAAAATCTGGAAAGCGACCCCAACCTAGTGGGGAAAAGGCTAGGCAGATGGTCTTAGAAGTCATTAAAAAGTACTAAAACTCCAATTTACTTAACACATTTTGTGTTAAGTAAATTGGAGTTAAACGTAGCGATTGAAGTTAAATAAATTACTCTCGAGACATTAATAAAAGTTGAAAAATGGTGAAGAAGATTCTTAAGCACAGGCGTGTGTTTTTGAATCCACAGTAACTAAAACTATAATTAAAATGTTCCTTCTTATACCACCCTACACCTCGATCCATTTTTTGAACGTTCAAATTCAAATCATTTACCATCCAAGCTTATCAGTTTTGACCCTCATAAATGCATCCCATTAGAGCATCGGAGAGCAACGAGGCCAGTGTGTATGCGCTATATGTGATACGTACTATGTGCACACTGCGTTATGTAGGCCATTTATATGCCGCGTGCGCACCGTTAAGTATTGCAGGGTTTATGTAACGAAATTGCTACATTTCAGATTTAGTTTTAGATGACATCTTTAGTGCTTGGACGTCGGTACTTAAATGTACAGAGACGTAGTTAAAATAAATGATTTCGACGACGAATCTAGTGCGGTTGAGTTCGATTGAGTTCGATTTTCGAGACTTATTCATTCATTTCAATACCTTTTTCATCTCTGAATCTACTTATGGTATTAATTAAAAAAATGTAAACAGAACTTTTTTATTTAAGATAATTTGAAGTCAGTGTTTCATATTTTTTTTACGAAAGTTTACGAAGACTTATTTATTCAAGATCTCGTTAACCTATAACATTCCTCACTAAAGATTCTACAATTCAACAGAATCGAACTCATCACCTCACAATGGTCAAGCCATCAAGCTTGCATTACATAACAGCAGCACCTGTTAATCAGGCGCATTACAGGCAATCGACCTTCTGAGATAACACGCAGATGTAGAACAGCCTCGGGCAGTCATTACGGGCATAGAAGCCGCTACAATGAAGGCGGGGTCCTAAGTACGCGGGATAATCGCCAGTTTGCGGGACATAATGCCCTGGGTCAAGATCTTCATGCCTCATGCTGCCCTAGTACTTACGCAACCTACGCTTTTAATGTTGCATCGTTTTGAGGCGATTATTTTACAGTTACGGAGGCTAAAAGTCTATTGGATTATGGAGTTGGTTGGTCAGGAGCTAGTTTGTGATGGGTTCCTTTGGATACTTTAATGGAAGGTGTGAATTTAGCTTGAGGCTGAATGCTGCAGCTATGCAAGCATTAGGTCTATGTTAGCTAGTAGAGCTTGTAATCCGCAGTCTGATTACTAGATACGGAAAACTATAGCTCTAGCCTCTAGGTGAGGTGTATTTTGATTAGAGTTTTTATAATTATTTTTGTCAATAAGATATTTTAGATATTCAATTTTATATGCAGTTGTCATCATAAAGGTTACGAATTAATTATAATTGAAGCGGAACGACAAATAACTAAAATTGATACACATATTTTTTAATAATAAAGGAAATGAACTTTACATCAAAGACGGTGACAAATTAACAAAATTTTTCAATGGAAGGTTAACCTGTTCTAGAATCAGATAATCAATTATATTGACGTTTGAAATATCACACATAACAGTTGTTTTTCATCCATTGACTCAAGAAGACAACAAAGGAAGACAACAGACAATCGAAACGCGGAAGGTTTGCTACAGATGACTAATTTCGCACCACAAAAACGCAAAGGTCCTTAAACACGTTTACCTACGATAGCAAATGCCTTTTCATATTCATACCGCAACATTTATAATAATGACACAATAATAGAAGTGGCCCAATATTGCCAATACAAATTAACAATGACAGACGGTTACAATGGGCAACCCACGTGCCAGAGCCTTGGCATTCACTTCAAATGTCTGGCAGATTCCTCGGGATGATATGCCAGACGATTGTTAAGTGTTAATGCTTTACAAACGCGACATTTATATTGATGAGCATGGTGTTACACAAGGGCAGCTTGTTAAACAAACAATGATACGATTTCAACATTTTATTTATCTTCACCATATATGCTGCTTTTATATCCTCTTCATCATAATAAATATTGTCACTTTTAGAATTAACTAGTATTTATGTCCGATTACTATTTTGCATACTTTGTTGTCCTTGTCTTCACATGTATCCAGATGATTATGAACTTTAATTGTTGTATTATTTATTTGCCCTACCGCCGCACGTGTAACCCAGAATGTTATAATTTTCCTGTTGCTTCTATATCTTCTTCTCTGTGTGTATCTTCATTTGCAATTATTTTATCATTGACTTCCGAATAACCAGTGATATCTCATTATTTATAGTTGCAAGATTTTTATTAATGAGTGCATTGTATTGTGCAAGAACATTATTTTGGTCTCAGGATCCTACCCACGTGTGTATCAAGTTATTGGTGTTGACGCGACGATTTATTTCATTGCTGTAAGCCCATTATAAGCCAGTGCCGAACAGAATTACGTGGCTTAGAATACTGGAAATTAATTCGGTTCAGTCCTACTGTATTTTGCAACAATAAACATGAAATATTGATATCGATTTCAATGCATTCGAAGAGAGTTATATCTCATTGAGCCCACAGTTTATTAGAAAGACGCTGAAGCATTGATTATGGTCTAACTTTGCTAAAATTAGCGTAGCTCTCGTTAGCAATTGCTTATAGAAAGTTCCGATAAATAAAGTCTGAACAAAAGTGACGTGTTACATGGATGCAATCAAACACTGAATGGGCCATGAACTAATCAAGTGGACAAGTTGGATCCAAATTGGTGCACTGACGAAGAAATTTCCTATATGCAATTACATCAAGATCAATGCAAATTCTGGAGCGTACGAGAGATCCGTTTATGGGCTTCATTAAGGGGACGTAAAAACTGTATTGAGTTCGCCTTGGCGTTTAAATAGCAACGTGTTTAATGAATAAACTTGAGGACTTTTGTTACCGGCCTCTTTGCTCGGATCTGTGACGGATGCTTTCGAAATTCTCTGTAATCCTGTTAAGATTGCCTTCGATTTATTGTGCAACGTACGACTCAGTCTTAATTGAATGAGCATTGCTTAATTTTTCGGAAGTTTTGGGTGTCTTAAATTGGAGTACCTACAGTAAAAACAGTTTTTTCTTTTAATTAGTGGTTGGCGATTATTATTTTTTCCATTGCACCTCTTGTGATGTTATCAGTTCTTACATAATGTTTGCCTTTAGTAATTGAGCTTGGTCTCCCAGAAGGAGCCTAAACATAGCACCAATAGTTTTATTTACGGCATAAACTAAGAACAACTTTTACCAGCGACAACGAGAAATTCAATATTGGTATTCTTAACGGAATTGGTATCTATTAGAAATCATCAGCGCGGTAATAAAGGGTCCCTAACTGAACATTACGCGGCGGACGGTCGTAAAGTACCCCGCGCGTCCGATAGATGGCGGTAGGCGCGCACAATGGCGCGGGGGCGGGTTGCGCCGCTTCCGATGCGCACGCGCAACCCGCTGCTATTGATTTGCTGCTAACTGTAGAAGCTCAAATAAATTCATGTTCGTAAGACAGTAGACTTCATGTAGGTACTTTATCTACAACCCATCAAGTACAAGCTTCTTATTCACGTTTTGTGTTTATAGATTTTAGATTTTCAGGTTTACGATGTCCTACCGCAGTTAGGTTATTTACAACCTTACTAGATATTTGATGATAATATGAAAAAAGATTTCATGTAACTGTGTTTACCTCTATTGGGTACTTAAATTTATAGAGCCGCAGATGTTTGATTACAGAAATAATTGTAATAATTAAAATGAAAGCAACTAGATAATTTAAGATTAACTCTGTGAAACCGTAGTTAAATAATTAAATTAATAAGATAGATAATAATGTTTTAGGAAGCCGTCCATCATTCGATAGCCTAATTGACGAAACCCCGTGTGGCCATAGTATCAATCTAATTGCCATTTCCTTTAATTTCAACTTTAATTTCTAAAGAGTACTTAATACTTACGACGCGACGGGTATCAAAAGTATCAAAGCAACCGCATTGAACTCCGATTTCGATAATGTATTTAATTAATAACGAAGAGAGAACCGGCTGCCTTCCTGTTCTACTGAGACAGAACTAGTAGCAATCAGATGTGTTACGAAATAATCATCTGTGTTTAACGTAGAATGCGTAGTGCGTAACGGAAACAAAGTGGCATCGGTAGGTGATTAAATTTATTGTAACACATTATTTAATGTGGTAGCTTTGGGAGTTTTTATTCGTTGTTAATTGTAGGTCATTTGGTTGGAAGTCGTTTTGATGTTATTGCGAGTGAAACTATCGTAACGACTGATCATCCGTCGATTGAAATTTTATTTTCGTAACGATGAGCTTCTGTCGAGTAAAAAAAAAATACCTAAATTACAGGATTTTTTTTTTTAAACGCAAGTGTTTTGTCATTTTATTACCGTAGACTGGACCTCCCGTGGACTGCCCGTGGTCTAGTGGACGCAAGCGCGACTGTTGAGTATGAGAGCATTCCCGGGTTGGCCAAAGTGTTATTGGTTTTTTCCATAAGGAATTTCTTAGTAGCAGCCACGGGGTCTGGATTTGTGCCTGGTTGATGGCAATGGGCTCGCCCCCTATTACATGGGACTTAAACATAACTGGTGAAATATGGGTGTGCTACTAGCTACACCTCTGCCTAGCACCTCGGAGATTACAGACGGGATGTTATGTTTCCGTACATTGACTCATACTACCATTGACTGATCTCATCGTCGTTACAACCGAACTTTTACAATCAATAAACTGAATCATGAATTCATGAAACACAAATACAAAATCAACCTCAAGTTGCATAAACTCATAATTAAAAAAAAAACAATTACATCATCTGCAAAAGAACGGTTGAATGAAATCACCAATGAACAGAGGCGTCGAAAGACTTTCTCTTAAGCAGAGGAAGTCTCCTGGAAAGCCTTCGAGCCATTACGTCTTACACGGCACAGCCTCGCACCTGCTTTACATACTGATCTGGTCTGTCCGGCCAACGTGCACTAATTCCGAGTGATGTGACACCACTAGCACCGATAAACTATCGATACTACGCCCCAACCTCTAGAAATGCTTCGTTAGCGTTAATTCGATGTTGATTTAACACGGATTTTATAAGTCTATTTTCTTCTGTAAATATGTTCATGTTAATCGTGCTGTGCCCTTGAATTTGTACTTTATATGTTTCATGCTAATTCGAAGTAGAAACTTGCACATAAGTGAAATCAACAGTTTCAGAATATATTAAAGGTAATGAATGTTAGAACTGATCTTATCGACTATCGATAAATCGTGTCCCCGTCATAAAACAAGTATTGACATTAGGTATAGCCGATGTACAGAAGATGTCAGTAGCCATTAACGGTGAAACCGCTCTTTATTTAGTCACAATCTCGAACACTTGCAGTGTTTTACGATAGACATAGACGTCTCTGATAAATACATGTAGATGTTGCATTCCGTCGCAAAGCGCTGTGACATTTTTTGTAGAAAATAACAACCATTTCATCGACATCGATATCTTGAGGTAATTATATAATCAACATACCTAATTTGAATTCCACTTTAATTGGCACATCATTTGCCGTATTTTTTGCTTAGTTAATTGAGATTGCTGATTGAAATTAGATCATTAGTATGTAAATTTGCTGTTATTGACCGTACTGTAATTGTATTCGTAAAATCGAATTCGAAATTCTTACGCGGAAGACCACACGCGAGAAGATCATTACTCAGCGGCCAGGTTATGAAGAGCTGTAGCGGTGCATCATCTTTGTGCATTTTCAGTAATAACTTGAAAGAAGGCGTGGCAGGTCAGGTTAAACTGGTTGCGATCGTGTTTCAGAGGGTGGGCGCAGTACTCCAATTTGTGCAAAAAACTGTGTACTCTCAATAATAAGGAGTGAAACTTTCCCTTCTTTTATGATGAACTCGAGACCTACCACACGTCCGTCGCGACGTGGTTTGGTTTTTTTTGGTTTTGCATCACCATCGCCCAGAGGAAATTACATAAAGTGATTGGAACACGTTGTGATTATTGTACGATAACAATCAATAATGGAACGTTTATCGATTTCATTAGCTTTTTCACGTCACTATTTGGTTTTATTTTACTAGAGAGTATTGTTAGAGCAACAAGGCTATGTACTCGTCCTACAAAATCCAATAACTCATACTTTCAATTGTCAAATTGATAGCTGAACTCTATATCGAATCGAGTAGGTACGTAATAGGGCACCGTTTGACCGATGATTCCGAATCGATTTGTCGACATAATTCGATTTCACGGGGTAGTATCGTTAATTACTATTACCGAGGATCGATGCATCAGCAACAAGAACTCGAAGACTGGTTCTTGTGGTGAAACTGGACAGGGGTTAACAACCATTGAGAGCATTTATAAAGTTATTACCATTCCGTTTTTCTCCATTACTGTTGAACGTTGATTTATAGCGTTCGAGTTTTAAAGCTGGTTGTTGTTAATTACCTGTAACAAAAACGTTATGTTATTAATTAATGGACTGATATGATAGCTACTTATCTATTACTAACAAATTACTACCTCCTCCTCTAATTAAAAATTGCTAAGTGAAATAGAAGCACATTAAATTTTATTTTGAATGACTACATTTTTTAAGAAACGAAATTTTTATTGAACATTGGTTTATCCCTAAATAATGTAACAATCCATATAAGTTAAGAAACAATTGAATCTGCGGTTACATTACAGGCTCGGTGAGAGAAAATCAAATGTTTCGCTAACATATAATATGCTTCTCTTTTATTGATTAAAATATAATCAAATTATACTGATGGGTTTAGACCTAGCGGTGGCTGAATTCAGGCTGTAGATGATAATCTCTTATAATCATGATCACCATTCTTCTTCCTTTATGCCAGTTTAGGAGTCATCTCAGTAGCTCTCTCCTTTCTCATAATAATTAAGAACGATTTCAAAGAAAAAAAAAAAAACTGTAAAACAGTTGGCGACTCCGCAATGATTTCACCGGTGCGCGGGCGCACGTCGGTCGTGCGGAATTTAGATACCGCTTGGACACTCGCTCTTGTTAGAGGGACATCTGCGTCTGCGCCGCATGCCGTTTTCACTTCACCACAATTATATAACTGGCATTATATTAACACTTCATTTATACTCGTACTAGTCTAGCACTAAACTAGACCTGATTTTGAATTTATGCAGTGTCAATTACAAATTAACTTTGAAGATTAGATTGCTGATTGAGCTGCAAGTTCTTTTGATTGGCTCTTATTTTGTAACGATCAACAGTAACTTGCCTATTGGTAGAAGCAACAACTAGCATCTCAGTAACGGAAATGAAAATGTGCGTAATAACTACGCAGGATCCAGTTTTTGCTACAAATGGAATTTATAATTTTATTAGAATTATCCTGTTTGCAATTTGTGTCGGTGTATTATGAGGAAAATCATCAAGTAATCGTAACGTTGTAGTACTGAACTAGATGACAAAACGTGGAGTCTAGATAACAACGTAATTGACGCGCCGCTGCGCCTGCGCACGTACTTACCGCCCGCTAATGCACCGCGGATCACCGTGTTTAACATATCGGTTTATGATGGCCACGGCAACCATTAAATCATCATTAGATATTATATTATTCCATTTTATGGTTATTGATTTTATATTAAATTTTATGAACTCCCAATGTTAGATCGTTACGCTAAATTACACGGTACCTACCTCGTTATGCAAACATTGAATCAGTCTCAGATAATAATGTTACATAAAATATGTAATAAACGCTTATGCCTCATTTGAGAGCGATTGATATGCGTTGCGAAAAACAAGAGTTGCATTTTGTGAAAGAACACCTTTCGTTTCGGGCCTCAAGAATGACAGAACACGTATAAAATTACAAAAATATATTGAAGGCTACAGCGAGAGTAATCAGACTCAATAAAATTTTATTCACCGGTTTATTTTTAATACTTATTGGTTTACGTAAGAGTAATAATTCTGTAGCACGTGCGCCCGCGCACCAGCTCGCAGCCCATACAACCGGGCAGCGCTGGAACAAATCAATTAAGCGGCAGTTACCACCCATTGTCTTTGATTCAGATGTCTCGTTAAGGCGACGCGCTCACAGTAAACAGGCTTCTGTCAAATTTATGTTTATCATTAAATACTTGTCGCCGACGAGAATATACGAAGTACGGAATTTTAACGAAACTTTAATTTGAGCCAAATTTGATCATTGTTAACGAAAAACGCTTCAAAGGAACACGCCACTGTAAAACATACCTTATTGATTGCCTCATTATCGAAGTTGTTTTTGACTCTAATTTAATTGGGTGTATAAATTTTATTGCACTTTCTTTGCTCTTTTTCTCTCTCTCTCTGATTGAAGGAGGGAATGTTCTCGAATTAAAGGGTGCGATTTATTTGGTGCAATTAAATCAGGTTGAATGTGCGAAGTGAAATTGGCGTAGCGCAATAACCGCGAGCGGACTGGTCCCATCAATATACTTAGACACGCATCCGGCGACAACCGAACGGACAGGCGGACAAGCGGACGCGATTGAAAACTAATAATATTTCATGTGGCCAATAAACCGTGGTACACATTTGCGCAAGCTTCGTCTGCTCAGTCGGGCTCGCTCGGACCTAGACCCGAGCGGGCTAGCTCACGCCCGAGCGCCCTAATGAATGCGACGTAGTGCCCACTTGACGCTTATATGTTTACTGAGTTATGGTTTGCGCGAAGGGAATTATTTTTATTGGAGTCGTCGTATTCAGGAATGAAGATTTCTATGTCTATTTAAGGCTGCGAGCATAAAACACCGTTGTGAGCAATTCAGGATGCACATATTTGACCGGACAACGTAAGTGTACATATTACCGATAATTTATGGTCAACCTATAAATTATTGAGTCGTTCCTCGATGTAGGATGCTATGGTTTAACGAGGATTGGAGTATAGAAAATAATGCAATACCTGAAATAAACTACCAATTTGAGTACCTCAAGTGTGTACTACTCTTAGTAATAAAATAACTACCAATTATCGACTCGTCTTTATGATCTGGTTTGATGAATTATATCAAATTAGAGTGCTCATAAACCTACTAAAGTAGTTATTTTGATTGTAAAAATATTGATGCGTAATAAAAAATATCACAAATATGATACATTTGAGCTCATCATGTTTTAGAGTACTGTAATAAAATTAATTTGGAACATTCCAAGTTTATTACGCGTTACTTGATTAACTGGCAATACTATTAAGTGTTAAGCTCTTTATTTATGCTAATCATTTGATTAGAATTCTTGGTCGCTTTATTAAATGGTATGTTTTGTGATAGCCTGCCTATCACAAAACATACCATTAATATAGAATACATTAGTCGTTGGTAAATATAGTACAATTTCAACTGGTTGGAAAGAATTTATACAGGAGTTCCCATCGATAATCATTTTATTTCTGCTATGATGATATTTATGCGTATCTTTATAAGGACAAAAAGCTTAATTTGAACCGAAAAAGCAAAAACCACAAACTTAACTAACTTAAATAAGTTGAGATTGAAGAGAAAATCTATTTAACGTTTTTTATACCTTGTTAATTCAGAAATGCTCTATAACATATTCAGGCATAAGGTGGATCTTTTTAATCTTTCCAGTTAGCCAGTTATCCAGTTCAAAACATACTTCCATACGTTCCACGAATGTAGCCTTAATATTCTCGAATGTCGACTGACAATCTAAAATAATCGAATTAATATTACTTGCGTTTAATATTACCATGCGTGCGTGTGTAATATTTGTCAGAGTTCGTATGGTAACGGCATATAATTCAATTTAAAATCGGCGGCAATCGGCTGTCGGCATCGGCTGATAAAAGGCCGAAAATCTCTTTCGGCAATTAAAACATTGTGAAATTCAACACCGAGACATTTCGGCGGCCTGTTGCATGCATATGCGTGATTGTTTTTACCGGAGAAATTATAACAGATAAATATTCGGTTAATTAATGTTCAATTGAGTGATGATTAATTTCTGTTTCGTTTAAGAAATTCGTGTCAGTTAAATATTATTAAATTACACACGTTGAATCGCTGTTTCGATTTTATTATCTGTGATTGCTGCAAGAAATCAAATTCGTTGAAAGATAACGAAAATTGTAATTAAAAGGTCGATGGAATCTTAAGGTTTAACTTTTTTTAATACGATCTATACCACCGATATATAAAAAAACGTAAATGTAAATAACTCAATTTTTTTTCGACACAAATGTTATCGTTTGTCTAGATGTTTCCCAAAATTGTGGCCGGTTTCAGCTGAATACCAATATTTTTCACGAACAATCCAGAAAAAAGGTTTATTAAATCTCTATTCTTTTTTTAATATGTTTTTATATTCTAACCTTTTTAAAATCAATTTAACTTCTGTATAATTTGTCCTAATTTAAATTAATTACATACAAAAACGATCAGAAGTCAGGCTATTAATCCAAAGGACACAGTTAAAGCTATTAGAGACGCAATTTGATTGATATATCGATTTTTTATCTCTTTTATATGAAGTATTGGAGTATATGACATTTTATTACCCTTCCGTACATTGATTAAGTACGGCAATGATGGCGGCTACTTGAAACTTGACGACACTTTGATAGTCAATGGTCATAAAACACAAAAAGCGTAGTTTTATGCGTGTGTGAAGCCCTACTACGGACTCGTGATCAAAACGAAGTGAGTTCGAGCGTTCAAGTAAAGTTACTCACTAAGCGCACGGCCGCGTCTCAAGAAGCTATCAGAACATTAACATAATTTCGTAATGTGGTCTTGAAAAATAATAACGACCTAATTCAGTTTACATTTTATTCACATGATTTGCTAGACATTAACTTGTTGAAGCCCAATAGTTTTGTGATTGTCACTCCTTGTTTAGTGATTCTCGCTTGACTCACTACTACAAGCGATACAATAATGAGAACCTACAGTTGTGGGTTTAAAGGCTAGCTCACCGGATACAGTGACTAGTTTCTAAACCCAAACTAATAAATATAAATAAATCAATGAATAAAGTCGTAAATGCGTATGATTGGCATATTATAAATATTTGATAAAAGTGCTCCAGATTCCGTTCTTGATTTGGTAATTTACGATTTTGTGAATCTATTTGAAGTTGTTAAATAAATTGGCAATAAGTTATAAGTAGATGTGTTCTATAAAATATAGTTCAGTTTTTAATTAATATTTATTTCTGAGTGGAACGGTTTTTTTGTGGCCATCAATCCTGGTTGGAGGTATTTTACTACTGATTGGCTGGTCAGGAATGTCGAGTATGAGGTCATTCATAGTTTAGACATCAACAAATGCCTTGAAGAGGTGCTCGTTAGTCGTTGAGATGAGACAAATGACTCCTGGACCGATGTAATGGATATAATTATTGTGTTTTGGTTGCGTTTCCTTTTCAACTAAATGCGAGCTTAATGAGGAAAATGTTAGGTTAGTATTATTAGTTACTTCTACTTTGAATGTAATCATTACTCATCTCATTTTAAAAGCTTACAAATGTAGGTAGACTACACGGAAACCTAATTTGGTAGCCTAGTGGTGTGATCGTCGGGGCTGTGGGTTGTTCGCAAGAGATACCGCGGCCTCGACATGAAGGGCTAAGAAGGAACATGGGTGGTTTTTAGTCAGTAGAAGTCTGACACTCCTTTTCGCTCTGCCCAAGAGCGGGAGAGGTTATTTTGATGATTTCCCACCCCAAAAAAAAGGGACCAACCACGCGATAAAGAAGAAGTTAAATAAACAACCATAATGAATAACCCAGCGGTACAGTCTGCCCCTTAACAGTATATTCCCCAAATTACCCAAATAAAGTAACACGTAACTGCACCTTAATTACTTATTCACTTAATTCACAGCAGATGAGTTATTCACATAAAGTCAGACTATCGTATGAAGATCTCAACATTGAGTGATTGGTATCATTAACCCGGTTGCGATGTGGGGCAAGGCGGGGGGCTTTGTCCACGTTATGTCTCATAATTATTATGTCAAGATTTTTATAGCAGATCCAGTTTATTATAAGGATTAGTGGCTGTGGTATTAATGAGTGCGTGAGTGAATTGTATGGCTTTTGGATTCATTGAGCAAGTTTTGGATGACTGCGAAGTTGATATTGCGATAATAGGGATCGGACTGGGTCAAAAAAATATGATTCTAATTAGTCCGTCAGTTAGATTATCGAGAAATATTGGATACGGGTTTTTTGTTTAATAAAATTAATAAAAATTGATGAAGATAAAACGCGTCAAAGATCATGAGTCAAATGTACTGACATGTGACGTTTTCACTGTATATGAGTCTTCATTTTTTTTATGTGAAAAAAGAAAAAAATACGTGTTCAATATTTTTTGGAAATCTATCTAAAAAAAATTTAGGAGTTGTCCGATCCCCTATTTGTGAAACTCAAGGATCAACGATAAAGGATGTCTGCAGAAGCCTAAATCGGCCGTTTTAGAATATAATAGAATTTCTCTTTATTCGAGTCATGAATATGACTCAAAAACTGTTAGTAAAACTTATGAACGACAACTTAAGGCTCCCATTCTATTCTTATTTGTAAAATTGCAACGGAATTGGCCAACTGGTGGCCATTTTGTAGGGCCTTGTTTCTTCGATACTTGAAATTCTCAGGTTATGGTAGCTATCAGGAAACACAATGGTTGCCAGCGCTATAAGTAACAAGTATCACCGTATGTTCCGTATGGTGTCGGACGTAAAGAATAGCACCATCCCATATCTTCCCTTGGGTGTCGTAAGAGGCGACTATAAGGGACTCATCAGAGAATGGGCAGCAGCGTTCTCTGTGCCTTTGTAACAACCATACTGCGATCGCCAACCCGCCTGCCAAGCGTGGCGATTATGGCAAATCCCCCCCCTTCTGGGGGAGGCCTATGTCCAGCAGTGGACGTCTTATGGCTGAAATAATGATGATGATCACCGTATGTTACAAGTTAGTCAGACTTCTTGTTAGTACTTTAAATATCTTGATTTGTCAAGAGACGTGGAAAGACGTGACGGGTCAACATGACTAACTAAACCTTGCAGGTGCCCCGTTTAATCACACAAGCCTGTGGTTAATTTGTCAGATTCCAACAGATTCCCTTTCGTATTGCTAATTGATATGACGACACCATCCACATTCGGATGCTGTCCATCCTTTCAACACTTAGTCATACCTTCACGAGAAGAGGAGGAAAAACATCGCATGTCGAAACGGTACGTCTTATCTTTCACACATTTGTTGCACATAAAAAGGTAATAAAGAAAGTGAAATGTTAATGCGTGTCACTGAAAAGGTTATTGTAAGATAAAAAGCTACTTATAATTAAATAAATCAGCTGTTTGTTTTAAGGAAAATCATTTAAAAACTGTTAATGTTCGGCTATTGATTCGATTGGTTTGCCTGAATCAGTCAGTGGCAAATATTGTGTCAATAAATTGTAGAATGCCTTTTTTTGAATTTAATATTTATTTTGCCACAGCTGGGCAAAGGACTTTGGATCTTCCTTTCTGCTATCTTTTCAGGTTAATCCTCTCTCTAGGCCTACCTCAATAATGGTTGACGGGAAGATTGGTGTAATGGCTCAAGCAATGGCCGTGTCGCGGGTTCGATGCCTGCACGGAACAAATATTTGTATGGCCTACAGATAGTTGTTTCGGGTCTGGGTATTTGTGTATGTGAGTTTAAATGTTTGTGAACGCACCCACGATACAGAAGAAATTCCTAGTGTGAGACAAAGTTAAAAAATAATAATTGTGTCTGTTTTGGTAACATAACATCACGTGTGTTATTCCCAAAGGGTTTGGCAGAGGTGTAACTTATAGTACACCCACAAATTCACGAGTTATGTTTAAGCCCCATATAATAGGGCGCGAGCCTATTGCTATCAACCGGGCATAAATCCATACATCGTGTCTGCTACTGAGAAATTTCTGATGGAAAAAAGCAATAAAACTTTGTAAAATAAGAAAATTAAGGTAGGTACTTATACAATGGTCCATATATTATACCGAAAGAAATGGTTAAGCACTCGTATCTCAAAATATACTGTTTTAAGCACATTACCTTAGCAGGTACAGCATAATACCATCTTTTAATGAAGGCCGACAATAATAAAGGCGACTTGAACTTTTGACGCTGCACCTCTGACCAGCCTTATTGTTAAATGCCGCCGTTGATTTCGCAGTTTAAGATATTTAACTGAATAAATTATAGCTGCACATCCCTAACTTTATTATGAAACTTGGAGACTTATATGCTCGCTTTTGTTGGCTAAACAAAGTTAAGAGGATTTTCTTTTTAAATTATCATTACAATCAGCCTATAGCCGTACAGTCTGTAAGTCCAGTATTGGATAGCTGTCGTAACGTCTATATCATCATCATCATTAATATCTTGTTACTTTTATTAACTTTTTACTTTTATTAATTATTAATTATTTTATTTAAAATTATTAACCCATGTTACTTGGGGTCGGCGCAAGACTTTCCTTGCTCTTGCTGTCCCTCTCCATCCATCAACATTTATATTCACCACTCTTTAAAAAATCTACGGATTAGTATCATCATTCATGCTCCTTATCCCAATTTATTTGGGGTAGTTGACTATCTTCTTTTATATTCCTCTATCAGCTGTTATATATCATCTAAAAATTCACAAACAAACCAGCGCATGCGACTGTCGCGTCACTGCAGAAGCAGACAACATTTTAATCACCTCGTAAACTTTCAACAGTCAACCGCTCCGTTCGGAGTAAAGTAAGTTCAAAAACTTAAGAAAAAAAGAAACACCGCTTGTGCGTAAATTGGAGTGTTTACACACCAGCACACGAATTATTTTGGTACTTTAGTGACATGTTGAAACGGCAGCCATATTGCGTAAGGTGAGGCGGCAGGGGCTGACAGATTACATCTCAACGCTTTTTAAAATTCACTTGTTGATTAAAGTATTTCTCTGTCTTATCGATGTGCTTGGTGTGAATTAATTGTGATTACTTCAGTTTTTGTTACAACTATGAATATTGTATTGTAAGCTTTGCTTTTCTAAGCAACCAACCGGCAACCACCAAAAAGTTGAATATTTAGGAATATTTTTCTAACATCTGACGACAATCACCGTTGCATCATTTATACATTTTTTATTTTTTTCTTATAAAGTAGTGCAAGTTTCTGAATTTTTTTTACAAAGCTGTGTTCTAGTCTTACTTACAGTACGTACAAGTCACTATACAACAGAAACCCCACCACAAACAGACTAGCACTATCCAACACAGATTAACGAGGGTCAAAACGAAACACTGCTCTAATAACCATCGTTAACTTCCCAGTATGTAGGGGGTAACTAGCTCACAACTAGGAACACTAGGTACCTACAATAAAACAGGTAAAATAAAGACAGCCTGTAGGCATTTGTTGTGTTGCTTCCTACGAGTGCCGCTCTGTATAAGTTATGTGATACAAGCGTTTGTGCCGACGGAAAACGCTTTGATGATCCGTTTACATTGAGCTAGTTGGTTGTGCGAGTAGATGGAAATGGTGCGTGTTTGAAATGAGAGTTCTTGCATTTTATTCGAGTGTATAAACTACGGTATTCTTGCTTTGTCGAAAAAAAAGTAAAAATTAATCGCAAACTGGAAGTAACAAAGTGGAGTTTACATGAAAGTGTCGATGCAAAAGATTGACGTTTTACTTCAGTAATAAAACTGGAGTAAATCCGTGATACGATTTCCAATTAAGACATCAATGAAAACTCAATCACATCTAAGATTTAATACCGATCATTACGTAACGGATACACTTCCTAATCCAGTCCATTTTCATCGGAAACGAAAGCTCTTCGCCAGTAACTCGTGCACTAGTGCAGTCCAAACGCTTGTTATCGATGTATCGGGAAGCGAGTGGTGAAAGTATGCAAGCGGGGCACCGGGCATACAACGGTGCATGCGACACTGCCCTCTGTCCACTGCACTTAGGTACTATCGATAGCTTGGTGCTTAAGAACACTTCCTTGTTACAAACTATTGTTCGAAATGATTACGTTGTGGGTTACGGTGCCCGTGGAGTCGGTATGGTAATGTTTTTGGACATTGTTTGTTAGAGAAAACGGAAATAAATGGCTAAGTTGACATGGTTAGTTATAATTTAATGAACAGTAACAAATTTAAAGTAAAATTCTCATTCTTAACTTACATAAAATCACGCTTGTTATGAAAAAGTTAGGCAGAGGTGTAATAGTAGACCCATATAATAGTGGCCATTCTTTTGTCATCAACCGGGCGCAAAAACTGCCTCTCCTAACGATCGTAACATCCACCGATATTGGTCTCTTAGAACCAAAAACTCGATCAATTATTTAAATAGACCTGTCAATCTAAGTGATTTGGGATTATACGACGTCGTCAAATTGTAAAAAGACCTAAGTTTTTAAAATAAGTCGTAAAAGATTTACCTATAACCACTCCTAATTCAGACATACCTACACCATACAGTCAATATGCAATAAATACAACCGAAGTAAACATTTCTCTTTCCAAGTTACATTACTTGAAATTCGATAGTCTTCGATTCTAGTCCGTGCGATGTTTACAATCAAGTGTGGTTAAATAAACGATCTTGCGTGCTAATGAAGCGAATTCTGCTTAGTCTTTCTATGATGCTATAAAGTGGGCTTAGGCTTCAATGTAGAAGCACTAAATTATGCTGGTATAGGTACTATATAATTAATTGGCAGCAACTTCGTTGAATGGACTGATTTTATGCCTGTTTGTTGAGGAATATGTGTTTAAGGTTATAACGGTATCTGAGAGATTGAAGTAGGGAGATGTTTATGCTGAGGATAACATATTAAGGCTCACAATTTTTTCAAAATATAAATTATTAGGAAGCTTAGGGAATATATACTAACTTTAGAAATTTCTGTATAGAATAGAAGTGTTCTTAATGTTATTTTTTTTTTAAATCTCAACAAAACATTTGAAATTAAATGTAGTTAGCCAGAGTACTTTGTGAGAACCTAGCAAAATCTTTAACCAACTATAAACAGTAAAACATATTTGTATATACAAAAATATTATCATTAAAAAAAATCCAGTCCCATTGACCGCAAGGTGTGTTGATCGCCATGATTTACATCCGAAGATCGCACAAAAGACCGTATTACGGACAACGCACAATAAATTTGATTTATTACTTCATCGCCAACCCTGAATGTATTTTCGGGTCATCAGAGATACTCCCACTCACGACCTGCCTGAAGCTACTCAATGAAGACATCGCATTCAATGCCTCCATAAATCAACGATTGGGGAAGAAAAATTCTGTCTAGTTGAAATATCGACGCTTCGTAAAAAGCTTCGGAGAAATTCGGCTCTTCTTGAATACTGATGCCCTTGCGTAGGGCTGACACGTGATTATTGAACATAATATAACATCAGGCTTGGTAATCCCCGAAGGTTTAGGCAGAGGTGTATCTAACAAGTACACACACATTTCGGCAGTTATGTTTAAGTCTCACTAGTTGCGAATATTTGTAGGTAAAATTATGTTTGAATCATTAACAGCTCAGCTTTATTTCGACTCCTGCTTAACTAAAATTCGGTTAAAATAAAATGTTACGTTTTCTATATTTACATATAGGTACATCTATATTTATATATTTACTAGAGATTGCTTATGACTGTGAAAATAATGCTCTAAAATAATATAAAACCGTAATCTTGACGAAATCGTAATAACACACATAATTATTACTGGGGGCACGGCGGCGCCCCCACCATCATCATCATCTTCCTGCCCTTATCCCATTCTATTTGGGGTCGGCGCAACACGTTTTCTTCTTCCATTCTTCCCTGTTACACGTCAAGGTGGCATTTATTCCTTTCTCATTCATATCATTCCTCACACAATCCATCCATCTTTTCTTTGGCCTTCCTCTCCCTCTCTCTCCATCCATCAATATGCCCCCACCAAGTCGAGCAATAAAGCGGCTATTCATAGTTCCGGTTGTATAAGCCCATAAAGCTTTGATAAAATTCAAAATAGTCATAAAAAAGTTGACCAAATTCTCACACACGAGGCACCCCTGAGTGTAAACGAAACAAATTGAGCCGTTGTTCATCATCGAGGCACTGTCTCGGCGCCTACGCATGTCCAACGCCGACGAATATTAACCATAATGCTGTCGCTACCAAGATTACTTATGCACATCGCGAATGGAAATTAAGCATGGAAATAAAAGATCGATTAAGGTGTATATTATTATGGGGGCATTAAGAATTCTTTGATAATGGCAGCATATTAGCAGATAAAATACTTCAGGCGACTGCATACAGACCTTGGAAAGATGTACAGGGCTGTCTTTCCTCAGTTCCACCTTTTGTGGTCTTACACGACGTTCATGGAAATCACCTCTTGAAAAAATATTTTATTTTTCTTTGATCACATGTTCAGGGCGACGCGGACGTTTTGATCGGGAAAGACATTCAGAGTGTGATTTTAATCGGAGGATAGCTAAAGGAGGTGTAAATATAATTTAGATGAATAAACCATTCCCACAAGCGAGTATATCCAATACCCAAATTAAAGGTTAAAGAATAATAATGCTCAGGAATACGGAAACGTCAGACAGAAGAATATTATTCGACTTTTTTCAACAATGGAATCATTGCGCTCACTCCAATGTGCAAAACCGTCTAGATGCGTAATGATTTTGTTTTTATACATTCATTTCATTCAGAGATTATTATTATATCTGTATTGCTTCGACCATTACAGTTTTTACCATTACGTTTGTGGGAGGTAAGTGGACATTACGATGGCCCGATGGGTGCCCTAAAAAGAAGACTTTACAAAATGTCAAGGGTAGGGATATTGGAAGGAAACATGAGTCAGAAATGTGTCATGGTAGGTAATTCTACCGTTCAATGTGCGTTGTTTCCTTGAAACTTCCTTAATGATTTTTATTTCGAAATTGGCACATCTTTATGTTGTCGGCGGGGATTTTAGTGCTACTAGGAATTTACCGTGGATGATTTTAGAATTATGGATTTTTTTACGTGATATTGTAATTCTTAATGTTGAAGTTCTTTTGCACCTAGGTATGCTATGGTTCTTTTGATCAAAACGTAATAATACTTACGATATTATGCAATTTAATAAGTCCCTAGTCACGAAAAAAGGTGAGTTAGTTATAATATTGATAGATAAGTTTAAAATATGGTAAAGGATTGTTGTCAAGATATCAAATTAAATTCAAATGGTTAACAAAACGTAAAACCAAAAAACGAACACAGTAGATCATCTTACTAAAACATCTGACGCGAACAATATTGGTCATCCCACATTCGATATTCAAAGACAATCGCAACGACATATAAAACTTATTTCGAATCGATACCGATGCGTCCAGTGATTTCAATAAGTGTCAACTTACCGTCTACAGACACAGGCCAATGACATTTTATGCGCCAAGAATGAGGATCTATGTGATCTAAGTTAGCTCGTAAAATAATACACGTTACTGCTTTACCGATGCAGAATTAAATGATATCGATGCACGAATCGATGTCTTTAATGATTATAATTTAATGGTTTCTAATTAGAATCGACTTTGGATTCAAGTGCCGTTGATATAAATCTGGAAACTAATTACTTGGGTTAAATCTTTGAGTATTCTGTTTGTTGATGATACAAAGCGTTGGATATTTCATTTTGAGATAATGTGAAAGTCTGTTTATCTATTTTCTTCATTGAGAATTGTCCATACATCCTCAGCACACAAAGGAAAATGCAGTAATACACACAGTATGCTGACGCAAAACTATTACTAACTACAGTACGAACTATAGTATTTTTCTTGCATGAAATGACTTTCATGCAAGAAAAATACTATAGTTCAATACTCTTATCTTATAGTTACGTAAAAACTTAGATCTTCCTTGTTGTGACGAGTTGATGTTATTTAATTTTGTTTATTTCCCCATAGGCTTTATAGGGAAAAAAATAATTTTCCTGCCTGTTACTGGTGTTTGTTTGAACTTCGTACAAGTAAACTTTGTTGAGTGGAAATTCCATAAATTCCAAAGTAAAGATGATTGTAATATAAAGATAAAATATAAAGATATTATCTTGTACCTTTTATTTATTAGTCTAACTGCCGCACTCAGAGACGTTTAATGATTACTTAAGCCGTCACTTAGTAAAGATTTTGACACTTTTGTGAAGGTTTTGTATGTCAAACCTTTACTAAGTGACGGCTTAAGTAATCATTAAATATATCTGAGTACGGCAGTAAGATGGATTGTTACCTGAAAATAAATGTATTCTATTCTATTCTATTAAGCCCCGGACAGACGACCCAACAAATGTTCAACATAAATATGTTCCACTAATGCACATAACTGAAGAAGCCGTATAATTGAGAACTTCGCCTCGGGCTGCGGATTACAACACGGATGTTATTTATGTTGTTATTATTTATTTTATATTTTTCATTATTGTAACGGTGTCGGGAAGCCATTTGTAGTTTGAGAACTATTGTTTTGTGCGAGTGTGCATTAATATTAGCTGTCTAAACATTCAGAGCAGACTTTATTGAAACTTCTAAATCTATTTGCATTCGGTATTTTCGGGGTTAGGTTAAGTCATATTTGGCAAGCTGTTAGACGTACATCATATATCATTGGCTCATTAAATATTTCACATTTGCTTTAAAACTCAACGAAGTGTGCATAATTTTTAAATGGAAACAATATTATGCAACGAAGCCACTTGTAACAAACAAAAAGGTACAAGCAGTACTGAAGCAATAAATCTTAACAAATCAAATGACATGCTGATTAATATTATTAAGCGATTTATGTACAATTCGTTAGATATGTATTGTATATAATATCCGTTTAATGTATCAAAATCGACCTTAAATAAATGGTATTGAATTGAATACTCTTCGGTTGCATCGTTTACGCACGAAATGTCTAAACTGAATGGAATGAATACGGTTTTAATAAAAATGAATTGAAGATGAATCGTCTAGAGAGGTCATTAGAGACGAGACGGTCGATTCTGAAATCTTTGGTAATAATGCGTATTTATATGGTTTTATGCTACCATTTGATTAATAATTTTAACGTTGAAATCCTTTTCCAGTAACATTAAGGATCTATATTAATATATATCTATTAAATATTTGTATTTTGATTAAGATGATTTTGTTTCTTTTAGTTTTGTAAAAGGTTTTTTATTCAGCAACTTACAAAGGTTGCTACCAGGGTAACCTAATTGAGATAAAAATGTGTAATAATCTTATTGGAACACTAAATACTTCACTTTAATTTAAGTCTCAAAACATGTCTAAACTTAGATAGCTCGGACAAAATGATTGCATTTATTAAATTAATTTTAATACATCCAATCAGAACTTCACTCGAAGTGCCGATTGCAATAATTATTTTCTAATAAACATCCATTCCTATACCTTACTGCCTTTAGAATAGAATTGAAATTACCTTGAATTTGTGGTAATTATAGAAATAGTAGTAATTTTTCAACGGTACTCCCTTCAGAATAGAGTTCAAAATTCTTTGATTATTAGAATAGTAGTGAAATAGGTAGTGGTAGCAGAATCGCGCTGGTGATTAGAGGCGCGTGCACAACGCGTGCGATGCGCTATTAAATTTGAAGCAGTATACATTACACGTAAATACGTTTACTGTTTAATATGCCATCAGATACAGTCACGGTTCGCTTAGCGTTTAGTAAAGTAAGGTTTAGTTTTAGTCTGCCTTTCAATTATCATTACTTGACTGTATTAAGTAAGGACTTCGACTTTCTAGCTTTTTCTCAACCATTGGGGTCGACATGAAGCGACTGCCTATCTGACCTCCACTACCTAGTTAATACAGGGTAATGAGATACCTCTTGGTAAGACTGGGAGACAGACTTTCAGGCCACTGACTACCTGTAATGACAGTCAAAGTCTTACAAATAGAGAATTCGATCCCGGGATCCCGGTCATATTTTACTTCCGAAATTTTTCCACTGTCATTTGTAAGTTAAAAATGACAGTGGGGACGTTATATGACTTTTGTAATGCTCTTAATCGCAACTGCTCGGCTCTCATAACGGTGGGGGTGAACATCGTGAAGAAAAAGGGGAAGTTCTAGAACCAAAATGTTAAAAGGCATGATACATTTGCGAAGGCAAGGACTGTCCGACTGACTAACCTAAAATTGAGAAAATTAAATTACTCTGGAGATGTTATACATAATATTTAAAGTCTTTTATTTGAAGTGACGAAATAAAGCTACAGTATAACAGAGTCTTGAACGAATAGTTGATTTGATTTAACAACATTGAAGTAATGATAGCTTAATAAGCACAACAGACTGTTGTGTTCATATCCATCATCAGATTCGAATATTGCTATTGTTGCTTAGGGCTGTCTACACTGTCTTAAAACTATTTATCGGGCTTTAACTTCACTGGTGTCTAAAACATGCAAATATAAAGAAAAAACTATCCAACGCTTAACGCGTTTAAAGTTTCTTTCAGAATTCGAATGTTTTAAAAAGAATTTTGTACCTAGTACTGCATATATTTGAGAAAATCGTTAGATCTTTTTGTTTAAAAAAAAAAAAAAAGCCTCCGCCATAACTTTCCACTCTTCTCCCCGTGCGGTTTTCTCCAGCTAATCTCGCACAAAAGCCTCTAAGTCATCACTTCAGCATTTTCTAGGTCTCCCTCACTTTTGTTTGCTCGACAACGTAAACATGTGTAATAAAAAGATAGATCTTTGATGCATGGTAACCCTGATTCTATGGAAACGAATGATATTGAGTTTTCAAAATAAATAGCATTGGTATGTGTTACGTAGGTCTATAAACAAGCCAAAGAGTACACAATCACGCAATCAAAATAACCCATCTAACTCCAAAACTCATTTAATAAATCAACACCTCTAAAGCGCAGCCCTATTCCATAGCGTGTAATTTGGCGCGTATTTTCAGCATGCGTCTCCCGCCCACGTGTCGGCCATCAATCATGCGCGCGCGCATTGCCCGTGTGACGCCATGACGGTCTAATGCCGAAAGTTTCGCAAACAGCTGACCGAGGCTTTGTTGGGTAGTTGAGTCTTTGTGTTAATGTAAGGTCGTTGGGTTTAGCGGTAGTTTTATAATCATTGTTTTAGGATTATAGAAGATGATCTATCATCAGCGTCGTGTACCTCGGCAGTTTGCTGAACTGGTCCTATTTGGCTCAGTCGTGTGTGAGATACACCAAATGTCATTTTTCTGTTTAGATTCTAAATAAATATGTTTTCTTTCTCTCATCTTCTTTGGTTGCATCAATCTCGAGGAAAACCTTTTTGAATCCTGGATTCTAAAATATTTTTGAAAACTCAATTTACCGGCTAAAGGCATTCCTAAGGTTTTCTGTTCTAGTGTGGCATAGAATGCAGAATGTAAATATATTTACGTAAGTATTCGAGAAAAGTCCATAGACGATATGATATTTAATATGTGTGGAAGTACTAAGTCGTATTTATATGGCCTATAATGTGAAGTTTCGCACATGCCAACTAGTGCTATAATATTATCATAGCCAATACAAGTTGGCTTATACAAAACGGACGAGTTCCTTAGATTCCTAAAAGGCTTCGGTGCCTGCATTGGCAGACAAACATTGAGTAAAGAACCACGTATATAATTTGCATTGAAATGTTGACGATGTCTTAACTTATTCAGTGTTTGAGCAAATATGCAGTAAGCACACATATTTTTAATATTATTTGCATTGTAAATTATGTTTACAACATTGTAGTAATTCGCTGGCGTCGATAAGTAGGCGTCAATTGCCATGTTTATTGTGGGGCCATTGGACCAGTGTGCAGTGTGGTGGTCGTTAGATAAATAATGCTTGTAACAATGCTATGAAGTATTGGAGGTTCAGGCGACGTCGTAGGATCGTATCTGTATGCAAATTGTGGCGAATTTTCGTAACATGGCGGCGCCGGCGACCGATTCATCATAGAAATGTGGACGGATCTGCCCACGCGCACTGTTTAATGCACCACTGAGCTAGACGGCGCGCGGCGGATGTAAACCGCTTGATACGTTACGAAAACTGATTTGTATGTACATAATCCTAATTTGCGACACGGTGAATATCGATTGGGGTTACGTTATATTATTTTTGAGTAATGCAACATTGAACTGATCAAGTACGTTAAATGTAAAGTGCAGTAATTATTGAGAATGAATTGGACATGGAATTAGCATAAATTAGACTTAATACTTTCGTATATTCAACTTATGTGATTGCTCAATTTCCTTTCTACACATAATAAAAAAAATCTGTCAAGTATCAAAACTGTTCTAGGAAATATCGCACTACACAAGCTATTTTGTGGTCTTAGTCCGTCGAAACCCTAATCTTTTGAGGTCATCTATTTTAGGACATGGGTGAGACTGAGACCTCTAATATCACGAGCTTACAAACATCACGCTTGAATAATCAAGGCTCTATTCAGCATGTGCATCAAAACGTCACTTGAGACATATCAGAGAGTGAATCAGTGAATTCTAGATGTAGGCTCTAAAGTTGCCAAACGTTTTAGGACGAATTAAACTACGGTTGTCCGATACTGTGATTGTAATGATCTCTATTTTGTTTGTTCAGGTGTTTGGATTTTATGAAATAAATATCGCATTTTAACAGATTTTATTTCTTTCGATTTCATACTGCAATGTGTATTTTTTTGATTTGAAGGAGTCTACGCATTAGGACTCCACTGACGTCACCTTTTGTTTTGGCTTTTTGTTTTACCTACTGCTGGGCAAGGCCTCCCCTTTCTCGTTCCACACCTCTCTATTCTATCTCTCTATCCTCCCACTGATATTAAAAGCATATGATCTAAGAAATAAGAAAACTTTACTAGTTTTGCTTCTCTCTTGATACTCTCGGCAATTACTAAAGAGACAGTTATTAGAGATGAAAAGATTTAAATGAACTTTCTTAAATCAAATCAAAAATCAAAAGTCATTTATTCAAACTAGGCTGATAATCAGCACTTTTCGAACGTCAAAATTTACTTTACTTTACTTTACTCATTTTCAAGTGACAGTCCCCCACAACGCCCACCCTTCGACACTTCCTAGTGTTTTTTGCTGGAAAGAAGAAGTGGCGGAACAAACTCCCCAGCAACACATCTGTCTGTTTGGTTAGATTTAAACCTGCAAGTCTGACCTGTAAAATGATAAAGTGCATTAGTACATCCACAACGAGACCATAGTCAATAAATAACCGATCCACCAAATAAAACGCATATGACGCAACGAAGCGCAGGTATTTAGTGTCAGCCACATTCAATACTGCAACCATTCAAGCCGCATGACTCCATTTAATAGTCATTGCGATGCGCACGCGCTGATCTTGATGAATGTAATGTCTGTTTGATCGACAATCATTGAGAGACGAAAATTGTTTCATGGTTAAAATGGAGAGGAATACCAAAGAAAGATGGTTGGATTCTGTGAGGAATAATAATTCAGGAGTGAAAAATACCCGTCGGGGCTGCGGGTTGTTCGAAAGAGATACCGCGGCCTCGACGCAAGGGCTAAGACGGAACATGGGTGGGTTTTAGGTTGCCCAAGAGCGGGAGGGGTTATTTGATGATTTTCCACCCGCCAAAAAAAAAAGGAGTGAAAAATACCGCGTCAGCTAATGGAAGATAAAAACGTGTTGGACCGACCCCAAGTTACATGGGACTACGGCACCAAGGCACTTGGCATTGCACTATCTCGACATAAAGGGCTAAGAAGGAACATGGGTGGTTTTTAGTCAGTTGAAGTCTGACACTTCCTTTCGCTCTGCCCAAGAGCGGGAGGGGTTATTTGATGATTTTCCACCCGCCAAAAAAAAAAAGTTACTTTTTATTGCGAAAAAGGGTTGAAAGGGGGGAAGATTACTTTTGGTTGCGATAACCGATATCCATCCGGCTATTAGTATAATAAATAATCATGCTGAGCCATGCTTCATTCATCAGTCCCAGTTCAACGGTGGACATTTACCAGCCGATATCAGAGAGTTTACCTTACGTATGGCAGATCTATACCAAGTTACGACTCCTTGCCATAATTTTATTGCCCCCGTCAGCTAGCTAAGACTGGCTACATCTCAATGTCCACCGTCCTATTCAATGAGGAACCCATCAGATGAGTCAGGAATTCATCAATGGGAATTTGTCTATCATTGACCATTATTTGTGATGGCCATTAAAGTTAAGCTATTAAAATGTCTAATACTCAATTGTAACGAACTGAAGCTGTGGTTTACAGGTTTTACTTTATACTTTGTAAGGTAGGTTGTAAAACTTGACAGCTTATTAAATCCTATTCAAATTGCTTGGCCAGATGTTTACTTTGATACGATATTTAATATTCAATTATGTCCTTTTGAAAATACATGAAATAATCATACCTTTTGAAGTAGTATTCTAGATTTTAATTCTGAAATGGAAACTGTTATTGCTATTTACTCAGAATTTTGAAAATATGTTTCTATAGTTCCAAGTACGGTTTCGTTTCGACTAAAAAGGCGCCGCCAACACAAAATATATCTAAACAAGTGTTTGCTGACATAATTGAATACCCGATTTCAAGTCGAGATTGTCTTTAAGCCCCGATAGTATCGTAGATCTCGATCGGAAACTATTTGGAAGCAATTTGGTATTGGTATTCGGAATGTCTTAGTTTATAGAGTGGCAACGTCATGGTGAACACTGCCATAGTGTTGCAAAATATGTATTCAAATATTTGTAAATGGGTAAGCTATAAACATGTTGAGATAAGACGGAATGCTTTAGATAGTTTGTTGTCATTCAATGCTTTAGCGGGTGTCTGTAGCT
This sequence comes from Diarsia brunnea, assembly GCA_949774965.1. NCBI lineage: Eukaryota > Metazoa > Arthropoda > Insecta > Lepidoptera > Noctuidae > Diarsia > Diarsia brunnea. The sequence goes on along the minus strand of OX459013.1, from coordinate 7,457,488 downwards.
GTCGGGATTTAGCACTTTGAGAGGAGATTTTACCTACAATATTTAGGTATAAACTGAATATGACTGGTCGAGTCACAAACACGACTGCTAAACATAAGGTCCTGGGATCGATTCCTGAAACGGACAAAGTGTTATTGGGTTTTCCAGTAAGGAATTTCTCAGTTGCAGCCTCGAATTCTGGATTTGAGCCCGTTTGATGGTAATAGGCTCGCCCTCTATCACATGGGACTTGAACATAACTGGTGAAATGTGGGTGTACTATTAAGGTACACCTCTGACTAGACCGTTGGGAATTATAGGCGTGATGTTTGATGTATACTATGTTAAACTGAATTTGTGTGCTTGACTTAAGTCTAATAAAATTGCCTTGTGCGACCAATCATTGTAAACACCAATTTCTCCTTAATTCTAGGTATTTCAGGGATATTACTTGGTTGAAAATGTGCGTTTTCTAGTACTTTTTTTTGACGGAGAATGCTCCCAAAAAAAAAACGTTTTGTTTGTTTTCTTACTACCGAGATTCTCTAAATTGCAGTTCTTATCTAATATTGATTACTAAAACGATCAAAATCTTCACGGTATGATCTATAAATTAAATTGCTAACAGCTGGGAGTCCGATCTTGCAAATTGGCGTATAGTTTTGCACTTATAAAGTGCGGAATTGACCATAAAAGTTAGTTCGTTTACATTTTATTTTTATATGACGCTCGTTTTACTAGAAAATATAGCGAAACTGATATGGTCTGATGTTTATAACTTCTTCAATCCGTGTTTGGTATATATCCGTGGTCAAAGTTTACGAATATTTCAGGGTTGTCGAGACGCGAAACTAATGTTGAATCTTCGAATGACATTCGATGGCCCCAGGCGTGTTGCGGTGTGCCTTTGTTCAAATATTAAATCTGAGTTTGTGCCTTACGGCGCTGCGTAGACCAAGTTTTGGACTAAGGTTGTAACTGGGAATAAACGTTTCTAGGTATTATAATTAAGTACCTTTAAGGATATTTATTTAATTTATTCCAATCGATATGCTCATTTCCGCCTCGGTCAGCTTTTTGTATACAAATACTGATACGGATTTGCTGCGTTACGCACGCTACGCATTGGAATTTATAAGACGCAAAATCGAATACGTAATCAATAATTTCTAAGTTTTTTCTTTCCATATTTAGCATACGAGTGCTCTAAATCTGTCTATCAACTGCATAGTTGTCCATTACATAATACATTTCGAACCAAATGAATCTTTTCGTAGCCTTTAAAAGGACTAATTAAAAAAGCACCGTTTGTCGGAAGCTGCACCCCTGCGCGCGATTTGCGCGTGCGCAGCTAGGCGCGGCGTCACTTCCTCAGTTGATCGGCGCCCGTGGCCGGCGGCGGTCGTGTCTGCGCGTAATGGCCTCACCAGTCCCGTTCCACAGCGCTGTCATTACATCGGGAAATCTAATAAAAGCTTATTGAACGGAGCATGTATTTGAATGGGTGTTTTTTTCAGGATTCTGAAAATGCTTTCAAATAATTTTGAAATCAACGAAAACAGAGTAACAGTATGTTTCATCGATTTTGTGAATGAAAAAAGTCACAAAGAGATTTCTAGGCACCAAAATTCTAGCTGAAAACATCTAAAACATCTAAACTGACAAAAGACCAAATATAATGAGTAAATTCACTTTTCGTGACTTTAGAATCAATGCTTGTTTTTTCAAGAGTTTCGTTATAAAACTACGATGCAACTTCCCATGTCTTATAATTGAATAAGCTACACAATGCGACTTGCTCAACTTGCTAACTTTTTATACAGATTAGGGACAATGGAACGATTATGAAAGATTGCGATCTTTTAATCGATTTTCGATAGTCAATAGTTAAGGAGACAAGATCACGACAGGACGCAGCAGGGAACTGTTACCGAATACCGCATACCGATCATTATCTAATATTAATTAATTGATATTGTTCACGACACCAGCCACTAAGAATAGTCACACATAATTGTGCAACCCGCAATTAAAAATGTTATATTAAGACATTTGTGTCACTCTATTATGGAATTTTGTTTTATAGTGAACTTTTTATTACATTAATTTTTCATTTTTAATTTATCAACTCCTACATAACTGTGGGAGCAAACTTTTACTTTTTCTCGCAATAATTTTCTTGTTCAAAACTGGAGATCTCTCTTTTGCCGTGATTTACAATTTTTTGAGTATGAAACGAAAGTGTTATGATTATGGGCAAGAATGGTGGCGTGCGTCACAGCGGTCGAGTTGGAGGCAAGAACTCGATGGCGCGTAACGGGCGTCCAGTGAAAACTTACAAATAACCACCCATTAGTAGCCTCGAGCGGCGGCGGCGCGGGCGCAACCAACAATTTCACCCTGATTTATATCATCTGTACGTCGATGTACACCGAGAAAATGTGGGAAAATTTTCACTATCCGACAAGACCCGTAATTTGATAAGGGGAATCATCGCTCCGGTTCTGCGATTGAAAACGACAGTTTCCTCTAAGTGATGTGACCGGTCCCCGCGAGAAAACTCGACCGAAGGAAAAGTAGTTTGTAGTGCGACTACCCCTTATATATGACGTCTCGTAAATAACACCTTCGTATCGCTGTATAAGCAGTCATGCTATAAATATGAAATTAATATTTATAAGATAGCTAATCGATTTCATTTGAAATATTCTCTTTTAATTGCTTTAACTTAATCTAGTATTTGATAAAAGCACAACACTTTAGCTGCACTGTCTAAATTAGAAAATAACACGAAGATGGCAAGTTGTAAACTGGTTGTAGTTTTTATGAAACTTGCATTTTTAACGAGCTCAAATAAATTTGTTACATGGATGAGGAACAGCTAACTAACGCTTACAACTTTATACCCACACTCATTCTAGAGCAAATAAAGATGAGTCACGGCAATAAACGTTCGGCGTCGCGTCGTATGTCAACGAATAAAATTATACAGTTTTTAATGGTGAGAATGTGCTCTGCTCACATCCCAGACGACATACAGCCTGCTTACGATGTACCGAGTTACGTGAATTGAAGCTTAATTACAACAAGAGTTCAACACATCGAATATTGTGTCAAAGGTGCACTAAGTAGAGCAACCTTTCTCACGTACTCGAGTTTTTGAGACATTACGATTCAACAGTAGCATAAAAAAGTAAACTTACTCAACCAACTCTGAATCTTACTGCAATCGTAAAAAAGCGTTTATTTGCGTGAGCTCTTTTTATGGTTTGAGAACATTGTGGCGAAATAAACGCAGCACAGAAGCAGTCAGCGTCAATTGACCGCGCGTTTTCACATAATAAAAAACAGTATATTACACGTGTCTAAATTTCGTCCGTTACATTCTGAAAATACGTTTCTTTAGCTTTCTGATGACTTGCAGAGGGTAGTTAGTCTGGAGGATGAATGTACAAGTATCGTAAACTGTAGAGAGATCGGTCCGAAGATAAGAAGACGAGTTTTTTCATTCACACAGACATGTATAGAAAATATTATGATAAAAATAAATGTAAGACAACTTTCAAAGACGGTTTTGGACAAAGCAGGTTGGATAATTGATTCGATCGATTAAAAGACGAGTAGTTTGTGGATTCAGATATCGAATGTCAACGAACTGTTTCGGGTGTCTTCGGTAGCGGTCGGATGGCGGTACCTTTGAGCTTGGTTTAATTTCTTAATCGTAATTGAATTTGTTTGTTCCGAATGGCGAGCGAGATAACGCAACGCACTAGCGCTGATCGATTGTTTGCCAGTTGCGCTTGCGCCGCGAGCGGTGACCATTACATTTGATAATCGAGGACAGGGATGTCAAAAGGAGGATTTTAGTTTGGACTGTTTGCTGTTTGCTTAACAGTTTTGAGAAATTAAATATTCAGAAGCTTGTTCTCAAAAAACGGAATCGAAGGTGAACCAGATTAACCCATGTAGCTGAAATTATAAAATTCTTATATACTTAATGTTTTTTCTTAAACATAACTTGCGAAATGTGGGTGTACTATTAGGTACACCTCTGCCTAACCCTTCGGGGATTACAGGCGTGATGTTATGTGTTAATTTTTTTTAACCAGTTTATTAATTTATAAATCACGTAATTAAGTAAATAAATACAAAACAGGATCGTCTATTTATTATTCTGCATAATAACTGCTTTCTAGCATCGTTGATTGTCGACTCTTATGAAATGGTCTGCACTTGTCCGGCCAATCTTAAACGTATGGTAACACTTAAAGCAACTAATAACCTAGAAGGTGAGATAGATGGGTTCTATTGATTGATTAGGCTTTTGTGTACTATTGTCCTTTAAAGGTGAAGTTTAAGTCGCAATTGAAGTCCGGGGTATCTCTTGACGAATGGACACCGCTTCGGTTACATCATGGAATGCGGAATACTGATGTTTAGGATCGATGGCGAATAAATATGTTATGTATTTTGAATTTATTAATAGATAATAGAAGGTACTTTGTTGGGTAACGAGAATTGTTGTTTCTATATGAATATTATTCTGCTTTTGTTTTCCTATTATGAGTGTGATGTCACTGTTATGTTTAAGGAATCTGGAAGATTTTGGCAGTCATCATTTCAGTCGAAAGACGTCCATTGCTGGGCATAGGCTTCCCTCAAGTGTCACCACATTGATCGGTCCAGAGTGTGCCGTATCAATCGCATCCAGGAGGTCGCGGGAACCTGCTAAATACGAACTTACAACAGGTCATCGATTTTGACAGTATGCAGAACTATTTAGATTTTACTCTTGTATTCTTTTTTGTCAATTTTTTATTATTAATTTCTTGTCCTGTGTGAGACCAATAAATACATTTTCTTTCTTTTCTTTCTTTCTTTATTTCTTCTAAACGTCTATAAATTGTCTATGAATTGAAATAAATAAAAGAGAATGTAACTTAATGTGCCGCATGCTTTCCATAAAGGTAAAGTAGTACAAACAGTATAGAACACCCAAATTCTAACAGATCACAGTTGTTCAAAAGATCCTGTGTATTTTTTTAGGTACTTAACCTGGTACCTCTCGCTACCATGATAATTATTATGAAGACGGACTGCACACGAAGATACTATAGGTCCATTTCACACGACGTTAAAATATACCCTCTTTCCTTTTATCGACCTTAATTATTGCCAAAAAGCCGACATTTAAGACCGTTTGACGTTCCTTAATCACCTCGATAAGGACTAACGACACTATTGACGTATATATCCGACAAATTGCAATAATAAAATTGAAGTTTCTTTTTCGCGATTCGCCGGCAATTTGCCAACACTCTTTAATGTTTCCTTTTGGTTATGAAATAAAAAGGTTTTATTTGTACCTATTAAATGGCGCAATAAATGTGATTTCACTGAGATACGATTTTAAGGTATTTATTTTAACTTTCTGTTTTACGCTCACAGTTGAAACTTACATTAACAAAGAATAATTATAGCTGACACAAGTGGGTTAGGTCATAACAAGCGAAGTTGATTCCGTCAACAACCTTAATTAATGACACTCGCTTTAACGCAAACTGTTGTATAAATCTGTTCACAACAAAATGGCAAATGTCTGTCCGGACATGGTTTGTTCTTGAGATCTATATTAGATAAGTCCTATTTAGGAGATTAAGATTTACACGAGACTTTATGTTTTTAGCTATGTCAAAATTAGCAGTCCGTTCCAAAACAAAGAATTAGGCTGATTTCACAGCGTCTGGGTTTACCGCAAGGGCCGCGCATGTCGTCATCGGCTGCGACATCGGCGGCGGGAAGCGAAAGCGAATCAATCCGGCTTTTATCAACGCTGTGCGTGACCGAGGCCATTGTTAGGAAAGGGAAAATGGGACGGAGGCGCCGCGGAAAATAGAAGAATGAGGCGGCAACGCGCTTCACTGGACGTTTTTGTACGACGCAAGCGCAGCCGTCCGGCGTGACGCGGGGCGCGTGCCACTTCGCGCCGCTCGCAGTCACGACCGACATCCATACACTAGCTGAACCACTTATAAATCAGGGATCATCAATATTTCGTACGTGATCGTAACAGTAATTCCCATCTAATTCTAAACCAGATTGGTAGACCTTGTCTAAAGTTCAAACGGCACGTGCGGCGCGGAAAGCGGATCTGTCAGCCGCGAACATTAAACTTCTATGTGGAATACATCTGACATAAAGATAAGGAGTTTGAACCCGAGACCTTTTCGATCTAGCATTTTACAATTGCGCCACTGTGAAATTGTGGTCGGTGGCGTGTGCTGGCCGGCTTTTATTTATATTGGTAGTAGTGCAGGAGCGCTCACGACCCGGTAATTGATGCTCTCGGAGGCGCGCGTGCCAGCGCACTCGGCGAGCCGTTATAAGTGCTCCAACACACTGAGCGAGCACGCGCTAAACTTATACCGCCTATAAACTGGTGCTTCTCTCAAAATATTAGACGCTTCGTCGCGGTCGTAGCTTTTAGTGCGGCTTATTAGCGTGCGTTATGTCAAAGTTAGCGGGTTTCTGTGCTGTGTGCGCGGAATTGGATCATTTAAGACCATGAAAAACTGTAATAGGTGGATAAAGGTTGCAGTTTTATTTAAGGATGACAAACTAGATTTAATCTTTGTTTTGTGTGGTGACCTTAACCTTATTCTTGAAATGATTATCTTTTAATTTAATCAAATCGCTCAGCTTTGTTAAACTTTTTTGTGCATACCTTTCATTACTGTCAACAAAGTGGAGTAAGAACGCAATGAAAAGGCCATGATTAAAATAATAGATAAATAGTAGAAACGCGTGAATCACTTACCGTTTTGAGATTAATTAAATCCTGAATAATTTTCTCACATTAGCCACTAATGGATCGACATCAACAGTCACTTCTATCGTCTCCTAGTTTCCTTTTCGTGATCGAATTTAAACACCTAGGACCGTACATGATTAAATTATGTACCTTCTAATTGAAAAAAATAACATCTCGTCATTAAAATTAGTTAGATTTCGCAGAGCAAGTTCATTATTAATCTTCTATCAAATAATCGATCTGATTTGAAGTATATCATGACCATAATAAAACAAGTTAAACTTTAGTTTTTACATCCAATGTCTCAGTAACCGTTACATTCAGTTACCTGGGGCCGTATTTTTGAATCACTCGAAGTGAATCTTAAATTCATGCACGAAAGCAAAACGTATACGAATTGAATTTCGATTGCTCCAAATTTTACGTATTTTTGAAGTAATAGAAATTAGTGTTGCCCTAAAACTCGAATCTTATGACATTTTTCATTTCACGCAGAAAAATAAAAACCGTAAAGCCATAACCCGTTGATTTTAAAAACCGGTAATGAGTTACGGTGGAACGGAACGTAAATTAAAAAGTTATAATGTCATTGTCTGACGTCTGTCATTGGGATTTCGATATTTTTTTCTCTAGTATTTACATAATTTTTTCTGTCGCTGATGTAATTCATCAGGATATACTCCTCGAGGCTAACCATCGCGAAAGGCGAAAGAAAACACTGATTTATAGGTTAGATAAAGTCAACGTAACGTATCTGTCAACAAATCTTCACTTGTCAGTGTCATTCTCATTCCACTGGTAGAATATCGGAAACGAGTGGGTCGGACCACTCGTTGCAAAATTCACGGGTATGAATATTCAAAAATAGCGATTTTAGGGATTCTCATACGAATTCTGCAATTTCGTACACGATTTGGAATTCTATTGATTCAAAAATACGGCCCCTGAGCATTCTTGCGGGATAATAAGCACTTAATAAACTTTATGATCTCTCCTCGGCACAGTGCGAAAAACCTTTAAACACATAAAAGTTAAAAGCCCTTAATTACCTAATTGTTTTACAGAAATAGTTGAAAATTAACGAACAGAGAGCGTAAGCGCCGCCAATCATTTTAAAAGCCCCGCAAAGTGTCGTATCAGAAAACGATCGACGTTTATTTCGGCTTTCGCGCAAATGGAGGTAAAAGTCCCCTGTGATTTCGGTAAATTGTATTAAAGCAAATCGATAAAAACGAAAATTGATAAAGGTTTTTTTTCCACTCACTTTACGCGTGAGTGGTTCGTGATTTAAGGCAGCATCGGTGTCTGTGACTCGTTTCTGTACTCCGTGAGTGGGCCGATTCATACTCGAATAGTTTCGATCACGTAATAATCGTTTTTGATTGTTTGCTCCACGTGGTGAAACTGGAGTTTTTCTTATGTCGCATTACAGTTTCCATTAGAATGTCTGCCCTAAACGGTTCTTGGCATTCAATTGTGGCAAACTTTTTAACGACGTCTTAAATTGGTTGTTCAATAACCAATTATGCAAGTGGTGGTACAAGAAGCTGTTACGGGTGATTTCAAGTAAATTGGTGTCACATATTTGTTGGAAAACTGCTCGACATCCTGTGTGTAATTGTGGGCGCATCCGTTCTTGATAATTTTTCTCAAGAAAACTGTGATGAACACATTCGACGGTGATCGCTATTTATTGTAATGGTCTCATAATGAAGCTTCTGCTTTATTTGTAGTGCGATCAATGCTCATAAAAGTAGTGTGGAAGTAAACTTGTTTTTATGCATAATAGGTGTACGCCTTTGCTATGAGTTTTTTAGAGTTGATACTTGATACTAATTAAGTTACTAAGTATAATTAAAAGAGTAATTACGTGATTAACTTTATTACTTTGCCGATTCTAATATTTTACATCTTATGATGTAGATTGAGTGAACCACACCAGCATATATTAACATTTAACTGTGAAGGTTTAGGTGACCTCAACATATTTGCTAACAGAATAGGCCAATAGCTATTGGTCGATGAAACAAAGAATGAAGGGACCTCTTCCACTCTCCCTGAAGAGAAAACTCATGGACATGTGCATTCTTCCTACCGTCACCTATGGAGCACAGACATGGTCACTAACCAAACATCAAAAGTCCGCCCTCGGGGTCTGTCAGCGAGCAATGGAGCGTAGTATTCTTGGAGTTATTAAGCTCACTGATCACATAAAAAACTCGATACTGCGTTCCAAAACTCAAATTGCTGATGTAGGTCACACGGCTGCTAAGCTCAAATGGAACTGGGCTGGCCACATCTGCCGCATGCTGGAGGAGCTGTGGGCCAAAGCAACCACGCAATGGGTCCCAAACAACTGCAAACGATAGCGCGGTAGACCCCGTAGGAGATGGCGGGACGAACTGGATTCTTTTCGCAGGGATTGGCAAACCGGAGCACTGGATACTACTGGATAGGGATACGTGGAAAGAGGAAAGGGAGGCCTTTGCCCTGCAGTGGGACACAAATGGCTAATTATTATTATTATTATTACTTGATACTAATTAAGTTACTAAGTATAATTAAAAGTGTATATAATAATTACGTGATTAACATTATTACTTTGCCGATTCGAATATTTTACATATTATGATGTAGATTATGTGAACCACACCAGCATATATTAATATTTAACTGCGAAGGTTTAGGTGACCTCAACATAGTTGCTAAAAGAGTAGACCAATGCTGAATTATGGTTGTAGAAAATGACTACAACTAAAATCCGGATGCGACTAAAACGAATCTTATCTACAACTCTATATTTATCTCAATCAGATCAACACACCATCTTCGCATAAAAACATGAAGTGCGAACGACATTAAACTAAAGTGAAACCGTGGAGCACTAAAAGTCGACAAGCATCTCTATAGAGCCGTTGAAACCACTTCATTTAATCGAGCTACTATCTAGAATATCGATTTTTACCCATGCTATGGCATAATTGGAGCGGCGTAAGTGTACTCATTGGAAACAAGATATCTCTACTAATCCGAGCTGGTCAATAAAATCTATTATGTATGCATCTTGTCTTATCCATTCGCGGTTTTGCGATTTCAAAACGCAATTTTCTTGCACACTGTTTTAGTGATGTGCGGGTTTTTATTCGATAATGTGAGTTTAAAATTAATCGTTTTGAGAATTTCGATTTGTGCTCTAGTTGATGTTACACAAATATTATGTGTGGAACATTATGGTTCATATTTTAAGTTATAATCATTTTAACGTTAATAGCAGGACATTTAGTAATAATTTTAGTAGTGTTAAGTATGATGATTAGCGCATTATTTATGTAGAACATGACTTTTATAGTTTACAGATTAGTCTATCTAAACTACAAGATGCAATGATGAAATGAAATTGGATACTGGTGTAATTACTACAAAATTAGGTTAAGAATCTGAGTTTAAACGTATTATGCTTGTGATTTCGAAAGGTGTTACATTGTCTAAGAAAATATCACGCATAATCTTGTGTAGGTATATATATAGATTGCAAAGATAAAAAATAATAATATAAAATATGTTGTTAAATATTTCTGGATACTATTAAGTTACGCATTAGTAACTAATTATAAAAAGGAGAGTGGATAGCGAAGATGCAAATGCCTTATTCGATTTGTATAGAACTTTCACTATCGATTAAGTACAAACTGAAGTGTTAAAGGATATTTATAATTAAGAAAGAATTTCTTAGGGTTACAAATACACCCGTCAGGGCTGTGGGTTGTTCAAAAGAGATACCGCGGCCTCGATACAAAGGGCTAAGAAGATACGTGGGTGGTTTTTAGTCAGTGGAATTGTGACACTCCCTACCGCTCTGCCCAGAGCGGAGTCATTTGATGTAAAAAATACTGGTACTGCGGTACTGCGTTCCCCTTGAATAATTTAATAATTCCCGACCGCCAGACGAGTGAAACCGCGGTCAAAAGTTATTTCTATATAACGCAAATCGAAATCGGATAACTACATACTTCCGAACAAGAAAATCCAATTTCTAAGCAGGTGTACAAATAAATCACGTAGATTCGTTAACTGTGGTACAATTAGATGAGATTATATTAAAGGAAATTAGCAATTATTGGTAGTGAAACGGTAGACTGTGGCTACTGGGCTGTTATAACTAGTTCTATAGAGGGCACTACACACAAAAGTCGCCGATCCGCCGACAAAGTCCGCTAACACATCTCGGCGGCGGCTTTTCACCGGGTATGATTTAGTCACCTGCAGACTCCATGCACAGCATGATGCCAAAGGGTATCATATTATCCAGTACACAAACCAGTTAGTACGGGATAATATGATACCCTTTGGCATCATGCTGTGCATGGAGTCTGCAGGTGACTCAATGCACAGCATATATGTAAAATACTGGTACTCAGCTGTATCCATTTAGATTGGAACGGTGACCCCAACGTAGTCTGGAAAAGACTAGGCAGATGATGATGGTCCAGTAAGGGGGATTCTACCCGTCGCGTCATACAAAATAACTTTCGCTATGAAGCTCTTATCCGGCTCGTAATAAAACTTATTGGTCGGAGACTGCGTACGTGCTCATTTGCCTTGCGTTACTCAAACTATAGGGTCAAAAAAACACGTTTAGTTTTCGTCGTCGTCGGAGGACATGGCGGGTTTGGTGTGCAGAGCCCTTTATAACATGATGCGTGCGCGCAGATACCTTGATCGTTAACTCAACTATGTTATAACCTTCTCTTATCTATCAACATTTACATATTAACATACTTTAATGTTACTAGTCTCATTTGACGCTCTCAATCGCTTTATCTAGAATCTAAATTGTTCTATTATAAATATTAAACGTTAAGAAATTGGTAGAAACATCGGCGCGAGCGCCGTTCGGTGGACGTTTATTATTTTGTGTTTATAAATTGTTTTAGGTTATATTTTTTGTTTGTATGTGAATGTGTGTTATTATGGTAATAGGCACGTGTGTGGTATTATTATTTTATAATAGTAAGTGTTGAATAATAATGTCGGAGTTAATGATACCTTGATATTGTTTAATGATTGCGTAGTTTACGACCTTGAAAGAAACGAATCATCATCATCGTTCCCTACCCTTTTTCATGACTATGTAGGTGTCAGCTTCCAGTCTAACATATTTCCGCTGAATTTAAATGATTATAAGTCTTAAGTAAAAGTGATTTTATAGAATTTATCTGTCATTTCTATTCCGGAGATTGTAGCTATAAAAGTCGTTCCAAGTATTTATATTCAAAGTGAAGATTCAGTACAGGTATTATGAATACAAGATGAACAAAAGAAAGTCTGGAAGAGCCTTTTATAGCAACAACGGGTATCCAGCGGCTATGCGCGCAAATTATGCGTTTTGATGTGATCTTAATACGCGGTCGCTCTCAGATGAAGGGTGATAGATACGGTACTATGAGAACTCGAAACATTCTACTTATTTATTTTGTACTAAAAAGTTTTATTTTGAGATTTCAAGCAGCTCATCATCATTATCAACCTACAGAAATCCACTGCTGGACATAGGCCTCTTCAATCGCACGCCACTCAACTCGATTCTCGGAAACTCTTATCCAGTTGGTACCAGCCATCCTACGAAGATGGTCGTACCACCGAGCCTGAGGGCGTCTCAAGTAAAAGAAATCCCAAAAATAAAAACATTCGATTAAGCGCTTACTGTATACTTGTGGTCCATTTCAAGCGAGTTTCATAGATATTTTTTAAAGTATTTTCACTTAGAATACTAACAAATTACTTTACGTGACCTGAAAGTAATTTTTTCATGAGCTTCTTTAATATAGAGCAAGACAATTTAAAGTTTCACTTTTCTAAATATTGTTGCGACAACCTAAATGACTACCAACTTTGAATTCTGATTAGCAACCAGATGTTTTTTCCCTCCAATTACCGCATAACTATACAAACTACATATCGATACTACAATTACGATACATCGATATAAAAGCAATCGAGTTGAAATCGAGCTGGTAACCAAGTAGTGGCGCAAACTCGCGTAATATCAATTGTAGGCGACCGCAAATACTTGGATCCGTTGCTTTCGCGATGTATCGGAGGAAAGTGGGGCTCTGATTCACAATGTTGTTTGATAAGAAATTGTTACTTTTGTAAGTAGATAGTGTATTAGAAATAGGTTTTCTTGGAAGGCATAAGAGCTGGTTTATAACTGGAACTGTGCTGAGTGGATGGATGTCTTCTTATTCAGTAATCAGATGCTAATGAAAAATTCTTGGTGGAAAAATCCAGTGACTCTGACTCTCCCGACCCGGGAATCGAACCAAGGACCTTACGCACAGCAGTCTCACTTGCAACCAGGTTGGAAAAATACATGCGAATTAAAAAAAGTCAGTATTGATTAACTACGAGTACCTACAAGATGAATAAGTGCACAGAAAAGCAGGATTATATATATTATAGTATTATATATATTATTATATATATTATAGGATTATATATATTATATGTAGTATCGTCCAAAAAAATATATGAAAACCCTTCACTAACAGTTTAAAAGTGAAAAGCGGTAAATAAGATTATCTGAAGCCAATTTCTAAATAAATTGAACAGTTTATCGCCAACAGCACCTTTGGTAGGCTCATAAACAAATTATAAAACCAGAATTGAATTACAAAGTTGTATTCACAATACCGATTTATCTAATAGTTTATGCCTTGCCAATTTAGGATCAGATTCAAAAGTTTAACAGACGTTAAATATATTCAAATCTTGTTATATTCCGAAGTATTATTTTCTTCTGTAATAAAGTATCTAACTACAAAAAAATGTATTATATTTCGTATAGTTTGCATGGATTGGTTGAATCAAGACTCAGTGATATGGTTGGTGCTCGGTGTGGTTAGTTCATAGTGGTTATCTTGAACTAGTGGTTATGCTGGAACCTTCTAATAAAATACTTGGATGTGAGCTCACTATAATTTAATTTCTATTAACACTTCATCTCTGCCCGTGCTAAAATTGTTAATATTTGTTGGGTTCTGGTTAAACCTCAATAGATACTACGTTACATTGGCTTTACTACTTTTTTCAATAAATGAAAAGAACCCCACACTAGGATTTTCTTTTGTATCGTGGGTGCATTCACAAAAATATAAACTCACATACACAAACACCCAGACCCGAAACAACTATCTACAGGCCATACAAATATTTGTTCCGTGGGAGGATCGAACCCGCGACACGCAGCGTAGTAGTCCAATCGGTTAGCCACTGCGCCATCCGTGCCATCAAGATAGATTTTTTTCAGCATATTTATAAATCATGGGCCTATATCAATTGACTGAAGTACTGTATATCATTGTACCGTTCTGAAATGCTAGCTAGACTGCACAATTACGTAGCTGATTCGACGCCAACAACTAAGGTTAATCCGACATGACCACGGTAAGTTACTGTCCGCTGAATCAGCCTTACAATCAACTTGCATAGTGTGTCATCTGCCTAACGCATCTGTATGAAACCTGCCTTGTAACATCTGATATATTACCTTGATTGTCATAACCTTGGTACTTCTTATCCAGATCATGTTTTAGGAAGCTTAATCTACGATTACTGCTTCGTTCGTCTAGTCGCAAGTGTAACTGCTGAGCATGAGGAGCTGGGTTCGATTCCCGGGTCGGGCAAGTGTTTATGGGTTTTCTCTGAGTCTAGGTTTGTGCCGGTTAATGGCTAGACTCACCCGTTATTATATGGGACTTAAAAACATAACTGGGGAAATGTGGATGTCTAGTACACCTCTGCCTAAACTACCGGCGTTAAGGTATGTTATCTGGGATTGAACTAACATTTATCATTCGCAATAAATCTTAACAAAATATCTCAGCAAAATGACTAGACAGCGTAAATTTATACCTGTTGGCAGTTAATTTATAAATGACAAAACTAAATTCCTGTTAAAATATACATTTACAAAACCCCAAGCTATATTTTTCGCTAGCCTTCAAGTGTCAATATCCAATGATCACCAGTTATGATAAACTGAGTTTTATGAAAATTTTATGATCGATTATGATTGGTTATTTAAATAGACAATTACGCAGCGTTTAATGAAAATTACTTTTCAATTAGCCAGCATCCTGTTCTGTGGGGTATTTATATTAATGTTTCAATATTTATATTGACTTGTCATGTCATGAACGGTAACGTTTAGTCAAAATAAACCGTTCGGTTAATTAATTTTGAGTTTCAATCGATAGTCATTAGTGTTGTTTTTAATTGTTAATGCGGTGCGTACAGCATGTAATGGTATTGCGTAAATTGTCGTCGAATGCAATGATATTTGAGACCAATGTACAATAGAAGTATATTGTTATTTTAGTTCGGTCGTTTATACCCGTGTTGTCGGTGGTCAAGAGGTTAGACTGTGTTATACTGTGGGTGGTAGAAGAGGCAATTATGTAAAGAGAGTGGGATGTAGCATTTACAGGGACACTGATAATATCATAGTTTAATATGATGGTATTTGTATGGATACGATATGCTACAGTCGCTTCCAAACGATATTACGGAAAGGCAACTTAGGATATGGAAAAGTGAAAACTATCTTCGGATTTAAAAGTCTCACCTACGAAGAGTCTGAGAGACTTATACAATTAGTGGGTTGATTGTCTATTCTACCAACACATACTTACTTTAGAACTCAGGACACACACCTCCCCATTCACACACACATGCAACCACAACCACACTTACTCACACACCACAATCAAATAAATAGATGCACATGCTCCTTTGTACTATATTATCTTTTCTTTTTATTTTTTCTATTTTTTGTTTGTATGTTAACCTATATTATAAGTTAGTTTTTATTTATATTTAATTTTTGTACAGATTATAAGAAAAATGTAATTGTGTAAAGCAACATACCTAGCTGGTCCGGAGGATGGTGATGGCATTCGTAATACAGGGTAATCCTAGTAGGAGTGCTAAAGCACTCCTTTGACACTTAAGCGCACATTCATTTTAGTCAAATTAGTTTCGAAGGAATTTTATTGTACCTATTAACTAGCAATAAAGATTTTTATTATTTATTATTATTTTGCCTAAAATAATTCTGAGTTTCCTAAGTAAATGCACTAGCACTAATGGCTCAAAAAGATCCACATCTTTGTCGGCAAACGTGGTTTTCAACACCAGTAACTTCCAACAATTACAAAATTCCTTTGCAAAATAATTATGATCGTAAAGGTAATTAGTACTTTAATACACCTAACATTTTCAATTTAAAGACGCGTGGCAACACAGGAAACCAACTTTAGAATCGAACACAGGAAGCCACAACCATTAGACAAATGAATGCAACAGTTAAAACAAAATCGTTTAAAATTATGCGCAAACTTAAAAGTAATTAGTTTGTGTAGCTTCTGATCTTATTCTATTTTAATTAGTATTTAATGTAAGCGAAGTCAGGTGCATGAGTTGTAATTACATGTTAAGTTTGATGGTTAAACGGTTAACGGCTGTCAGTAGCATAATATGTTTAGAGTAATTAATAAAATACTTCTGGTTTTCCTTATGTATGTACAAGTACATATAAAAAAATAAAAAATAAAAAAAAATGTGCGTATAAATAATGAGATTCAATTAGTTTATTTATTGTACTTAGCTGTCTTCAATACAAGGATATTATAATTATTTAGTTTTACATAATGTGGTCTACATTGAATTTTGTAGTAGGTATAGTGTCAACGTTGACTATAATTATCTGAATTATTCATTTGCAAGGCTAATATAACATCGCCATCTTCTTTTCAAAGTATCGAAAGCGTATTTGAGACTATGGTTTCATTTGTATGGTGGCTAATACCGACCTATGATTAAGTCGAGTTTATTAGGAAAAAATATTGTAAGAAATTAGGCCCACTTTACTTGGTTAAAGGGCTAAATACTATTCAATTAATAAAACATCGAAAGTGTTTCCAGCAAACATCACGTTTCATAAAAAATGGCAGAAGAATAATATTATGTTTTTCCTCTGTACTAGATCTACTATTTTGTACTAAATAATAATAAATAAATAATATTTTTTTATTTCAGTAACGATAAAAACTTCTACAATATTTAAACATACATAGAGGCCTCCTTATAAGTATAAGAAATACCTGTGTTAGGAGACCCCAAAACGAACGAACTATGTGTATAAAGTACAAAATGTCGCAAAAAACAAAAGAATACTTAGAATTTCGAAGAAAATTGCGAATATTAGCTATGTCATGTTAGTATTTCACACTAAGAACAGTGAGTACAATAGTAAGGAGTATAATAACTGTCTGATGCCAGCACCAGGTGGCGCGTGAAGCAACTCTGAATTGGGATCAAAGGCTACGCTGGTGTATAAGTGTTACATTGTTAGACAATCGGTGTGCTGAATAGTTCCTCTTCTCTTATGGCGTCGTGTGCAAAGGATAGCAAAGGATGAATCATTGGAGATTTCTAAACATCCTAGTTTGATAGTAAGATGAGCTAATAAGAAAGATAGGAATTTTCGTATTAAATGTCTGTGTACTAATAGGTGCACTAGCTAAACAGAGATTTATATAGGGTTCTACTCACATTTGTCTTTTATAAGTCCCATATAATGTCCCAAAAAAATAATCCCTTATTAAGCCGAGACCAGCCCGTCTCGGCTTAATAAGAACTGCCACTCGGGTCGATCTTTAGGTAAAGCTGTGCTTGCCTAGGTCAGTCTGTGGATGGGTGACCGCCCGACATTCCGAGTTTCCTCCGTGCCTCGGAAAGCACGTTAAGCTGTTGGTCCCGGCTGCCATATTATATAGATCTTTGGCAGTCGTTACAGGTAGTCAGTGACCTGAAATTCTGACATCCAGTCTTACCAAAGAGTATCGTATTACCTGGTATTAACTGGGTTGTGGAGGTCAGATAGGCAGTCGCTCCATGTAAAATACTGGTATTCAGCTGCATACGGTTAGACTGGAAGCCGACCCTAACATAGTTGGGAAAAGGCTAGGCAGATGATGATAATGGGGCTGGTCTAGCGGTTGTAAATGCGACTACTGAGCATGAGATCCTGGGTTTAATTCCCGGGTCGGGCAAAGTATTATTGGGTTTTTCCATCAGGAATTTCTCAGTAGCAGCCACGAGTCTGAATTTGTGCCCAATTATTGGCTTGCCACCTATATTTCAACGTGGGTGTACTTTTAGGTAAGTACACCTCTGCCTAACGCTTCGGGGCGTGATGTTATATAATGGTATGGGAAGTCCCATTGGAGTAAACTTATTGCCTTCAAATGGACATAAATCTTGATTAATAATGCTAATTTCATTTAATTTAGATTCAAACTTATTCCATTCCAAAATTAAAACGGTTTTAAAGAAGCAGTAAGTCTACTAAAGTACAGCTTCGTCCAATAAAAAATAAAACGGTCGCATAATGCAAATTACTCTAATTTATACAGATTCAAGATGGAAAACGGCGCTCCTAGGAAAATTTCTCCGTGGCGGTCGTTTGCGGTGATTATATCGGGCATGTAATGCGTGTGCCTGCAGTTGCTGCAGTCGCGGACGATGTATCGTCACACTGTACCGCTGTACTCGATGTGATAAGGGAAATGGAGGAGGCAATGATTATTTTAGTGTAAGAAAAGAAAGAAAAATGTGCTTATTTGTAGATACCTGAATAACTAGACTGACAGAGATAAAGTTATAGAGGAATAGGTTAGATAGGGTAAAATAGACAACTGAACGAAGGTGAATTTTGTTTAGTGCAATTGTTTAGAATAGATTGATAGTTTACTAAAACTATATAATAATGTCATCATCATCGTTTCAGCTGACAATTTGACTGTTCGTCTCACATTCAGCGGATCCCCCATTGACCATTTGTTCTAGGAACAATTTACCCTGTCCACAAAAAGAAGAATTTTCAAACTTAAGTGTTTGAAAATTATTCTTTTTAAAAATGGATAAAAGTAATAGTTAAAGAAATAATAACTTCTCTCTCCACAAGCATGTTTTTTAACAAATAAAAAAAAGGTAACGATCGACAATAAAATCTTCGATCTGCGTGTATTACTAGAATACACGTGATTGTAGCTTTCAGTAATGTATGAACGAGTCTTAACTTTTACTCGGAGACACATTTCAACCGCTTATCTTGTTAAACTCTTCACTGATTTCGATCACGTTTTTCCTAAAGTAGCAGAAAACACAGTTTATTATTAAGATTTATGTTTCTGAAATAAAGTAGTAAGTCATCGCGTTTTCCCTCATACAAAAATTCTGGTAGCTTCATTTAAAGTGGACGATTCTTGTGTAAAAAAAAATCGTTTGCCTTTTTGGTTTTAGAAATTGCTCAATAAATTGCGCTTGTCGACTGTACTTTGTTCTAAATTATATAGAAAGTTTACGTAACTTCACTATTCGTGATTAACCTTAAAAGTTTGGAAATTATGTTGGACAGTACGGTAGTTGTCCACTTTAGTTAGTAGGTACTATGTTAGACATAGAGTTTGTAGAGAAAGTACAACATACCAATTTTAAGTATTCAAGCAGCAGCAGGTATGAGATTCTATAAGCTAAACAATACAATACTCAATTTCCAATTGAAATTGGAAATTGAGTATTGTATACCAAAGAGATTATTTAACGCAAAAACACCCACTTCATAGTATAAAACTGGGAGTAGGTACCTATTAGTTTGGGCTTTTAAAATTGCGTATTGAGAATTCCCTCAACACATCGTTTGTTCGCTGTGAAGGCCAATTTAAAATTATTTATTCGTCACATTTAACCAAATTGATTTTGCCTTCAGAAGCGTTACATTTACAGGCCGAAATTATCAACGTGAAATAATCAAGTAAAACTCTTCAAGAAGTTTACAAAAAAAGATCGTTTATTTCGTAAATGCCACAAAAAGAAAAAATACTAACACTTACTTGGTTAGAAACCAAGTACATAAGTGCATTTTCCCAATTTAAACTCTCTCAACTTTCCAAGGCATATTCAGTAATTCTTTACCCCTTTACCGTCGCAGGCGCATGTTACAAGGTATTACGGGGAGGTGCTCCACTAGTAGCCAACTAATCGCAGGCCTGAGGTCAAACCGTGTAGGAGCCCCGCGGCCCGCCAGTCCCGCCACGTTTATTATAATAAGCTGTGCTACCATTATAAAGTTTGCCCATCGCCCTTTATGTTAGGTTACGGAACTTACGGACTACGGACTTAGCTTACGGAAATTATTTTCACATTTATTTTGTTTAGATGACATGATGTCGTATTTATATTTGCTTTTGGTTGTAATTGGATTGGGAGATGTATGCGGTTGTTGTTTTAAAGTAATGCTTATTGAATGTAATAAACCGTTTGCGAATGGATGTTCATTCACGATTTTCGCGTTTCTAATAAATATTTTTCATGGATGTGATGGTACATTTACATGTCTTGATGATATAATAGTGATTGAATCTTCATAATATTTTGGTGATGATTTTATTTGTAATGATGTTTTATAACCTAGTTATAGTTCAGATTAGTTCTCGCTGAGTAATTTTCAATAGAAATAGGACTAAAAAACTAGACTTACCTATTAGCGCTTCGACGTGGTAACTGGGTATAATCTCATTTGCGGTAGTCAGCTTGGCGGCGGTAATGGTACACTGAAACAAAACACAACCCACATTATACATCAATCAAACAAAATTATACGACCATCGATCGTTCCAAGATACAATTTAATAAGCAAACATACACAAATAACATGTTACGTTACGAATAAAGAAGACGCGAACGAAATCAGGCTAATAATTGACAATAAAAAATGTATAGGTTTTGATGACAAATAAAGCGACTAGTCCGACCATAATGACTGTGATTGACTCAACAAATAATAACGGTTGTTAACAAATAATAAGGCTTAGTCGCAATAAGTTAATTTCATCGACATCTGCTCGGTTGCACAAGATTCAGTCGTCCCCAAATAAAGTTGCGACAAAAAGCCACAATTATTTCATTGTATTACAAAATCGACTTCAAATTAGTCGCATCGTGACAACCCTAGCGGTCGATATAGAAGTCTATTGAGTTTTAATCGCATGATCTTTGAACCGTTGCCAAATGTTCGCGAGCCCTGCATTGTCGCTACATTACCGAATGATTCACGATCCCTGGCTTTATAGCTGAAATAAAGTGTTGTTCCTCACTTTACACAAATAATATAAATTATATCGATGCTTGAACAAGATTACGTGATATTATACTTTTAAACTGGAACGTCGTAATTTTTAAGTTAACGATCTTGTTTATGACGTCGTAAATTAGGTATAGTGCGATATTTGTAACGAGTCTTTGTTGTAACTTGTGAGTTTCACTCATCCTGCTTGTAAATAAACTATTTATACTAGCAGTGCTTAGTGATAATTTACTAGTGTCAGCAATGCTTTCATTTTGTCGATTCGATACAAAGTACTTTCTGTATCCGTATCTATTGATTAAAATGATGCCTTCAACTTTATGATTTCCTCCGACATCTACAATCTTCCATATCAGGCGAATACATACAAAATAAACAAACATTTCTAGATTCACTACTACAAGACGTTATCAAGATTATCTGAAAGGAACTTCCACCGTCTAGCCATCGTCTCTCATACCCAAATGAGTGGAAAACCCAAGGAATAACTAAATATTCATAAAACTACTTTACACGGATAAAATTATATAGTACAGAGACGTATTTTATTCGCGTAAGCGGAAAATAATTTCTTTATAGGCATAGAATCGATTAGTAGCGCATTTTACGATGCGCCTGAGCTGCTCAGCGGCAACGGGTGCCAGGTTTATTACAGCCACGCTATACGTAAGTACTGGCTACACACAACTAGTTAATAATGATTTAGACTTTCCGTTAATGAAAAATTAGACCTGTAACGCAGGAGCTTGTAAATGTTAATGGACCCTAAAAATTTATGCAAATTTTAGGTTTGAGTTTTAGTGTGGTCAGGTAACTGGGAGTAATTATAGAGTATGTGCTGTGAGTGGCAACATTTTAAGTTGGACGTAACTAAGATTTTATGGAGTACTTAAGTGCAAAACCTTTAACAAGATCCTATCTAAGACATAAATAAATCAAGTTTAAAACCTAAGGCACAAACTTATTGAAATATAATTTAACATCAGACATGTGAACCCCGAAGGATAAGGCAAAAGTGTATCTAAAATAGTTCACCTTTATTTTGCACGTATATTTATGTGCCGTGTAATAGAGGGCGGGTCTAATGTTATCAATCGGGCATGATTCGAGATAAAGTGACTGCTACTGGGAAACTCCTGATCGAAAAATCCAGTAACAGTTCACTCTACCTGGGAATCGAACCCAAGACCTCTCCAGCTCCCGTCGGGGCTGCGGGTTGTTCGCAAGAGATACCGCGGCCTCGACATGAAGCGCTAAGAAGGAACATGGGTGGTTTTTAGTCAGTAGAAGTCTGACACTCCCTTTCGCTCTGCCCAAGAGCGGGAGGGGGTTATTTGATAATTTTCCACCCACTATAAAAAAAAACCTCTCCAGTTCAGTACTCGCACTTGCGACCACAAAACCAAAGAGCCAGTCATTGTATTAGTCAACAAAAAGTTCTACTGCATCTTCAAATTAATTGCCACAATGTATCTAAAGTCAAAACACACCTATAAAATCACATACAATGATTCAGCGACCACTATTTCTCAACAGATGATGATACGGTTGCCTAACTAGACATACCAGCTGGTTTGATCGTCAATGAGCTTATGTATCATACCGAAACAAAGGTACAAACAATTTGAGAGTATCATTACGTGGTTAGCTATTGAAAAAATGGACGCCGCGCCTTCTTCTGACATAGTGATGTTGTGTTTGGTGGACCTGGCACGTGCCGATGTTATGCGTAATTGTAGTTTAATTAAATATTTTTTTTCCATCGTTACCTCTGAAGTTTTTTTCTCTCTCTCTTCAAACTTCGGCCACAAAATGCTGAGTGTTGGTCTCTTCGAAATCTCACCAGTTTTGGCGGTTTTGTTCTGGGCATTTTTTATAACATGTTATTACTCTCAAATATAAAATGGAAAGTAAATAGGAATTAGACGACAAAATGGGGTATGCTAACAAAATTTATATACCTATTCCCTTTTCTAGATTTGTACACTTGAGAAATAAAATGATAGTAGTACTTAAGAAGAAGAGATTATTTGATGTAGTTGTGGGAGCAGAATTTCTTTCAGTCACTTCCCTTTTTTTTTTTTTTTGTTTATGGTGGGTGGAAAATCATCAAATAACCCCTCCCGCTCTTGGGCAGAGCGGAAGGGAGTGTCAGACTTCTACTGACTAAAAACCACCCATGTTCCTTCTTAGCCCTTTATGTTGAGGCCGCGGTATCTCTTGCGAACAACCCGCATCCCCGACGGGTCAGTCACTTCCCTAACAAAACGTCCACTTACAATACTCGCTACACTTCTTCTCCGTATGTATCAAGTTCTCAATACTCCATGTATCAGATACAAAGGCCGATGATACAGATACACAAAGCATTGAAGCCTCTGTTATTAATCCTCTGTGAAGATTGATGTGACAGAGCACCACCTATCTCACATCTCAATGTGGGTTAAGGTCCAAATTAAGCAACTAGTCTTATTCAACATGACAATAGAAGTTAATGCTTGCGTTAATTACGCATTTAAGCAACGATAGACCATTCAGTGGGCCTAACATGAACGCGGGGAGTGAATGTGAGTAATTCGTGTTATTCGTAAAAAGAAGAATTAAAAATAATTATAATCGTTTCATGCGATGAACATGAACAATATCAAAAGAATATGGTTAATAGCAAAAGAAAAAAGTATCAGGAAGGATATCGAAGAGGCCTTTGCTTAGCAGTGGGAAATTCAAAGCTATAAGACAAAAAAAACATAAGATCCAAAGCCTTGAAGCTAAAAAAAAAAACCATTATTTTAATAACCATGTTTGCGATTCCAAAAATATATCAACTATACGGTACCATGGCGCCACGTTCCAGCTAGGTTCAGAAACTGTATTGATAAAATAAAAGGACGTTTTCTACACAAAAGTACCTAACAGTTTCTCTACAGTATTAATAGTTACGGTCACATTAAATTTAATCGTAACTACTACAGTGTAAGTAGTGTGTAATGTAACTTTAGCCTGAAATTCAAGCAATGGTAATAAAAGCGTGAGACGTATATGTTTTTGACATGTTTTTATGAAGCTAGTGGGTGAGTGTTGGGTCAAAGAGTAGAAACGTTATACCAGAGTGTAGAATTTCAGACTTCTGTAATATTCTTACAGCGCCTACGACAAGTACTTCTAAATGTTTTGTATATTTCTCAATGAAATCTGGAAATAAGCTGTATTATTACAATTTGTATTAATACTTTTTGGGTGTAACAATGAATAAGACTAAATCTGTTGAAAAGAAAGTCTTGTCATTCCAATTCTTTGCTTCTTTGTTTGTGTTTGTTGAGCTTGATATTGATAGGCAGCTCACAAACACATCTGTTTGTGAGCTGCCTATCAATATCAAGCTCATAAAATCTTGCTTTTCCAATTAAACTTAGTCTCACAGCTTACACAGCAGTCTGTCAGTGTTGTCTTAAAAATCAATCCCCGAATCACTTAAAAGTTTCTATAACAATTTTTAACGTGTTTACAGCATCAATTCATACATACCAGCCATTACTCCAGTTTCTCTAAACACACAGACTTGCGCAATTTCCCTTGATGATGTTGATCATATTAGGTAACAGAATGGTAGCAAGGCCGGGAAAAAATATAGCTGCGTATGCTCGTTTAGACAAAATATTGCTTTGAATTGATGATACCGGTGGCCATTACGGCTTGCGAACAGTGGTTAAGATGTAATAACAATAATTAAGATGTTGGTTGCCGTTCGGAGTTGATCCGAATTGCCATTACGCGCGTACGACGTTGTTACACGTGAATTGTGTGGGTAATTTTGGTTTGATCATGGGTTCTATAAAGTTGTGTGTAGACAAGACAAGAAGGCCTTCTCTGATTTGTAATAAACAGATCACAAAGCCTGGGTAAAATGTCATTCTGTTAGCGTTAAAATGAACAATTTAAAAAGGTATTCGACTAACATAAACAAACAAAATTATTTTGAATCAATCGAAAGTTGAAAGTCATTGTACACCCCAACCAACTTATCCGTGCAGGTAGGAAACCCAGAACTATAATAAACGTGTACTAAGTCTGACATATCGATGCATTTTTTCTTGACATGCAGCGCCACTAAGAGTGCCTTTAAATACAAATACCTATACTGAAAGCGATCTCAATTGTAATACCTTTTCAAATTGGCTATTTATTGCGTCCTACGACTCAACTGATTACAGTTTTACAAATCAAAGAGTGCGCTATGTTTTGCCTCTTTTATATTCCATAAAGGGCAGGAGAGCAGCAATCATTGTAGCCTTAATCATCATCTTCAAGAAAACTAGTTGAGTTCTAAGTATCTAACGATACCATAATTAGTGTTAATCAAAATATGTAGATCACAGATCATCATCGGAGATAATAACGTAGCTAGGTCGAGGAGGTCAGACGACAGTCATTCTTATGTACTTGAGTCATTCTGTACCTAATAACTAATATAAAGTAGCATCTATTAAGACTGAGAATCGAATCATAGTCTTATATTTTTCTTCTTTATCATCACTATCACTACATAGTATAAAACAAAGTCGCTGTCGCTGTCTATCCGTCCCTATGTATGCTTAAATCTTTAAAACTTCGCAACGGATTTTGAAGCGGTTTTTTTAAGTAGATAGAGTGATTCAAGAGGAAGGCTTAAGTATGAAATTTGACCGACATCCACGCGGGTGAAGCCGCGGGCATCAGCTAGTTATATATATAATTCTTCTGTACGTGTGTCACTGAACTCCTCTTACACGGCTGGACCGATTTTGATGAAAATTTGTGTATGTGTTTAAGTGGATTCGAAAATGGTTTGGATTTATAATTGGACCCGGTAGGTGGCCCTGTAGTCCGGGCAGGACGACGTCTGCCAGGTCCGCTAGTATTTCATAAAATCAGAGGTGTACAAAATACACCCACGTTTCCTCAGTTATGTTTAAGTTCCATGTAATAAGGGGCGAACCTATCGCCATCAACCGGGCACAAATCCAGACTCCGTGGCTGCTACTGAGAAATTTCTGACGGAAAAACCCAATAACACTTTTCCCGACCTGGAATCAAACCCAGGACTTCATGAACAGCAGTTGCACTAGACCGACGAAGCAGTCTTATATAAATAAGTATGTTTATGAAGAAAGAAAAAACCCAAGATGCTGTCATGAATTTCGCAAAGAATTGAATTCACTTTTATTTGCCAACTGACCACAAGCATGATATAAAGGGTAGTTAAACATGAGCATCATAAAAATGTGATTCATACGCACATATGTAGGGCACCGAGGTGTTATAAGGATCACAGTTTTGGGGTTATTACTTGAAGAACATTTACGATCAACATACGACATTATCGTTTATGGATTTCGTCAAGACAACCAGCAAGAACGGGTTTATGTGAGTTCCCAAGTGAAGAACTAACCATAGTTTTAGACAATTGTCATTTTACTTCTTAGCGTTCCGATGGAAACTTAAGAAGGAATGTTCTTTTGGGCCGTAATCTAGCTACATGTATACAGGGTGTAAATTAACCCATCACACAGCCGTTAACCAAGCATTCTGTACATCAAACTAAGTGCCCCTAATTTTTGCTAGGAAACGATTTTTTGTTTGGGGTCGAAAATCACATTTTACGGTAAAACTCAATGTAGCACTCTTACGAGTAAAACATTGTGCTAGTAGATGCTTTGAATAGTAAACGGGTCATGGAGGTTATTTAAGTAAAGTTATAACCTGAAAAACTAGTATTTACAAAAACAGCTGTGAAAAATTTGGAACTTTGACCCCCAATATCTCTGTAACTAGGGGGTTCCCAGGTATGGTCTAGAACTAAAGAATGATCGCAGTGGCGGGGAAAACCAGTGCCTTCGTTTGCGTTAAGGGTACTTTTACACCCTTTATGCAGACGCCAAGTACATCAAGCTACCTAAAACTGTAAAAATTTCCCAATCAACGTAAACCTAATGCTTTAGCGATAAAATTGAATCAATAGGTTCTTTCAGTTCCTGAATTTTGAATTTTGAATAATAATAATCGTGATGGTGTAGAATGTTATCAATCGGGCATGATTCGAGATAACGTGACTGCTACTGGGAAATTCCTGATCGAAAAATCCAGTAACAGTTTACTCTACCTGGGAATCGAACCCAAGACCTCTCCAGCTTCCGTCGAGGCTGCGGGTTGTTCGCAAGGGATACCGCGGCCTCGATATGAAGGGCGAAGAAGGAACATGGGTGGTTTTTAGTCAGTAGAAGTCTGACACTCCCTTTCGCTCTGCCCAAGAGCGGGAGGGGGGGTTATTTGATGATTTCCCACCCCCAAAAAAAAAAAAAAAAATGGTGTAGAATATACTGCTCAGAACATTTTAAAGATCTTATTGTAGCGTTTTGTAGTAGTGTGTCACCACTCAACAGTAAATATTTTTAAATGACTTCAAGAGCTGTATAAACGAAATCAAAAAAGTGACAATTTCTAGCTCAAATAATGTTTTCATTAGCACTAAATAGTATTCCATTGCCCTACAATTTTACAACATTTTAGTACATTTCTTAGTCAGCTATTTCATCATCTGTCAAGATACAGGCTGTTATAAAGAGAAGGGTCCTTTATTGTCGTCAGTTTTGGTATTTTTTTATTACTTTTGAAAGTGATTGCAGTTCGTATTGCGTAATGGATCGCTTTTAAAAGGAAGATGTTAATGACGATATTTAAGGACCGTTGGGTAATATTTCTGTGAATGTAAAGCGATTCCTTTTAATCGTGTAGAGAGATAAAATTGTTCATCAATTTGAAAGGTTTTAAGTGGTTCAGACCCTAAGTTAAAAATATCTTTTGGCTGTCATTTATCGAATGCACGTTTTACGTTTTATTATTTTCTTTTCTGTTGTCATAATTAAATCAATAATAATAGGCGGAAGAATAAGACCAGATGTATGATTGAACATAGAAATACTTACGCAGATGTCATTGTGGGTTTGCTGCCTATGGAAAAATTGCGTGAGTTTATTATATGTCTGTAAGGATAGAAACAGAAATACCGTAACACAAAATCCGTCACATACTCATTTTAATAACTGACATAAGTCCATAAACATTTCAGTATGCGTTTGCGCCGTATTTTCATGGAAACCTTATTACTCATTGTGGTCGCCATTTTTTCTTTTTTTCCGTGTTATAAGGAAGTGGCGTCGAGTCGTAGATCACGGCTGCGCGCGCGCTGCTCCGGGAATCATCACAATTTTATTGCTAGCGTTAACCTACCTTAAGTATGGTGGGCAAAAAAGTTAGTGTATAAATTTTTGTTTTATTTGCATGCTAATTTATGTGTTTTATGATAGTTTATTTTTTACTAAGGCTACCTAAAATTCATTTTAATTAATAATTTATTTTTTATATTTTTGTATTTATACGAAAATAAACTTGTCTAAATAGCCAAGTAATTTCCCATATTGCTTAAAAAATAATAATATATACATACATTATCACGTAGAAAACGAAATAATGTAACTTGATTTTAAGTGCATTATTATTATTTACATTACTTAATATAATAAACTAAAGTAAAAAAACTTTAGTTTCTTAGTTCACTTGGTTTTTTCTGTCCTTACTTCAACATTTTGAAGTGTAGCACCATATTATGGTCATATGCCATATGGCACAAATGGTCGCGGTTATTACTCGGTAGCATTGCTCAGCTCAGCGAGACAGGTGTCGTCCAATGTACGAGTTTTTGCTAAAATTGACGCATTCAGAACTTGGTAAGATAGATTCTATAGTATTAGTTTGTTCCGTCGAAATACAGTTTATACGGGGAACAGAGTGAATTTGTTCTGTGTTAACAACTTTAATAAGTACCGACACGTAACGAGCAATAATTGTAAACTACATACTTATTTGTAACTTACTGAACTGTGCAAAGTTGTTATTTTGATTTGGTAAATATTTTTTTTTATAGATTTATTGCCACGAAAAAATCGATGATATTTTTAAGAAATTATTTTGTAATTATTATATATATCCTTGGTTATACCTAAAAATTTCCACTCGAAAAAAACTCGTCTCGTTTTCACTTTACAACACGGAATACTAAAAACGCCCGTCATCGCGTAACGTAGTAAAAAGTAAAAAAACCACATCGTAGTTAGTTATGTTCATAGTTATTATTTCCGTAAATAATGCAGGAATAAAATAAATATGCGAATATAAGTATGTATGTAGTTACTACTGCTAGGTAATAACAGTTTACATTTTATGCTACCTGCTTCAAGAATTTAGCGCAGAATGTTATATTTTAATAGCGAATTAGTGTTTTTACACTTTAAATTATACTGTCTAAAATAACCGACAGTATTAATGGAATAACTATTCAAATGAACAGCCTAGAGAAGGCTGTTGTAAATGAGCAAAGTAAAAACAATGAGATACTGTGTTTATAGAATACTAGAATTTGCCCGCGGATACGCCCGCGCGCTTGTCATGGTTAACCTGAGGACCTCAAAATTTGTTCAGCGTGAACTGTTGTATTTATAATATTAGAATTCATTTTTGAATTTTTATTATTGAATTAGCTTCTTTTCGCAAAATACGCGACTTGCTGCTTTATGATTCTTGCTCTTTTGAAAAAACTGCAAGATTTTAAGTAATGGATTTCTGTATCTGTGAGCTATCTTTCATTTCGTGTAAGAATTCAATATAATTAATGGAGAAGATATTGATTTTATGCAGAAAGTGTGATATCTATCCGCATCAGTCACACTTACCATATACCACCCTTTGCCTCGTCATTTCAAACTTTTAAAATAACTTTTAGTCAAAACATTTATCTAAAAATATCTCCTACCTCTTCTAAACTAAAACAAAATCGATAGCACACAGTAACGATATGACGTATATAAAATCAGATAGCCAAAGTAAGGCCCCTGCACGACCCCTGTTTATTATGCGCATGAATAATTTGTTCCTATTACTGATTTATATATGATAAAGCACCCAACGGAATCCACGATATCGGTCGTATATGATTTAATATCTGTATGATTCTTCTTGCCGTGTGCTTTACATTTTCTAGTCATGTTATTGATTTAAAGTGTTTGGAGGGCATTCGAGCGAAGACGTATGATATGCTAGACTTAAGATATGAATATTTACAATTTATGTCACTGAATACTCAGTGGCGAAAATTATGTGTATTTTTTTAATTATGTACTGGATGTTTTTTTTTTTTTTTTAATGTCAATAACTCTAAAATAAAAACAAAAAACCCGTCATAATAAACAAGTTGTGTGTTACAATTATAGAATTAAAATACTAGTCTTTTTAATTATACTTAACTGCTCTTTGAAAGATCACACAAACAACAACATAATAAGTTATGGAAAAAACTAAAACGTGTCGAGAGGAAGTATCGACGACGCGTAAACGGAAGAAGACTACTTTATCTCCGCAGAGATTAAAAATAAAAAGAATCTTCGACAAATATCTTGTACAAAGCGTCACGTAGGTAAAAGTTAATGAAACAACTTTCTCTTAATTTAATATTGCATTGGTAAATTAAAATACAGGCGGCGAAATTATAATTATTTCAGTGTCAATTTGATTTTCATACAAATGACGCTGTTAAGTAAAATGCAGTACAATAGACATCAACGAGCGCATTAGTTTTGTGCGATCTTATTAATTATTATTTATTATCAAGTTTATTATTTTATTTAATGTACAGTATTTTTTTATTTGTGGTGTGTTTTTAGTTTTTTTTTGTATTTGATCAGAAGGTATCAAAATCGGCGTAAAAAGTCTATCTACATTATAAAATCTAATAAATATAAGTATGCCAATTTTCTAATCCCATTACGAAAGAAGATCCGAAACATGATCACATAAATTCCATCGTACGACCTTACCTTAAGACTTAAGTGCGGGCCACACGTTACAATCATTCCATCGAATTCGGACCATCGTTTCGTACATTTTAATGTGGCCACATTAAGTCTCATCTCCGTTATTAGTCAGAAACTGGTCTGACTTCCTACGTCTACAGGATGTTGCTCCATATACGCCATTCATTAACTTAATGGCTTTGGGCCGCGATGATTTTTATTGCGAAACATCGATCTCAATGCGCAGACGCATCGGTTCGTGTGAATGGGTTTTTAATGAAACTGTGGCTTTTGTCATTTTTGTATTAAAGTTTTTTTTTTTGTACAATAATTACTTGAGGAAATAAATACCTTTTATGTCATCTATAATTACGGTTAATCTTGGGAGATGACAACTTGTTTTCTTAATATAATATAATAATATAATAAATCGAATTTCGAATGACTTTTTACATAAGGTCACAAAACCCAAGTCCAAATATAATTTAAAAACACTTCATATTGTACAACAATATCGGATGTGTTTAACAGTATTATTAATTTAGATTTGCCTTTTGGGTGGTCTACCTACAGTACGCCTTCCGGATGATCATAATGAAGTAGTATCTATCAAATCTAGATAAATCACAACCATTAGACTAAATAAAAGAACATACACCACATACATTTTCCGCTCTATCACGCTTTCACGAACAACAATAACGGACCCTGAAAGATTCAAACCGATCTCTTTAATAAACAAAAAGAACTTGATTTATATATTTTTTCTTATTCAATATTAAAATGCCAAGACTTTAACTATTTAACATACTAATCTGTGATTGTTAACATGAGATGGTTCAAACGACCCGCTAGCTAACCACAATTTAATCCAAAATCAACTTTATCTGTACGATCTTTAAGTGTATTTTAAAGTGGGTAGATTGAGAAAAAATCGTGCTTACGGTAGCCGAAATCAAGGGTCAAGAAGATCAAACGTGATCTAAAACTGATATTAAAGATTGTAAAGAGAGTGACGCATGCGTGAATGAGATATTAGTGAGGCAAGCAGTGATGAAACCGCTCAGCACTGGAGGACACGATAAACTAACCTCATGATAGCTTGAATTTAATGGTGAAATATTGTTCATGGTTTCAAAACGATTAAAAAAATACTGCTCTATGACATGGCTTCATGTCATAGAGCAGTATTTTTTTAATCGTACGATTATGTACTGCTGATTTTGACTATCGATACCAGAAAACACGTCTTGAAAAGACCACTCTTTTTAAAACTATTTCTCGTCCCATATTTTGTATGATTCTCTAATCGCGACTATCATTTAAGACTGGTGTTTAGAACTAATAAAATACAGAATTACGTCCAGTATGGAGGGGCAGGCCTTTACTAAACTTTGGAACAATACAGTTAGTACATTCACATTGGAAAGCGTTAAGTTCAACGTCTAAAAATATATTCTCACATACATTTAAAGCAAAAATGTGTGCATATTAACTTGTCCGCAAGTGTAAAAGCTCTTATGACAATACCCACGACGGGCATCATACTCAAACATTGCTAGACTAGTGATGGACACCGGCCCCCGCGCATTTGCGGTATCTTTTTATACTCGCGATATTTCTTTTATTATTATGTTACTTCTTATTAACGTTGGTAGTCTTTTATCTTTTTTCTCGCTTCAATGTCAGTGTTTTAAGAAACACAGGAGGAAAATGTTGTTTAAATTTATACTAATAATTGTTTGTTTTGATTCGTTTTATTAACATTACTGGAACAACCGTGTCGCATGTTATTATGAAAAAGAAAAAAACCGCATTTAAAGCCCGTAATTAGCTTAATTTTTTACGTGAAATCAATTATTTTATACCAATTTTATTCAGCTCATTACTTAAGTATGACCTTTAAGAAAAAATCGACGAAAATATTTACCGAATAAAGGTGAAAGCTTGTTAAAATGCCGACGTACAACAGAATCTTACACTTGACGTGACGTCAAACGCACCATTAAAATTATCTTCGGAGCCACGTCAACTCTAATCTTGTTTGCTGGCACAATAAATAAAGCTGCTTTTGATGTAGCCGCTTCGCTTAAATTCGCTTAAATTAAGGCACTCTGCTCATTTGGGCGGCCAATTAAGCGCGAAAATTATCGCGCTCGCCAAAAATTGCGCCCCTCATCAAAATTGTTCACTTTCATTGTTTCGTCTTTTACGGGCACCATGATAGGGGTTATTTTTTAATTTTAATAATGGTCAACCTTTAGTGTTAATAATTGTGTTAAAATTGTCGTTTGTGGTGATCAAGTGGCTTGGTGTCACATTATATCCGTTATTTGCGAGAGTATTGCGGTATTTTGATGCTTCACGCCTTTAGTGTGCTAATAACTTAAATAATAAAATGTTCGCAAGATCTTTTTGCGGGGTAGTCGAGATAAAATGCTTTTCCGCTCTACAAGGTACGCCTCCCGCTTGTGCAGCAACTACTATGTCTTGCTTTTTATTGAATCCTGAAAGTTACGGGCATATCAATGGCTCTCGATCATGCATCACGATGACCGAACTACAATAATTATCCTATCAACTCCTTTAGCAAGTAAAATATTGATTCTTAAACTCCCTTCGCAGGCTGCAAACATACCCACATTCAATTAGCATAATACTATAAACACCCACACGAAAAAACTCATCTGTATCTTGCAAATTTCATTAATTTGACTATAACCTGTCTTAAATAAGGTACGAAATTACTGTTTCGATGCGACGCTGTAATCTTGAGCGCATTAAAACCTTCGTGGGTGGGTAGAGAAGTCTGTTTTACGTCCATATAAGTAAATTATTATTGGTACAGCCTTGGTAGCTTGTCACTGAAATGTGTGCCTCATTTGATCTTATATTTTTGTTGATCCGGATCTACAAGGGTTTACAAAGGTTTATTGTTCAGGACATATTTACATAAAACTTTAATTTATGGTATATAAAGATAACAAACCCGCCGAGTGAGTGTGTTTGTACAGCCACAAACTTTTGCCTTTTTTGTGTTTTGTTTGTTCTTAAAACTAGATATTATAAATAAATGGATATAGTAAATTAAATAAATCTGTTCGAAACAAGAAGAAACACATTAAACCCAACCACCAATGTCTTGCCCAAAATGACTACCTACGCTGAATCCTCAGATATTTGCGCACTTCGCAAGCTCAGATAAATCCTGCGTCCCTCGCACGAAATCAGGTAGTAACATTACATTGTTTATTTATAGGTATTAACATCCCTCTACAGATTCCGAGATAAGAAGACGAGTCGGTGACATTCATTCGGCCATCCAAAGCTGCGTGTGAAATGACAGCTGATTCCTTTAAGATATCTGACAGTACCACTTTAAATCGTACAGTACATTTACGAATTTGAACTGTAACTTCTTGTGTTAAGGTTGGGAGTTGTGTTGAGGGTGGGAAAATATATGTTGGTCAACAATATGTCTCATCTCAAACGGATCAAAGCTTAATGCCTCGCCGTGAGAATTAATTTCGTGGAGTAATGACCTTCAACTGCCATCAAGTAACACTAATTCTGTGACATCTGTGGGAAAAGCTTCTGAATATATGTTAATCTGGCATGTTAATAGAAATGAATTATTAATTATTGAATAACTATGCGTTTTATAGGTGATTCAATATTTGTTAGAATTGAATTCTCATGAATAAATATTTTGAAATAAAAATTTGAAAATATTTTTATAATTTTACAACAAATTGTGTATCTTTATTGGATACAGTAAAGAAAGTTACGAACATAACCTTTGAATTTAATCTTATGCATCATCTTTACAAATACTAAACTTGTAATAAGGATGAATGATTTTAATAGAAAACGCTTAAATTTAACGAGGATGTAAAAGTATTGTACTTCTACTAATTAGTATACAAAGTAAAGGTAATAAATAATTAATTAATTACCGGTACTTAACATGTTAAGGAGTAATTAACTCGAGAATTATTAATCAAATAATTAATAGTTACGTTATTATTATTATTATGATAAAATCGTCCGCGTTACCCTTAATAAATATAAAGCCGTGTGGTAAAAAAAAGTAATTTATCAAACTGTAGGCGGTCACTACTGAATGAGAGGCCTTCTTTATAGATTGCGAGAGCGGACGATTTGGGCCTAAATGGTCGATGTAATAATCATCATTGATTAAATATTATATCTTTACTTGCAAACCGATATCTGTAGGTGTAAAGTGTGATTTCTCATTGCATAATCAGCCCTTTTTTTGTGATTAGTGGGTAACTTAATGTTTTTTTTTGGCGGGTGGAAAATCATCAAATAACCTCTCACGCTCTTGGGCAGAACGAAAGGGAGTGTCAGACTTCTACTGACTAAAAACCGCCAATGTTCCTTCTTAGCCCATTATGTCGAAGCCGCGGTATCTCTTGCGAACAACCCGCAGCACCGACGGAAAGGACCTCTGATTGGCTTTACACGCAGTCTAGTAGTATCTCGCACGCATATTGGCAGGTTTCCCTACAATATTTTCCTTCACCGAAGGAAGTGATCAGTCTGTATAGCATACCACCGCTCACCGGTTTGGTTTCATCGGTTGGTTCACATCACTGCTAATCGGCCTGCAGCGCATAGTGTTCCCACTGCTGCGACACGCCTGTGTCGCCGCAATCCTCATAGAGAATAAGCCTCTGTTCTCTATGAGGGTTTCTCTATTAGGTCATTAACCACCACATGGGTCGAGTATTATTTCACCTTGAACCGATAATAAAAAGTAAAAATAACCAGCCAGTGTTTCCCACACTACCAAGTTGTTGCCATAAAAAAAAACAAGAAAAAAAAACCGTCAAAAAGATGTACGTGCCTGTTACTAGGAAGTGCAACTCGATACACTAGAGGCCGAGAGAAACTGGTCGCGGGTGGTCCTCACTTTATTTTTTGACTGGTTCCTGTAATTAATGAGTTCATTGGTTATGTGTGTAACGCGTAATATGAATAGACGTTGTAAAAATATGGTGAATGAATAATAAGTACATATTCAGACGGAGATGAATATTTTATTCAATTGAATACACTTTTCAGAATTGATCGCGTATCTTGCGCAAATGACATGAATTTTTAAGATTATTTCCGATTTAATAAATATAATTATCGAATAAAACCAGCAATTTGGTGTTCATATTTTATATACAAAACTTAATTGCAAGTATTTGCCGTCGAATACGCATGACGAAACCGTAGAAGATCAAGATAGCCAAAGATAATTTACAGTTACGTTCAGTTAAAAAATATTTTAATTAAACCTCTATTTACTTATGCCATATCTCTCATATCGCTACGATGTGGAACAGTCAAAAGTCGAGCGTCGAGATACAGATCTAGATGAATATTAATTGAGAATTTGTTGGTTACAAATGATGTGGCCGCCACTGTACGAAAGAAGTACTTTAGTAGTTACGAAATGGGTATTTTGTATGGAAACTTAGAACTAAATAACTTGGCTCTTTATTTACTAAAAATTTGAGTCGTAATCATAAATATCTGAAGTAATAGGTAATTTTCTTGCAATTTAATTAAGTCCCTGAGAGCAGTTGAGGCCCCAGTGGTGGTGGCCCCGACTTCCGAGCAGTAAGTCGTAAGTTCGAACCCAGGTAGACGGATTACTTTGTGTAATTTATCACCTGTGCTGTCAAAACGGTGAAGAAAACATCACCCAGGTCCAAGCCAGACTGGCATGAACTTAGACTGAGACTTCAGAGTCCCAGCAGGAGGTACATTATAGACTGATTACGATTATGCAATTAGGTTCCTGACAAAGTCCGAAGTTAAAAATTCCAATGAGCGTGTGAGCATTCATTGTGAGAACTAACAGCGTGAAATTCCCCGGTGACTTGTTAATAAACCTTTAGTAAGCCGTCAGAGCGAACCTGCAACTTTTTATTTAGATTTTCAATTATAAGTACGCTCCAAATATAGTTCAAAATACATCAAACTACAATCTCAAATCGTCCGCCGACTTGAAAGTCGATCGTCGCATCCAGTTAAGGCGTCCGTATATGATATTGTTACAAAAACGCGTATCACAGTCGACTTTTCACTGACACGCCTTATAAAGTACTGTAATCCAATAGCAATGCCACTTTGACGGGAAACCTTTGATACTCTTACAACATTTTTGTTGAATTCTATGAAATTGTACGGAGAGATTTTAAACAAAAAGTTTCGATTGAATCGGACACATGTCTTCGGTTCATATGATATCAAGAAATTGATAACGACTGTACTTGGGAGACATCATACTTTACTAAACAATTACGTATGTGACTGTACAGTTGAGTTAATAGTCCTCTCATCATGTTTCATGGTGGTTGAGGTCATGTATGAGTAAGTGTAGAACTTCAATACTGTGCCTTTATAACCATGATTACTAAATTTTGTTACGGTTATTTTCATTAACCTGTCAGACTGTTTATGCGGTTTAAAATACATTTTACGTCTGTTAATGTCATTATGGTAGCAGAAGCTACCTTACTTTATGATTTAATACATACTTAAGCACTGGGACTGATAAAAAACTTATAAACCTCTTTTAAAAGTAAAACTGCCTCGTTTGTCTAGTGCTGATCTCAAGCTCTACTGCTGAGCACGAGGTTCGATTCGCGGGTCGGGCATAGTGATATTAGATTTTCTCAGAAGCAGCCACGGAGTCTGGATAATATGTGCCCGGTTGATAGCAATAGGCTCGTCCCTTATTACATGGGACTTAAACATATGTGGCGAAATGTAGATCTACTAATGGACACACCTCTGCCTAACCCTTTGGGGATTACAGGCATGATGTTATGTTTTGTATACTAAAAATAAGAAGAACCTGTAAATAAAAAAAGACAAAACATCACACAGACACACCATCATAATTCGCTTGTCGAAAAGTAAAAGATAAATCAATAACAATAAATAACAAATAAACGTTTACAAGTGGGCCTATTGTTTCGTACTCCAGCTTGTTATCCGCCTATGATAAATGAATTCTTTGTATTGTTCAATACAAACGTAAAACATTCTCAAATCATTCAATTTTATCGATACATGCTTCTCTTATTCTCTTATCGAACGTTTTTTAAATATCAGGCGAACTTTTTAAGTGGGTATACGTAGAAAGTTGTTAGTGTAGCCTATGCCTGCGGCTTCATTCGCGTGTAAGTAGAAAACGCGCATGAAAACATCTAACTGGGATATAAGATAACCTATGTCTCAAAGTATGGGTTTAGCAAGTATATTGTCCGGATAAAAACGCTAGTTAATTTGATTCCAATGACTTGAATGTCTTTATTCAGCTGAAAAATGCTACATGGTTGACAGATATTCCTCAAGGAGAAGGAGAAGGGCCTCCATAGGCGGCATAAAAATTGTGACTCCAGGTCAGGCATATACCACACGATAAAGAAAGAAACTATAAAGTTAAAGAAATACAGTACTCGGCGCTAAATATTGCAAATCGACCTTTGGAGAAACTACATATATACGAAATGACTGTTAGAGACATCTCTATTCCGCTGTGCTTTTATATACAACTGCCGCAAGCTAGGTCAGTTTGAATATGTTTCTCGGCAAGCTAAATACAAAATAAGAACTTAATTAACGAATAAATTGCATTGATTTTCCCAAAGGTCGATGCAATATTTATCGCCGGGTACATACAGTACCTACATTTACAAATACAATCCTCACCTGTAAGCGTCTATTGTTGAATAAACATAATTTCACAAACTGCTGGTCATGAGTCTTGAGTGCCTTCACTAAAAGTATAAACACGGTTGGTTTTCTAAGCATAATCCCTTGGTCCACTTTCAAGATGCCAGCCCACACCGCCTTGTAAGTAGTTTGAAAAACTAATCTCATCAAAATCATAATTACATAGTAGCTTGACCCCTTCGATTTTCTCAATCACCAGTTCAAACCTTGAGCAAACTAAGACAAGCTGAAAGTAAAAGTAAAGACTTTGATACAAAGATAACAGCACAATAATATCTTTATCAGGTGTCCAGAAATTACAAATGTTGGAAGACAAGGCCGCTTGAAGAATTTTGCACCGATGCGTGCAGAGATCTATATTACGAAACTGCTATGATCAGATAGCGCGAGTGTTCGTCGAAAGCGAACTCGAATGCTCCCGACAGACGTCATAGAAACGCCCGCGTGCCACAACAATGTACTTAGGGTAGGGCTGCCGAGTAAAAGCTCTTGAAGAAGCTTAAAAAGCTTGAAGCATTAATCAGTCTCTTGAATTACTACGTGATACATTACATTTATATTCATATGTACGCTTTTTGTGGCAGAAAGTGTGACAAGAAAAGAAACTAACAAAACATGTTTCAATCAAAATATAGTCAGATTTCAATGGTTAAAAGAATAAAGGCGTAAATAAGTTTGGGGTATAGTTACGTACCTACTAATTGTGCGATACTATCAAAGTAAGTTATTATAGTCTTTGGAACCGTACTAACAGCTCTTTTAATAACAATCAATCATCTCAACAGTGTACCACCAAACCATACCGATTAATTAATCACAGATTGCTGTACCCACATCTCCGCACTGCCAACCCTAACATTAGGCAACGGTATAAAGATATAATTAGTGTGTAACGTTGCAAGTCGTGTCGTTAGGATCAATATCAACGGACAATAATGTTGATCGACTTACGACTGTGACTCATCAAGGTTTGAGGTGAAGGTCTACTATCCCTTGACCGATCCCTAACCTTGCTTTCGACAAGATCATGATAACGATGACTCGCCATTGAAAGTGATTGAAGTTATGATGGCAATGGACTCAGGTTTCTTTTGATCGGTTTCAGTTTAAAGGTGAAGTTGGATATGTGTATAAAATACGTATTTGGTGGACAATGGGTATCGTAAAGAGAGGGAAGCGAAGGTGCGAATTTTAAATGGGGTTTTTATTATATTTTATTTTGTATCGATATAAAATTGTAATGCTCATGACATAGTCTGTTTGGGTAATTCTTATTTTCCAGAATGATAGGAATTGTTTTTGTGTTCATTCAAGTTGGTGTGCGAAATTGGACTTGGAATTTTACACTTTCAAGAAATAAGCTTAGTTGTAAAACTGAAAATTCTTACCAAACGAACATAAGATAGGACCTAAGGATAGGACTTTCTATTGTTTTCTATTTAAGTATTATATATTATACTTAACAAATTAAGATTGGGGTTCTGAACAAAATAACTATTCAGGAATGATGTCTTAAATTTTCGTAAGATATGTTCCAACAACTTTGAAAAGCCTTCAAGGCTATTTCAAAATACACGGTTCTTTTTTATCAAATCATCATCTTCAAACTTAACCAAGTCTCTATGATTTATCTAATAATTAAACAAGGAGCGTCTAAATGGCTAGGAGCATCGGCCATAATGTGTTCACTTAAGGTATAGATCATGATAGCATAGTGAAGACAGATTTCTAGACGACCGCCTACGAGCATAGCATTAACATATTTTCCTTCAGACGACTCCTACGACTACGACTAATGTTTGTACTACATTGTGATAGAACCGTACCGAAATACCTTTAATTTGTCCGTTCGTATGTTTAAGCTTTACGCCTAAATTGCTGGAAAATTAACAAATTTTGAACAATTTATGGACAGATTTCAGCGACATTATTTTAACCGCAGATAGACTAAAATCAAAATTTATAAACAAGTCAAAGTGATAACTTGAGTATAAGTCATTATTTATGATACAATTTTAATCCTGTAGTTTAGTAACTGCCTGAAGTTAAAACTGTCAAAACTTTGAACTCCTAAGTGTGCTTTCTTTGACGGTTCTTACTTTGTTTAAAAATAAAAATGCTAGCATAAGTTACTGCGTGAGTTAATTACCATTAAGTAGTTCTTTACTTTTCTTCGAGTAAAAACGGATAGCAGTTAGTAGATGATGAGAATAAACACTAAAAGGTTTCGCTTCCATCCCCAGATAAACCTGGATGATTAGGTAGATTTTTTTAACATAGAGTACTTTGACATTTAAACCTCGCTTGCAGAATCGAGGCCTACAACCTTGCGTCTTTTGTTCAACTGTCAAAGTTGAAGTATCGATAAAGGTATCGATACCTTTAAGTCGGCAAGAAAGCTATAAATGATATAATCACATGTGGCTTCAAGGTCGATTAAGTCCTACAGGGATTGAGGTTAATGGCTGTCCTCATATGAAACGTATCGGCCATTAGAATCTTATTCTTGTAACATATTGATTAATCTTACAAACTCTTTGTACTCGAAAAAAGAAGATACGAAACTGGTTGTTAATCTCGATCGCACAGATGTTCAGTTACGTGTGTTTAAAAAATAACACATGGCAGAGCTGCGCACGCGCACCCGATTGTATCGCGACCGCTCGGGGGGGCGTTACGAAAACCACTTACTTATCAGATGCCATCGACGAAACATTCATTTTGGCTACTCCGCATTCAAATTATATTTCTAATACATTTTGTTAATACATCAATCGATTGAATATTCTGAAAGTTTAAAGAATGCTGGACTAATCTGTCCCGTCTAGATTGGTTCGTGAGGTATTTAGATAGACGGCGTTTTAAGACACGAGCCATTCGTTCTTTGACTGCCTACATAACTTTGAGATTAGGTATGATTTAATACCTCTTTTAAAACTATTGTTGTCTCCGAGCTACGAAGTATTTAATTGTGTAATGAAACGTATGCCATCATCATAATGCTCTTGCACTTAT
The DNA here is from genome assembly GCA_949774965.1 of Diarsia brunnea. Classification (NCBI taxonomy): domain Eukaryota; kingdom Metazoa; phylum Arthropoda; class Insecta; order Lepidoptera; family Noctuidae; genus Diarsia; species Diarsia brunnea. Next base: position 7,415,832 of record OX459013.1, on the reverse strand, counting down.
CATAATTCATTTGGGGTCGGCGCAGCATGTCTTCTTCTTCCTTACTAAAATTCTTTTTCACCTTTTTTCTTCCTTTTAAACGTATGTCAATACGTTAAAAAGTTAGTATTTAATAACTAGAGCGAAAATAAAGGCAATCAAATAGAAGCATTTTCCATTTAATTTTGAATTCCTGTCCATTACTTTTGCGAATCTCCCGTCACTTGTGACATTAATCATTGTATTGAAGCAAAATACAATTGAAAATTATGTCTTCAAAATGGTAAATAAGAACTCTCAAGTGTCAATACTTATTACCTGGTTATTTAATGTCGTTTACGGAGCCATTATACTATTGATTGATATAGAATGGCAGATATAGGCTCTGTAGCAGTCATAAATTACTTTACATACATCTGGTGTACCTAGTCAATGTTTGATAGTCAACCTATTGTGTGTTTTAATTAATGGCATTCGCGTAACAAATAAAGTGACAGTTATAGTGCTAGTTAAGAGTTAATATATTTGTTAATATTCATCTGAAATACCTGTTCTTTTATGAAAGATTTCCATGTCTTGAGACCTTGAGTTTTTGTCTTTTCATTTCATATCTCTTGCGAAGTTTCTATGGTTTTACTCGATTTTTGAGGGTCTGTGGTAATTATGATCATTGTCATTCACTTGCATAATCCCAATTCATTTGGGGTCGGCGCAGCATCTTCATTGAGTGTTCCTCTTTCACATCTATAAGGAATTAGAATTGCTTAATCATAAAAGAAACCAAAAAAAGAACATTTCTGCAATAATACCATTCTTAAATAAAAAACAGCCACCAGTGGCGCAATCCTACCAGGAATAATGTCTTAAATAGCTTGCGGTTTCTTAACTACAATTTGCCTACGGTAATCTAATACTCAATATCAGAATACGTTACGACGTTTTTTAATCATACGTTCATCTGCTTTCGAATAATAATCGCTTTTATATCCTGCTTATAGCCAACACAGTCATCTTCATACTCAAATAACAGTGATTACTTCAACAGATATCGTTGCAAATACCAGTTTTTTGTAACAGTTACTTGTCAGGCTTGGTTGCTTATCAATTTGATATGCGTATACTATGACTATGACAAATCACAGTTTAAAAGATTTCTTTAGAGGACAAAATAGTTGAGAAACATACTAATTAATACAAAGGCAATATTTTCGGTTTTTCGCATGGCCCGATTATCTACATCAGTATCTGAACCGCTTCATGCAACAATGGAACCATTATTGTTATGTCGAGCACCAATTGTTTGATGTTTTCTTTATTTCAACTTTCAAGGTGATGTTTTGACAGCGTAATTGGTTTGAGACTACTCGTCGTTAATCTTGTGCCTCAAGAATGTAATTAATTTTAGTTTAGTTTTATTTTTTGAATGGCGCGCGCCGCATAATGTTTGTCAGCGTAATTGCCGTTTAAGCGTACATGAATTCTATTGCTACGGCCTTGTACACTTTCTATTGGGGCTTAGTTTAACTGGTAGATAGTTTATTTAGTCAGTAGTAATTTAGTTTTACACCTATTCGTAGAAATGACATTAATTATCGGTAATACTCTTCAATTATGCCCAATAGCTGGGCTGGTATACATCTTATACCGTTCTATTGCATCTAACTGCACCCATAATTATTATTACTGCGTTATTTGGTGCAGAGGACACACCCAGACTCGTTAGCAACTAACCTTATGCTTCGTTTAGACCGCACAAGATTTTATACTAAGCTTCGTTTGCTGGATTAAGAATGCGATAGTAAGGACACGTGATTGGACGAGATTGCTTTTGTTTTTTGCATATGCGTTACTCATGTAGGTATTATTTTAAATTTTAATGGACGTGATACAGTAGGAATTTAGAGGACACGTTTTTATGAATATAATTTTAAGATAATTGGAAGCAGAAGGCCTCTTTTACATACTTATCTTACTATTATTATATTATCAATCAAAAAACAGAATACTTAATAACAATACTTTGCATTTCCGCTCTAGAATCAAACATAATTCACGTGGCTAACAGCATTTGTCACTACTAAAGGTATGTCGCCGCAACAATTCCTCACAATAATTTTGACATACTCGCCCGGAACTAGCGCGAGTCCCTAACAGCGTCTGAACACGCCTGTCTCCGAGCAACGCTGTCCTGAGCTAAGCCTCGTTGCGACAGCGAACAGAACTCATTGTATGTTAAGCGGGCACTTCATCTTTCACGCGGGGCCAACGCCGATTTATTGGCTGACGCGCCCCTCTTGTGACACCACTAGATACAACCTATCTCTGAAACTCATGTCTGATTGAATTAAAGCCTCTCTTGCCTTGTCACAGATAACGGAGTGTCTCGGGTTAGAGGCAGATTAGATATGGTTTTAACGGTTGTCTCACTTGATGAATTAAGGGGAAAGCTGAAGGGTTTGTGGTTTCCGCGTGCGTGTCATACAGATAACATTCCGAACTTTAATTTAATCTAAGAAAATTTATCTCGCATGTAAAACACTGATGGTTTATGCGGCACATGTTTTCTAAATGTGATGCAGTTTATATAATGTTCTCTATTCATCTAACATACGTGACTCGACAGCGATTTTCATTTTCTATCGCCTCGTACCACATCATAATTCCGAGAGCGTTTTAACAATGGATGCGCACGCGCTGCGCCTCGCTCCCCGAGGCGCGACCTCTGACCGGCGCCTCGCCACGTGCTGCCGCTCTCATTGGCTGCGCTACACCCAACACTCATCGTTTTGTAACACCTCTACTCACCCGCGCTCACTTGCCACTCTATTCACTCCGCTATAAGGCTACTTGCAAACAAAATACTGTCCCATTGTTAGCTGCCCTCTATATTGTATTCAATCTTTTCATAGCCACTTGCAACTTTGACCTTCCACTCTATAATATTAGATGTTGGCATTATTCTGTTTTTTGCTTATTACTGTCTCTTTATCTAATCCATCTTTTGTTATATAGTGGGGACATGAAAATTTATATTTAATTTTGTCTCATAGGATTCAATTCTCACAGTAGGTCATCGATTATTCTACAGAATTACAGATTGTATGTTTCATGTATTAGTCGAATTGAATTCTCCGAATAGACGAATAATTCGATGTCGTGGAATTGTTCGGTGTGTTGCCAAAACGTTTTGGTATCGAGACATTTATTAAACGTATTATATTTGCGTGACCGTTTTCGGGTATAATGTCTGTGGAAATGTGATCACGTGCGGCCTTCGTACTGGTGCTGCGACAACGGATCGAGACAAGCATTGTTCTATGACATTTCAGGCTTGCTAATGACAAGCAATTTCGATTTTGAAACAGAACACATTTGATTTATATTGTCTTTTAATTTGCCCCAAATTGCTCGTACATCGGACCAAAATGTGAACTGGAACGACGTGAATTACTTTAAGTTGAAACTTTATCAAATATTATGAGAATCAAATATATCAAAGCAATTTACTATATTGAATCGTTCAGTAATAAATTGTTTCTATAATTTATGGGTTTAAATATAAACTTAATGTTGAAATTGCTCTGGTAAATGGTGTAGTCACGCCCGCGGCTGGATTTTTTCGCGAGAAAATCTAGATCTGCTCTAGATGTTTAAGATAAGGATTATAAGTAACTGTACAGAAGTTTCATAATATTTAGTGTAGAATGTGTAAATTAAATCAGTGTTTGTATTGCTTTGAAATATGAATCAATGGTTTCATTACCTACAACCTAAATAACTAGCGAGCATCGGGGCCTTATCTATAGATCACGAGTGGGATGTGTGACAGGATGTCATCCGCTGTCATCTATAGATGACAATGACATCTCGGTCCAACTGTCACTTCTTGGCCGCGGTGAGATGACGCATTGACGCCTCTTTCACAAGTGCTCTGCGGTATTTAGAGTGAACCGCAACTGATATCATGTTTCGTGATGTTGTAATGTCTGTCTGTACGTGTCTTTGTTCCTTGTACGATAAGCTGACTCGTGGCCACTTTGTAGATTGATTAAGTTAAGGCTTGCTTAGTTAAAGACTTACATAAAATATACTAACAGTACCTAGGTACGAGTATGTCTGGGCTGATGGTATGAGAAAACACTAAAATAATGTTCGAATCTTATTATTGGAATGTAATTATTTATATTAATGTTTTGGTATCACGGTTCACGGTTTTTTCCTAATTCTCAATATTGTGGTTTAATAAAGTATAACAATATTATTATTTGATGAAAATAATCTAATAATTTGTATGAAATTGCAATGTCACAAGGTCTTTGATAAACGAATTAGTTATTGCAATATTTTGGTAAACAATATTTCAATCATAATACTGTTAAATAACCCTGTGAAATTAGTAATTACTTTGTGTAGGACAGTAAACATGAAATATTATTTGTACAAAATTTAAGTAAATTCTTCCGTGTTGCAATCTGTGAAATAAATTAAATCACGACGGGTATTTGGATCTAGTTACGTGATAGGCAAAAACTTGGTCCAAATCTCGTCATTTGCGTAAACTATGAATACGACCCCTGCGGTGCGTGGCTAACTCGCCTTCTGCGTTGAGACATCGTTAGCTCAGTAGTGACGATTAATTCTGTCGAATCTTAAACTGTTTCAATGGATGACATCTTTTGTAAAGTAAAAGTGTTATTTATTAATTAATTATTAAGTTCAATTGCCAGATCCTCTGTTCCCTGATCATTATAATCAGTTTCTTCTAGGCAAGTGTGATCCACAGTAGGTCTCAACATCACTTTAGATTAGGTAAGTTCCGGCAAATTGCAAGCCTATTTAGGAAAAAAGAACCTTTTCCAGCCACATTAAGAATTAAAAAAACACAAACAAAATAATACAAATATAAAATTGTTTAATTCTGATTAAAGACGTTTTAAACCACATAATTAAAGTATATAAGTAAGTTAAATATCAGCTTAGATCTAGATACAGGAATACTGCCAATATTCAGCCACTAGTCTTCGTGCAAAAAAGAAATAGCCGCTCTCGATCTAAATAAAATACTCATCAAAGCTTTACAACGATTCAGTGATTGAATCGTGTTGCTCTCAACTCATCCTATTTGGAGTTAAACATCTCTTATTTAAAGCTTTCAAACATAATTACTCTTTTTGGACAACACTCAATAGAGATTACTTATTTCGATAGGTAAATTCAATTAGATAAGTACTGTCGCGGACATAAACGTGTTAGTACACATTTAAAATTTTGCAAAGTAACCATTCCATAGTTGTTTTTTTCTAGGAGGTAGATATCAAACTGGAAACATAATATTCAATAATCACTTTTTTTAATAAGCATAAAATATTGTCTCACTGTTTGGCTAAGGCCTCCTTATAGACTTCCACTCTTATCTCCAGCCAATCTCGCTCAAGAATTAGAGGCTTCTCGTCATTTCGTCTTCTTGCCAGCGTTTTCTAGGCTTCCTCGGTGACAACGCCCGAAAAAAAGCTTTTGATACTTTAACTATAAATATATTAAACATGAGCTAAGAGTTTTAGACTTTTAGACCTACAAAACAAAAACACCTTGTTAGATATGCCAATATTTATGCACATGACTGTACCTACTTAAAACGCTAAATGTCCCTGGTAATTCACTTTCTATTTTCAAAGGAAGCAATCACTTAGTTTTTATTAAAGTAAGTACCTACTTTCTAAATACATAGTTTAAGAAAAATAAATTAAATTATTTTGACAGCCGATGACAGGATGGTAATATTTTTAATCTGTGGTCGTTTATGTAACACATCCTAGGGATGTTGGAGCAATCAGCTTCCCTTGCTTGATTTATACGGTTTCCTGGTGATAAGCATCTGTTACTTGAATAATGTCCCACCAAGTTTGTTTGGAGAAAAGATCGGTAACTGACACGTTCTTTGATAGTGAGTAGATTTTTTTTACACATAATTCACTGAACAGAGTGAGTCTCTAGGTAAAGTACCTACTTCCGATATTGGCTAACATTGAAGATTATAAATTATACTGAAAAATTGGTTCCTTATAAGTTATAAATTCTGCATGAAGACAGTAAAAAAAGAAAATCACTTATTTTTAGTATTTTTATAATTTTTCAGACAAAACTAATATGTATAATACAAATTTGATAGTGGAAACACCGAGACTATGTATCCAAAGATCGTAGCAGATCTATGGTTTCGCCTAGCCCACTACAAAAAGGCCTAAATTTAAGTACGAGTATATTAATAGTGATTACAGCTTACGATGTTCCAATAGTTGTTAATACTCTAAATGCCCGTGTAATTGATCTTGACACCACAATTATTAGCAATTGATACGTCAAGTACTTACGTGATACAGCCCGATTTATAGCCTCCTTCCATAAACATTACCAGCTCATTCATGGCCGCAATAAATCTTTTATGAGCCTCATTGAGCCTACGGATGAGTTTAAACTTGCTTTAGTACGGTCCACAGCCAAATCGATAGAAAATCTACATCCTACTTCCTGCTAATATTACGCAAAAGATGGTGAGGATGGATGGATATTTGTTTCTCTTTCAAGCAAAAGCTACTGAACGGATTTGGATGAAATTTAGAATACAAATATTGGTTGTATTATTTGTTGTATTATTCCGTGGGACAATAATTAAACTCCACGCAGGTAAAACCGCAAGCATAAGCTAGTTATTAATAGTATAAAGCTTTACCTTTATTTTTCAACGCATGAGGATAGTAAGTTAGTAATTATCTTATTATTTTGCAACAGCTTTATAATGTGTCGTGTTGATAGTATTATTTAATAAATAAGACTCTTTGGGGGATATGAGGAACAGGGTGTAAAGTACCTCATCCCCCGTAGAAAAGGGAGGATCCTCCGACCAGACGGGTGTTGTGTCTGGTGGGCTAACTGCCCGACATATGTAAGTCGGGATTTTCTATATAGGCTAATGTCGCGGATAATGTTGATAGCGCGATGTAGGAATTGCCAATTTAGTTCGCATGTGTTGCGATAGATGTCGCTGTCGCCACATCACTCCCCTCCGAGACCGGAGGTCGATAGCAGATTGAGTCTTGATGCTTGCCAGGCCAGTGGAAGGTTCCAGTGAATCGGAACCGGATGCCGCGTAGTTCTCGGTGAGTCGGAACTGTCTTGCGGTGATGCCCCAGTGAGTCGGGGTGATGCTGCATTATTCTCCAGTGAGTCGGAGTGATGCTGTGCTGCGTAGTGGCTGGCTGCTGCGTCGACCAGGAGAGAAGTACGTCTCTGCTTGCTGACCGGCCGAAGTGCAGTGTGCTGTGCCAAGGTCGCTGATGAGGCTGAGGGTGATGACCAGGTATGCGCTTCCGCTGCATGCTGGTGGTCAGGATACCCTTTGAAGCCGTGGTTGCTGGCTGACGGTATGACTCGCTGCTCGAAGGCTTGAGGAAGTGATGATGACGTTTGAAGTAGCTGCACGAAGGCTGCGCTGACGTTCATGCTCGGGGTCACCAGTTTGGGGGGCATGAGGAACAGGGTGTAAAGTACCTCATCCCCCGTAGAAAAGGGAGGATCCTCCGACCAGACGGGTGTTGTGTCTGGTGGGCTAACTGCCCCACATATGTAAGTCGGGATTTTCTATATAGGCTAATGTCATAAGTGCTAAGTCATTTGCTTTTGTTGTTGATTGTACTTTACCATTGACGCGTGTGTTGTTTTAACTGTCAATTTTCATTGCCTCTAAGATTTTCGTGTCGGAAATGAGAATTTCCTTATTGTATTTTGTTATACATTTGGAGGATGTGGGCTGTGGCTTCTGCAAATAAATCTTCGGTTAGCAATTAATTGTAATTATTTGGGCAAGATTAATTTGTAATGTCCTTGTGTCATAATTTTTATTAGTAGGTAGGTAGTTACCAATTAAATTAACCTTAGTGATGATGTATATAAAACGGACTATATTTAGAGATATTATGTCAACCTACTCCTTTTCAAACTCGGTTAAAAATGTTAACTTTAAAACTACGAACGCTTTTTTTATGTTATACGTACAGTAAAGTACGCATTCCCCACTTTAAGTCTTCTTTTACACAAGACTTAAACAAAACCACAGAAATGTGAGTGTACTATAAGTACACATGTATAATCTTTTGGTGATAACAGACGTGATGTTATTTTATATTTTACTAAAGCACACAAATATCCCTAGTATCAGGTAATCACAGAAATCCCGTTCCACATTCCCCGTTAAATAACCTTACTAATTAACCCTTAGCAACCCGTGTCTCAATCAAACGATCAGATAGAAGGAAGTGGTTAATAGCACGTAGCGCTCGCCCAGTAGCAGCCGAGGTGTTAAGAAATAATTATCAATGGTTACGCCTCTCCTGATTGGATTTTCGTAAGAGGTCATAAATTAATACAAAATCCCAATGTGGGGTTTTTTGTTATTAGAATTATTATAATAGTTATAAGTAGTTGGGGGGTTTTTTGTGATATAATTGCTAAAAAATGTGGTTTAGTGGAAGGAACACGATGATTGACAGATGTACTTGGTTACTAGGCAGGTTTGTAAACCAAATTAAGTTTAATTAGACATGCATGAATATACACAAACTTACGTCTCGCTTCCGTTGATTAAATAGAGCCTCTTCTCACTTCGTTCAAATCGTTGTCTATTGTATTTAAATTGTTGCATAATTATTTGAATTAATTAATTAATCAAGTAATTATTTGAACTTGAATAAATGTCAAAGGGGATAGATTTTGTACCTTATAATTTTTTGTACCTATTAGCGAGCACCCTACTCAAATTTTGTATCTAAATCTCTGTCCGAACCTGAATTAGATCTTAGTTCACCTCCATAGCAAATTCATCTAACACTGCCAACTTTTAAAGTTATAGTTGTTTATGATATGCCTATTTCAACGAGGCATGATTTACGATCTAAAGTAGTCTAGCGTGCTCATACTAGTTCTATTATCAGAAATTAATAATCTACACCCCACAAATTACCATATTAATAATCTACTCAAAACCTGCAAATCAATGATAATTACCAACCAATTAGGACATACTGAAACATTTTAATTAAGATTTCTTATCTTAAAATTGACAGCTAATGCATAACATACCTAATAAATATTTTTATTAAAATAAATTATTTAAAAATAAAATCATGAGCACATAAAGTTTTATTGCATAAAATATTCATACATAAATAATAAGTTAATGATACATTAACAATTCAAATGTACAACTGAGGATAGGTAGTGTATTGTTAATACGATGATGTTCAATTTAATGTGGTCGTAATTAGGGGTTTGGCGCATTTTATTGGATAAGTATTGCTTATTTGTGCCGCCAATGTTCAATAAATTGGCATTCTCTAACAAAGTAGTCTAAATGGGACTTGCTTTTGTAAAGTGGTTGGTACACTGAAAGATTTAGCAGCTACGCGTAGCTTAACAGCTTAGCGACCAGTCTTATGCTGAACTAAATAGACTATATTAGTTATTGAATCCTAGAATTTAATACTCTGGATCTGCAAGTTAGAAAATGAAAAGTATCTGTGGGCAATAATCGCTAAATTGTATCTCCTATAAACGTAGTGTATGTTTATAAACTTTTTGTACGTTTCTGACACAAGAAAAAGATCGTAGAGGAAGTATAGTGACAATTTCATTTCCTTCCGTTTCCCGGTGTAGTTGAAACGCTTTCCTTTTCAATTTAGCAAAAGTTTTATGTGTATCTCAATCTACACTAATATTTTGAAGAGGAAAGATTTGTATTTTTGCATGTTTGTAACGAATACACTCAAAAACTACTGAATCGAATTCAAACATTCTTTCACTAGTATAATGCTAGTTTATCTCTGACTAACATGGGTAACATTATTAATAAGTTTAAAAAATAAACATCCACCCGTGCGAAGCCGGGACGGGCTACTAGTTCTAAATGTTTTGCGACTTAGTTTCCCTTAAAATATAGCTTGAATATCTTCGCTTGTAGTGTATCATCACTTTTGTCTCAGATTATAGGATGCGTCGTAATTCAAGTACTTATAAGTTTTCGTTCGTGAATTGCTCAATACGCTGTCCAACTAGCGAGGACAAATTCAGAGTTACTTAAATTAATAATATAGACTTTGTAGTTTGAACGGAAACTGAGTCATGTTAGACTAATTTTAGTGTGTCCGTGTGAATTAGTTCCATATGATTTGTGCCTAGGAGACAAAATTATATTTAGATATGATTGTGTAAACAGGTGTCTATTTTCCACTACTGGAAATACTACTACACACACACACACTCACACACACTACACTTCACACTACTGCACTACAGGAGTTAGAGCAGATTGCCTTCCTGGGCTGTGAAATTTATTCGGCAGAGTCCACATAGGGCATTAGCAACACGGATGGGTTTTAGTCAATCAAAACCTGAAACTTCCTTCTGCTTCGCGAGGAGTCATTTTATGATTTGCCATCCTTAAAAAAAGGAGGTGGAGAGGATTCTTAACAGGTATTTTACTCCTGTTATTCCTAATAAGGTCTATGAATAACTTTTCTACATTACTAATGTTGGTTATAAACTGACAGTATAATTTCCTAACGAATGTGGTCATAATACTTTGACTTGTGCAATTTTCAACAGGTGGCATTAAACCGATAAAACTTAACACCCTCTTTACTTATATAAAACAAAAACTCTTCACTCCCCTCTTACAAAGCATAAAAAGGCAGATGCATATCATCGGATCGGATGCGCTAATCGTCCGTTATCTTAACCGGTGTTTAGCCGGCTGGCTGAGCACTATACTCCCAGCTATCAGCTATCTTTATGTGGGAAACGTTCACACGAACCGCTCCGATTGTTTGACGAACAAAATGGAATGTCAAGATGAATGTTGTGCAAGACAGTGTGTATGAGGGTTTAGATTGACATTCGGATCGTTGATGGAGCTTGGTTTCAAGTTTTGATGTTGCAGTTTTCGTTGGACGGATAGATTTTCTATTACATTGTTGTGATACCATTATCATTGGTGTGTATGTGGGTGTACTATTAGGTACACCTCTGCCTAACCCTTTGGGGATTACAGGCGTGATGTTATGTATGTACATTGTTGTGTTTGTTGTAGAACACACAAAATAATATTTATTCTTTACTATGTTATTAGGTGGACTAATAGTTGGGTGTATAATGAACTAACATAATAATTTCGGTTATAGATGTACAAAAGGTATAAAAACTAATATCAAAGTGTGTTACGGTTTTTTGTTTTAAACCAAATGAAGGTCACTACCTATTGAGTAACCATCAAATTCCAAATTGCGATTAATTAATGCGCCGACAGCATTCAAGCACAAAGGAGCGATTACTCCATAGGCCATGCATTCATCTTTAAATGGCTATCAGAAAAAGATTTAGGCCGCCACTAGGCTGTAACTACTAACTAGCCTACTTAATATCGTAATAATTCTATCTAATTAACGTCTACCAAGAATGCGATCCATCTAGGTACGAATAGCTACAAAGATATCCTTCGAAGTCTGCTAATGCACTAAAAATTACCACAGTCCACAGATGCAAATCACATAGGCAATTACAGTCACTCAATTTCACATAGAAATGAACGGCACAATACACCGAACCCCGATGATATTCATTATGTTAATACCCATCGTATAATTTGACGTCTCACGCACACACGGCACGCGTCAACAAATTGTGTTAGCAACAAAATCTGTTTTAGATTACACTAATTTGTCAGTTGTATAGCCGACAACTTCGGTCCATTCATGCCGCTTCGTGTGGGAAACGTTATGAAATTGAAAATGATCATATTTCTTTTAAAAGACACTACGCGATTGCACAAAGATTCACCTAGTTTTCGTCGTTAACTATTCATTATTATGTGCCGTGGGAGATTTTTTGTGGCAGCCATTGTTAGTTTGATTGGCGCATTCCAAAGGACGTGGGCCGTCTGTGTGTTACTAGATCTATGGTACGAAGGGGAACTGTAGCGAATCTGTTGTACTATAATTGGGTTGTTTTGTCTCGTAATTAGCTTATTATTTGATGATGAGTGTAATACATTATGTAATTAATCTTGATAATTATTATGAAATGGAAACGTAGCGTAGTTCAGCATTTGTTTCGGCTCTTTTTACGCATTCTTTTACGAAGTTTTAGTAGCGTGCAACTTGAATTTTTACTTCAACAGCGACGGAGCCAGCCTGAACTAAACTAGGATTGATTTTCACGTGGATCACAAAACTTGTATTTTTATGGTAACAAAAAAAAGTTGTATGTCTCTACTAAATCTGCATAAAATTATCTCGGTCAACACGATAAGAACCTGTAAATACAATGGCCTATTACTATAGGATTGAAACATAAAATAAGACCACTTTTTACCCAACAACTCAATCGCAAAACACGTTCAAATAATACCTTGCAACAAGGGTGTTCGACTACTAGTAAAACATTGCTCCAGATTGTGAAGGCTGTATGTAAATTTCGGCGTTCATCTGCGCCTGCGCAGTAGATACACGTGCAGCTCGTACTATTAAAACATAGAGTAATCAACAACACTATGCATAAATGAATCACAAAACCCCATGAGTTATGGCCGGTGGACGTTGAATATTAAAACTGTATCTGGGCTAAGTGGTAGATAACCTATTTTACTTCGTAACGTGTTTTTTTTTCTTTTGATAGGTAACTGACTTTTTTGTTGTAAGGTAAGACTTTCTGAAACAACGTACTATAAGGTTTGATTTGAGGGTTCCGTTTGGTTCTGTATGTATGTAGATGCAGATTTTTGTACTAAATGTAATTTAAATTACAGGTGTGCATGTAAGTGTATTACATGTATCTTTTTGTAATAATAACTTGATTGTCCTCTAAGATATTTGTCTGTTTTGTTAACATAATATAACATACATATATAGATGTTTCTGCATCGGAATAAATATATTCAAGTAACACATAGTTGTGACCTATTTATATGACTGTTTTTGCCTATGGTTTTTGCGTAGTACATACCTACATGTATTTTTTTTACATAAAATACGGATAAGTCTGTTCAAAATATACGTAATATGAAATATTTTCTTGTTACAGCTTCTTGAAAAAACCTTGCAACTCGGCTGAAAGTTTAAGAGCCAGTATTTTTTTTTAATATCACGGTAAACTGCTTAGTGGGTTACTATCTTACAGGATACAATAATTAACATTGCAACATTTTATTAGTACAAAAATTATTAAGATATCCGTGGATACATAATTAATCACGATTTATCGTCCGTTGATTGCGTCGCCGCTGAAAATGTATTAAAATCAATATGGAGTCTTTAGTAATCTGAATGGAATCGCTACTTCGCGACCAATTAAGTCTTGCGAAACAAACAATATCTGATTTATATTGTGTCCAGTTTCATAGTGTTTTATTACAATTAGCAACGAGACGAGTTTTCGTAATTGTGAATTAATGTAAATGTGCTCATAAGTTGTCAGTTAACGGATAAGCCCTTATTTGTAAATGTATTATCGTGATATCACAAACTGAATGCTCTATAACTGTTCAGATTATTGTAATAAATGGCATGGTTAAACTTTAAGATGCCTAATGTCTATATTATTTGCTCCATGTATACTTAAAACAAAACGGAAATTCGTAACTTACATAGACAATGGCCGTAACTACTAACTAATCGATCGTCACCATAACATGAAGACGTCAAAAGATACAATAGGTAAACAATGAAGGTAGACTTGAACCGTAAAAGTGAAATCATTAATAAGTTACCTAGCTCTCGAACTAGAAATGTCATGTTCTACAGTCGAGCACACATGTGTTACGAAAAACACTTCGTCAATTTTCAATAAACGACAAAACGAAATCGGTAGTCTCAAAACTCGTGCGTATCCGATTTAAATACGATGCAGTTTATTACCAAATCGAGTGGAAACTATCGGTTTGTAATAATCGGTAACGGCAATTAACAGTTTGGTGTGACGCAACGGCAATTTTTCGCGATTTCTTGCGCCAATGGGAGTTTCTGACTTATTGTTAATCATCACGATACTGACGGCTTCGTTAAAATCTTTGTACTGTCAGTGGAAAAATGATGAAATTGAATTACACGATAATTATGGCAACGATTAAAAATTTAGGTGTTGAAAATTCATAATGATTCAGTAATTATAAGTTTAATTCTTTGATAACTTCAGTACCTACTGTAGAAGTTTTCTTCTTTTAAAGTAAGATAACTTTAATCAAAATCAAATGCGCACAACTTCGACATAATTCATAGAAGTATATTAATAGTGTTACCGTTATTGGTTTTTCTCACCATTTTGAAAGTACTAATAAAACTTATGGAAGACTTTTGGTACTGACTGTACAAATGAAATTGCAAGTGATGTTCTAATCAAGGCCTTTTTTGTTCAACTATCGATTTTACTTTTTAATTCTGAATTTGAAGGCCAAGGAAATTGATATGGAAATAAAACTGAATCACTGGCTTGCTTCATGTTTGTTAATAAATTGTCACTGATTTTAACTGTTGACCGGTAGTTATTCCGGGTTTGCGTATTGTGTATGTGAATTTAAATGTTTGGATGAACGATTCAGGAGTAAGTCTTAGTGAAGGGCAACGCTTTAAAAAGAAGGTGCTGAAAACGTGGATTAAGTACCTTATATACTTACATATGTATTCAGTAACCATTTTAAAACTACAAATGGCCACTAAAATTGTATTTATTGTACAGATGATTTATAATTATATCATAGACACCAATTTAGTCGAAAGATATCACAATAGCTGTGACACTTCAAAACTATACCTACTGCTTTAACAAAACTCATACGTTAAAGCGACCTATTTCTAAACTAAAAATTCTCACAGTTTATGTCGAGTGATTCTAAAAATGTACGGTAACACTTAGTTTAATGTATATCTTCAACTAACTTGGCGTGTACTGGTAGCAATTTACTGGTGACTAATAAAGTGACTCGTAAACTAGCGGGATTCTTAAGTGACATCTAAAATGTTGACTTTTATAACATCTTTTAGTTTTGGATTTTTAGACTAAACAATTAATCAGATCGATGTTTTTTGCGTGGGAATATCCTCATGGATACCCTTTGTCTGAGGTTACCCAAGAGTTATGTCGGACCCCGTCGGGGCGGCGGGTTGTTCGAACGATATACCGTGACCTCAGCACAAAGACTAAGAAGTAACATTGGTGATTTTTAGTCAGTAGAAGTCTGTGATATCCCAGCCTCCAAAAAAAAAAGGGTTATGTTGGACTCTAACCGACTAAACACTAATTGTTTCTACTACCATGCTTATGTGCCTGTTGGACATAAATAGGTTTTCAACATGTATATAAAAAGGATTTCTTACAAAAAGTGAAAAGATACACAACCAATTAAATCACTGCCGTGTTTGCTAAGAAAGATTTTATAGGGTTTTTAGTTTTCAGGAAGTGGTTAGCACCACCTAGTGTAATTTGTGCTATGTTTATGGAAATACTCTCGCCCCTTGTAACATTAGACTTACTTTGAAAATGTGTGTGGTATAGGTATTTATTTAAGTAGATTACTATCGAGTTTCGAATGAAAAGTGAGTTAAGAGTGAGTATTTCACAGAAAACTTTAGTATGAAATTGTTAATTGACTAAAACTTAAAACTTTAATATTATTTTACCGTTTCGCCTGTGTTCCTGGATTACAAACGTCATTATGATCATCATTTCAGCCGAAAGACGTCCACTGCTGGACATAGGGCTTCCCCAAGTGTCAGCATGTTGACCGGTTCATGTATCTTGCATCCAGAGGAATCCCGCCACCGTCACCAGGTTATCGGTCCACAGGCGATTACAGGTTTGATGCTAAGTAATTCACCTCACACCAGTTCCAAAGAAAACGCACCTAAACAGTAGCCACTAGCCACATTACCTCGGATCATAACAACACAAGCCAACGCCGGCATTCGTGTGTGCGAACATTTTACGAACAATGCCGTTCCCATGCACCGATTGCCATCAGTAGTAAACTTGCAATCGTTACGCAATTCGAAGACGTATGCCGTAGATAACGAAAGCACTTTTTGTGTGTTTTAAACACGTGTGAGCGAGATATCTGTGTATTGAGGTCTTTAGGTAAGGTATAGTACTAATACTTTGTTGTAAGTTGGGAAATATTGTTGTACTAAGTAATGACGGGCTTAAGTTAGCTGAGGTAGTATTCAATTCGAGTATGGACTCTTTGGTCACTTCAACAAGATGTCCGTGGTCTGGGGGTCTAAAATGGTCACTTAGCAGATCATAATATGATCATAATATGAATTGCGTTAAAGTTCGTAAAATAGACATTTTAGTAATTTTAACGCAATTCATATTGTGATCTGCTAAAGGGGCCATTTTAGACCCCCTGGTCACAAGTACTGAGTGACTTGCAGAAGGCACTGTTAAAAGCTGAAAAGGTAATATGACTAGAAGATCAGTCTCTCTGTCATCGTCGGGGCTGCGGGTCGTCGGGGCTGCGGGTGTTCGCAAGAGATACCGCAGCCTCGACATGAAGGGCTAAGAAGGAACATGGGTGGTGTTTAGTCAGTAGAAGTTTGACACTCCCTTTCGCTCTGCCCAAGAGCGGGAGGGGTTATTTGATGATTTTCCACCCGCCATAAAAAAAAATAATTAAAAATAAAAGTCTCTCTGTCATTAAGTGACAGTCTGAAATAAAATTTAGTATTATTGTGCAAATATGCCAGGCAGTTGTCATTGGTCGCAAGCGCGACTGCTTAGCATGGGTTCCCTGGTTTGATTCCCGGATCGCGCAAAGTATCATTGGGTTTTTTTAATGAGGAATATCTCAGTAACAGCCACGGTGTCTATATTTATGAACTGTTGATCGCAGTAGGTTCACCCCCTATTCCATAGGACTTAACATAACTGGCGAAATGTGGGTGTACTTTTAGATACCCAGACACCTCTGCTTATCCTTTCGGGGATTACAGGCGTGATGTTATTTGTAGACTTTAGTATGCATTCTTTATTCACTGATAGCAGACCATATCACAACATAAGGACATCGAAAAAAAAAAGAATTTATCAAAAAACGGTTTCATAAAGTATTAAAATAAAAATTGTATGACTAAGTATCACAATCATTTAACAGACCTAGGTCCAATTGACATACAATTACTTGCCAGTAATTAACAAACTTTTATTATTACTCACAGTTTTAAAATACCGTGTAATTGGTATCGGAATTCAGAAAATAATAAATTAAAACACGGACATGACACGAAGAATTCTGTCAAGAAAATAAGTGATAAACCGCAAATATTATCCGTGAAACTTATTAATTATTTATTAAATAAAACTTATATTTAACCGCACTTCCTAACACTTAACTACATTTAATTGTTGTTTGCCCACAATCATTTTGTAGACAATATAAAATACATATATATGGGAATGACTTATGTGAATGCAATTGAACTGCATTGTTTCGTAATTATTATTTGACAATTATGTTAAATATTATGTATGTGTATCACATTGTATTACATGAATATATGAATGAAGTAACATGAACTAGTAAGTTATACCTAAGTTGCATGTTAACAAGAAACATATTGAATATATTAAGCTACATTGGATCAGTAAAAATTTTGCAAGAAATATTGGATTTTCCAGATCTAGGTAGGTAGGTTTTTCTGTAGACGGTGAAGCTCCAATGGTAACCAGCGCATATTAGACACTGGTTTTATTTGGTAAAAACCCATTGCACGCCCATTTATTTATAGCTTATTTTAATGGAAGTAACATAACATCATGTCCGTCGTCCCCAAAGGATTAGGCAGAGGTGTTCCTAATAGTTCCAGTCCCATTTTTTAGGGAGCGATCCTATTGCCTTCAACCGGGCACAAATCTAGACTACGTAGCTGCTACTAATAAAATCTCGGTAGAAAAAACCAGTTTCACTATGCCCGAACCGGGAGTCGAACCCAGGAGCTCATACTCAGCAGCGAAGAAAACGAGGTACTTCTAGAAGTCTTAGCAATCATTTTACCTAAACGAATTCAACTAATACCTTCTCGCTATTTATAACATCACGTATTAATAAACCCCACCTAAAAATAACAAGAGAGGCCACGAAACAAGTTGATACCGCAACAAAAAATACCAACCACAGAACAAGATGAGCGTAAATTAATAGACCCACATTGTTACTTCTTCATGTACACTCGAATGAACTTAAATGACGTTATTAGGAACAAAAACTAAAGCCACGGTATGTGCAGACGATGATTGAATTAATGTGGTATTTTGGAATACAAACTAAACATAGGTATTGGATTTCTTTCTATTTTTATTTTTTATTTTTAAGAAAACTCCGCAGACAATGTACGAATACGTCTGTTGTTACAGTCTTGTTTACAACTTTGCTGACTAATCAGATTTGTTAATAAGACATCGCCTATATTCAGGATTCTGAAGGAGGCTCGTTTCTGTACAATTTTTCAAAAGCTTCCGTAGTTAACCTAATTGCTATTCGTTGCGATTTTCATAAACAGACAAGAAAGGCAGTAGTATTGTTGCGGTCTGTCAAACCTATTGTACGGCACGGCGCGGCGGCGGCGGCGTTGCCACTGCGGTTTTCAGTTGCAATCTCTTCCAGAATGGATGAATTCTTTATCAGGCTGTATGAGCTGTATCCCTTTTTTCCAAAAAGTGGATAAGAGTTAGGTAACGACAGTTAGGCTATTTAAGCTAATGATTACGGTTTTTTTTTTTTAAATACGTAACTGTATCTACGGGATGCTATACCGTGATCATTAGCTTAAACTGTATCTACGGGAAGTTGCCCCACACTAGGAATTTCTCCTGTATCGTGGGTGCATTCACAAACATATAAAGTCACATACACAAGTACCCAGACCCGAAACAACGATCTGCAGGCCATACAAATATTTGTTCCGTGCGGGGATTGAACCCGCGACACGCAGCGCAGCATTCCAATCGCTTAGCCACTGCGCCAACCGTGCCGTTACCCTCTGAAGTTATTTTTATTTAAAATTTTAGCTTTAAATATTGCTAAAAGATAATTGGTCTTACACATCCGCTAACTTTCATGTTGAACCTGGCATCAATCAACTCAGCCTATCGCAGTCCGTAGATAAGACTTGTCTTTCGGCTCTCTACTCTATCTTAGAGCCAGTATATGATTCTGCTAATCTTTATAACTTTTATGATTCTGCCTATTCATTGCTTCATGATAACACTTTTCCTATATTTCCTTATATTACTAAACTAGTATAGATTGTGCTTTAGTCTTGGTTTTCTCCACTCTATCAAGTGTTATCATAAAGGCAGTAAAATCTAAGCGATTATCGTTATTTTAATGCTAAGTAATAGTATGATTATTTGTTTGATGTTAAAAGTATCTGGGCTGATTATGTGGTATCTTTAGTTCACTTTATAATGTTTAGTTTATTAATCGTCATCTTCGTAACAGGATTCGTTGCCCGTGAAAATGATTCCTTTCATTATTGCTCAATAACAGCCACGGAGGTTGAATATGTGCTCGGTTGATGGTAATAGGCTCGCCCTGCATTACATGGGACTTATACATAACTGAAGAAATGTGGGTGCGCTTTAAGGAACCCTTCTAGCTAATCCTTCAGGGATTACAGACGTGATGGTATGTATGTATCGCACTTATATTTTAGGAGTTCGCTGTTAATAACATAACATCACGCCTGTAATCCCCGAAGGGTTAGGCAGAGGTGTAGGTAACTAATAGTACACCCACATTTCGCCAGTTATGTTTAAGTCCCATGTAATAGGGGGCGAGCCTATTGCCATCAACCGGGCATGAATCCAGACTCCGTGGCTGTTACTGATAAATTCATGATGGAAAAAGCCAATAACACTTTGCCCGACCCGGGAATCGAACCCAGGACCTCATGCTCAGCAGTCGCGCTGTTCATGTCAGTTCGCTGTTAATGTTTCTACTAAATAACTTAATCTTTAAAAATAAAAAGCGACAGCTAATTGGTTCCATCACTTTCTAAGCGACAAAAACATTCGAAATCAGAACATCCTTTTACGGCATTTGCGCAATCACAATCGGCGCAAGAGCAAAAGAAAATAAACTAATCGATTCCTTCGATATTTCAATTCGTTTCTCATAAACATTCATTTTGGAAACAAATGGTTTTCCATTTAAATGAGCTCATTTTGTTCGGTATAATTGTTTCTGTCATATAAGATATTAATGTAAATATTTAATATAGCGTAAAGTTTTGTCGGCTATTAAGGCTATATATCAATGTTGGCTCGTTAGCCGATCGTGTTTATGGTACGACTTCTCCTTAATAGAGAATTAATCTTCGCTGGCTTAAGGCGATGACATCCTTATTTACGCCTATGCAAAACGGATGTCCGGTCGGTGAAAGGTTTCATTGTTTTATTGGCAAACACTAACTTTTAATTGAAGGCAATATAATTGGACAATACAGTTTTCTTTTATTTCCTTGAGTTTATTGAGCTTTCTGTTGATTCTTGATTTTATTGTGGCAATTGTGTAATGGTTTATAATTTTGAATTTTCTATTGCGTTTTATTTTGTACAATTTTTAATTACTGTCGTTATTTAACTCGCGTTTGGAAATTTTATTCAATTTATCGCTAAGGTGATATGATAAGATTTAGGTCTTGTCCAGCAAAATCTAGACGTTCTTAGTTTAAGAATGACCTCAGCTTCGACTGCACATTATGAAAATGAATCTGAAAATTATACGCCATGGTCTACACGCCGTCTGCATTTTACAAAAATTTGAATTTCATCTAAAGTGATGTACTTGAGTGCAGAATATGTCGAATTTCCTTGAATTTTGATCAGCCAACTACGTCTACGTCTTTCAACAGCAGGTGAAACTGCAAGCGAATATCGCCTATTTTCCTATTGTCTTTTGTGGTGTTTAAGACTAAGATTCCTTGGTGTTTGTAGTGTGTTAACCCCTGAAACTGAATGTATTTATCGTCTGCATCGTGATTCATGTGTCTGCTGCAGTAGACGAATACAATTGTACTTTGGTTGAGATAACCATTTTTTGAGGCTGAATGCTCATTTTTCATGTCAGTGCAACCTGTCTGTTTTTTTGAACACTGGGTTGAATAAAAATTGAATAGGTGAATTAAAACAGGATATACTCGTAGGTACAATATGCATTTGGCAAAGAATATATTTCTTCAATTATGTAAGTTTTGTATGGAGCCTAAAATATTCAGAGCAGATTGCAAGATAAAATGAATAAAAAACACATTTACTGAATAATAAGGCAATGAGATTCTTTCGATCTTTTTTGTTTTTGAAATAAATCTGCATAGTACCTATTTAGTATCTATTGTTATGGTTATACCCATCACTTGATGCCTATTTGTAAGTATAATTTTCAATTACACCACGTATATTGACTTTTTTTTCACGTAGGTCAATCCATCTGTAACGAAAAATAAATCCTGTTCTTGCCTTGCAACTTGGTGTAAATAGAGATAAAATCTGATTCACCCGGTGAAACAAGCTAAAACTGTCAAAGTTGTACCTTCTGAACAATACTAGACGATGCAAAGCATTTATTGATACATCAATTTCATTGTAAGCCACGGGCCCTTGCATCGTGTTAATAAGTTTATCGAAAAAAGGTTCAGAAAAGTAGTTCATCCGCTGTATTTGGAACTTCACTACATACTTCGAACTAAAAATTGCATACAGCAACATTTTTAATCACCAAGCTTTATTCATAACAAATTACGGCAACAATGCGACATCATCACCCATTCACCACACTACACACTAGGAAGAGTATAATCGTCCGAGATGCCATTCTACGGCGATAATTAGAAATGAACCGCAATTATATGCAAATGCGACGCGCGACAAACCTGCCTCGTTTTGAAACCAACCATTTTAAAGCCCCGCCCACCGGGACTTGTAATGACGCTCTGTACTTTGAAACTACTTGACATACAAACTGCATGGTTTATATCCTTTAGAGCAGAGTTTAGGGTTCTTAATTTGAAATGTGCAGCCATGTTTAATTTTGTTTTTGAATAAGGAATCGGATTGGTAGAATTGGTTTTGACAGTGCGCCAGAGAAGAAAAACATTTTGTTTTATTTATTTTTCTACAGTCAAGGCAATAAACTGATTGCATTCGATAGAAGACTTCCTTTGCCGTTCTGGATTTTCACCCGCTGTTTAATCTACTGAGTCCCGTTTGGCTATGAATGGAAAACTAGTGCGCGTGTACTTAAGAATACATACAAGCAATAAAAATTATCAGTTCCATAAAATTAAAGAAGAGATAATCATAATTAAATACCAATTTGAATTAACGATGTTTATTTAAGAGACGAGTGCCCAATTAAATTTTAACGTCATATTTATCTAAGCTGTATAATATTTAGTACCGCTACTATCTAAGTAACTTAATAAAGTAATCATTATTAGATAGGTAGCTAACTGGTGTTTTATATTTATTATATAAATTCTGTCATGGTTATTGAGAGTAATATTCGATTTGTTGAGAAATATATGAAGTTTATTTTAAATATTAAGAAAAAACTAAAAATCTAAAATTATTTTAATTAATATGTGAAAATTGATCAAGACCATGAAAACTGAAAAACTAAAGCACTGTTTCAGTGAAAAACAGCGATGCGAACCAAAAAACATTTCTGCGTTGTTACATTGTCTAAACATGTATAAAAACTACTAATATCGCTTCTAATACTGATTCTGAACAAAATTGATATGATTCTTTCAGGGTTTTCAATGAACAAAATAAAAATAACTTTGTATGAGTACACCTCTGTATAAAACAAGCACAGATCTACCTGTACCGAAGAGATAAAAAACCGGCTATATGTCGTTTAAGTGATCGATATAAAATAAGACAGGTCCGTCAGTTACCTAACTCTACGCACGTATTCTCAACAGTGAAAGCGAACTTTTTAATTACTTTTTTATACTACAACAGATGACACAGCGTTTCTTTTTAGTTCTATTTTTTAGAGTTCTATTTTGCAATTGAAACTTGCAAGTGACATTTTTGAGTTCGAAGATTAATATACAACTGTGATGTGCCTATGTACTATTTTACAATTGTTTTTTTTTTAAATAGCTTTTAAATTAATACTTACAATTTAAGTTAACAATTTGAAACAAAAAACCATGTCGCAAAACCATGCATTATGTTCTTTATACTAAGTCATTAATGCAATAACCAAAATGTACGAATCGGGTTCCGTAGCTGTAACAGTTTAATAGCTACGGAACCAGCCGATTCGTAACAATACACTCTCATACTTTTTAATGACAACAGACAATCTACTCGGCCGATATGAAATGGATATTAAATAATAAATGAAAACAAACGTGATTGCCTTTGCTACGAACAAACCAAATCTATTTTGAATCTCTGATTAAATATTTAAGCAAGATTTTCAAAATAAAACCTCTATTTCACAACATTTAAATTAACATCGAAAGGTGCAATAACTTTGTTCGTATTTTGTTATTTTATTACAGTCCGGAATTCGCAAGTAATTTAAATGTTAAATAAACAATTTCGATTCATTTAAATTAGCCTTAGATGCGGCTATAAAGTTTTACAAAAAGACTGTAAAAATGTTGATGTGTTTGCATCTTTATTTCTTTTTTTAATGTATAATAAAAGTAAAAGTTATAAACTAGACTCTTTTCTAGTTTCTGAGTAAATAAAATAGATATTTCAAGATCATCTAAAGAAAGTTACATTTTATTATGGTTGATATTTGTTTTACCACAACCACTTAGCAATACGGGAGTACTTGTATTAATAAAAAAACTTATCTTTTATTTCAGACAGTTTATTTAGCAGAGAACCCTTTTTCCAAATGATTGCCGTAATTGATTTCAATAAAACTTCTAACAACTTTAAACTCTATTGCCTGATAAGCCACTGGATCTCAAACGGGTCCACAAATGGGGCATAACTTGCTCCAATAATTGTTATAATCAAAATAATAAACTTCGAATAAAATAAGGAGGCTGAATTGCTTCTCGATCGCTTTTATATTATATTTATTTTACTGCAAATTAAACATTTTATGTTTTTATTTTATTAAATGGTAAGTATAAAAATATTTTTCGTATAAACACTTAAAGTTTTAACAGGAGCTGAAATACTTTGACAATAAACATACGTTTTTATTCAAGCCTTCGACCAAGTGATGTAAGGTATGATAAGAGTAATTTCGCGAACCCGGTTGCAACAGTTTTTTTTTGGTAGCCGCCTGAGTAGTGAATGTCTTTTAAGGAGCTGATACATGTGAGAAATACATTTTATGGCCTGTTACACATTTAAAATCGACAGCGATCCAGTTTTCGTCACGTATGCGCGGTACTCTTTTATATCTACCCACTGATATATAGTGGGTTGTTGAATTGCGTCGGTTTGGCGTGCAAGGATTTTGATTTTATCTGTAGCAAAATACTTAGTAATAAGTTACGGAGATTTATCTGTTTTAGCAGTTAATAAGGAACCAAATAAATGTTTTGTAACTCCCAAGTTATAAAATCCATGAATGAAATTAAAAATGTGATCCACTTTTTGAACTGTTTACGATCGCGACGGTTCAATCGGTTTAATATAATTAGGCGATTCGCCAAACCGAGTATCTTCAACAAAAAAGGATCACACGAACAAGTTTTATAAAAACTGTCAAAAGTATTTTAAAACATTAATCCGCAAAGAGCAATTCATCTTAAAAACGTCAATCGTTTTTAAATTTAAATTGCGGCGTGAAAGCATGAAGTGCGGTAGACGTTTCAAAACAGGATTTTAAGAAGCATGCGTTGCATATGTGAGTATAGATGGACAGGGGGTAAAGATGGACACGAGGTGTGCATGAGGTGATTAATTAATGTAGAGCACGGTTTGGTTGCGATGAAATCTTGTGTTTGAAAAGAGAGATTATTTGAGTACTTTGGATGAAAGAAAATGATCTTTAGAAAAACTTACAAAGTCAGAAAAGATAATTTAAAATTCTTAGGATTTGCAATGGTATTGATATAATAGAAGTTCTTCATGCGTACATATCGCTAATAAAATAGATTAGTTTCATTCACGCTTTGTTAGAAAGAACGTTAAATATAGGTTCTAAAATAAACTAGCAAACACTTGATTGAAAACGGACAAAATTTTTCAAATTACGTGTAATTTTAAAGTAAATGCTAAATTAAATCCCTTTATCCTTCCTTAATAATACAAAAGCTGAGAAGCATTTATAACTGCAAGTAACTTAACAATATCGAGCACCATTGGAGCATAATGAGCAAAACTCGAGCAAAAAAGCGTTCGCCGACGGCGGGCGGCACGGCGCGGCGGGCGGAATAACTGTCTCGCTTTACTAGGTCGAATTATCTCATTTACACCATTTTTTAATTTATTTTCTTTCAGTGAAATTACTAGAGAAACTGCCCTTCACTTTTATTGTGTAGATTGTGATAGGTCAGGAATTAATGGGAATCTAAGTCCTATTTTTTAAAACTTTTGTATAAAATCGGACTACAATAAATAATTATGCCAATAAATAAGCCTTAAATTTTTAATACCCATGTGCTGTGATTTAAAATAAATAATGGTTTTGTCAATCGTTTTATTTGTTATATTTTATATTCAAGCCTAATTTAGTATTTAAATGAGTCTTCCAAAAGAAAATAAAGATCTAACAGATACATTTAAATTTATGTTAAATTTTATACTTATAAATTAATGATCGTTTATTGGAACATCCAATAAATTAATCCTTATTTATTTCGAATCATAAAAGAGTCAAAACGGTATCGTCAAAGAACTGTTTTATTGTAAATCTATTCAAATTGAATTAAGACGTTTTTAAATTATTTATTTATACTGAAATACGATTTTACACATGTTGTTTTTATATATGTATTTAAATAATTTTCGGATCGTTAATGCCTTATAATTTTCATTTCCATCAACACTGAATATATTTAAGATAAAACTTTAAAGCTTCCAAAACATTTGCCCAAGAGTTAATAAAATTGGAAGATTTCGCACATAAAATATTTAAAGTTGAATATAATTGTTTCATGATGCACAAATAAACATATATAACTGTTATTAATAAATTAGATTTTCATATAAAAGGGCCATATCCAAAAAAAAACCTACCTTTTTCAGCAGAAAATTTCATAAATTTCAGCTGATCCTTGTCAATATTACTTCAGTTTCTCTTACAATCTCACAAAAAATATAAAGGTTTAAAAGTTTAATTAAAAAATATCCTTTCGTGCAGAATATTACAATTACACAGAGTATTGGTTTCACTTTCTCATTAACACTTTATTTGGTTCAAACAGTAAAACACACAGTATGAAAAAGAAAAAAAAAGTTACTCGCGATCAGTTAACCACTGGGCACTTGTCCATAAAAAATATCCATTCCATCACTGAGGGGCGAATTCTTTTTTTAAAGTGTCCGCGCGAGCTTAAAGCCGCGGAGCGTTACTAGGTGCGCGTGCGCAGGTCGGCGTGGCATCGCGTTATCAGCGCGAGCGGCGCGGCGCGCGACAACAACAGAACTTGAGAGTCGATCTCAATAACAACAAGAAAAGAAAACGGTCCAGTTTCAGCGGGGCTTCCGGATGGGTCGTGGACGGGGCGCGGGCAGGCGGCGGTACTGCTCGCACGTAAGGCGGCGTTTCGCTCTCTTTGTCTAACGGGACCGATGCGCGCGCCGCGTGAACGATAGCGCGACTAGTCGCAAGCGCGACGCCGCCCCGTGCGCACCACAGCCTGCGCACACGCACTCGGGGCCCTCGCTTCTTTTCCCGCCATTTTTACGTGTATAAGATCGTTTCCTTGAACAAAAACTTTGAACTATTTCACACAATTATTGCATAAATTGACAATAAAAATGAGATACTCATAGCTTTATGCTTATATTTCTGCAGTTGCCTTTTATCAAATCAAACGGAGTTTTCATTTATCGGTAGAGCAAATCAGCTGTTAGGTGTTTGCTATGATTTCTTTAGTTGATATCTAGTTAGCATATATTTACAACTATGTAATTGTAGTGTATTTTGCGTAACAATGTTTTGTAGAATTCTTTTAATTTATTCGGAGGGTTAATGTTAAGAATTTTCATTACGCGTTGATGTCTAATGTATGAAAAGTCCGAAACCGCGCAGAGCTTCTCACGTTACGCAATTTTATATCGGGTTGATTTCGCTAACTGTGGTAGTTACACTGTCGTTTTTAGTTATTTGCTATACATTGATGGATTTGAGAGTTGTATATAGAGAATTAAATTTTCACGAAAATAGGTTTAGCTTCGGATATAAGTGTAATAATTCTACAAATGCGTTCGTTTTAAAACATACATACCTACATCTTCCAAGTTCATTGTGCTGTGCTGATGCTGTCGTCCGGGTGCAGATCACCTCAAGCGGCATAAATCATCATCTGCCTAGCCTTTTCCCAACTGTGTTGGGGTCGGCACTTTTATAATAATTTATTGTTAGTTTAGTTCATTTAATTGTTATAAGGTATATAGTTAGTTTATTTGCCTACATTGGTTAAAAACTATAAGCTCACCCACTCCTATGGGGTTTAACCTTAACTGGCCATTTGAGGGTGTACTTTAGGTTAATTAGTTTATGTTATGGTGTAGTGACAGAACCAGAAAAGTTTTAGCTTCTGGTGATGATTTATTAAGCTATTGCATAGCTTCTATCGCGGGCCTTGAGCGTGGGGACCGAATCCAGAAATTCCGTAACGAAAATAAAACCTAACAAATTGACACTTGACAATGACTTTTTGAAATATCACGCTTGTCTCTTTAGTTCAGCAACCCGCCTTTACGTGGCATTGGTTGTATTGGAAAACTACCGTAATCAGCTGTTTGTGAGAAAGTATATAGGTGTATAGGTATTTATCATCTATGTACAACAGTGAATATCTGTACTCGTATAATTTGTGTACAAAGTGTTTTAAATATGAATAAACAAAGTGCATTTATTAATGAAGAAAGTCACGAAAAAATAGTGAAAGAAAATGAGTTAGTACTCTATATACATTCATTTTATTATTATTATAACAAATGCAGTATTATTTTTTGTTTTGTTAATTTATATATAATACTGCTATAAAGATAACCAAAATGTTGGGGAAATATAGTATTTATACTTACACTTTTACTAATCATCCTCATCTTTTATAAAATATTAAGTCTTATAATTTTTCAATGTTTAATTTTCATCTGACATTACGTCAGTTGTCAAGATGTCATTTACTTTTTCTTTTAATTTGTGTCATAGTTTTTCTTAGTGGTTAGAACTACGAAGGTTACATTTGATTTATATAATTTAATTCATTTTTATTAATATGTTAGCTCAAATAATGTAATTTATTGATAATTTCTATTAATAGTATCTTATCTTACGCTTATAAAATTAACTAACAAAAAAAATGTTATGCAATAGCTTTACCGCGGCAGTCTCCAGTGCCTGTTGTGTGCCAGTGCAGGTTTCTCAATCTGTTTAGATCGTTTAATTTAGTTAATCTGTTTTTTGAACCAACAAGGATCACGGCTTCTTCATCAACTTGCCTTGATAATATGTTCAGTGATTGTGTTGCCGAGGACAAATTAGTGTTAAGTGACTTATCGTCTGATCACTGTGGCTTAAAAGCTAGCTTCCCTATGCCATTAAAAAAAAAGCCGCGCACAATAGAATGCAGGCCTCATACAGCTAGTCGTTGCAATAAATTTAAAAATAATGTAGCACTTAAAGTAACACCGTCAATAGTAGAACACGAAACTCCTAATGAAATTTATAAAGCCCTTTTTGATGTTGTTCAAAATGAATACCTATCTATTTTTAAGTCGAAAACTGTTAACATTAAGGGACCTTCTGTGGGCTTCAACCAATGGGCCACACCAGGTATTTACAAAAGTCGAACCCGATTATACGAGTTGTATGGTCTTAAACAATACCGGTTTGATACAACTTTTCTAGACTATGTTAAAAATTATTCTAAATTATTTAAAAAGATTTGTATTATTGCAAAATCTAAATTCTTAAGCGAGACCATTAAAAATTCTAATAATAAAGTTAAAGCCACTTGGAAAATCATTAACAATGAAACGGGTAAATCTGTTAAACAAGATAATCACCTTGAGATCATGGTGGGTAACAAATTAGTTAATAAAGCAGCCGACGTAGCCGAGGCTTTTAATGAGTATTTTGCCAGCATACCTATAGCGACGACTCGTTCCCTAAGTTCGTCGCCGTCTAAAGCCGAAGATCTTTTGCATAGCAGCGTGTCTAAATGTGGTAACGTATTTAGTTTCGAACATGTAACACCTATTGATGTGGTTAACGTTTTTAATTCACTTAAGTCTAAAAACACAGGTGATTTTTGGGGCATTTCTATTAAACTATTAAGTAACATAATCGACATTGTAGCCCCCTGTCTTGCTGTCACTTTCAATAAATGCGTTGATTTGGGGACTTTCCCTGATCTTATGAAAAGCAGTAAAGTCATCCCTCTATTTAAATCTGGCAGCAAACATGATATTGGTAACTTTAGACCAATTTCTATATTACCCGCATTTAGCAAAATTTTTGAAAAATTAATTCTCAAACAGTTGTTAGTACATTTTAATTTAAATAATCTCCTTCACAATGATCAATATGGCTTTACAAAGGGTCGTTCGACTACGGATGCAGGTGTTGCTTTGCTAAAACACATATTTAACGCATGGGAGAACGCACAAAATGCAGTCGGTGTTTTCTGCGACCTCTCTAAAGCTTTTGATTGCGTACATCACGACACGCTTTTACGGAAACTGCGTCATTACGGTGTTCAAAATGAGGCCCTAAATGTGATAGATTCGTATTTACAAAATAGATTCCAATGTGTAGACGTAAATGGCGCCAAATCTTCCGGACTACCGGTTCGGCTTGGTGTACCTCAAGGTTCAATACTGGGTCCGTTTTTATTCTTGGTTTATATTAATGACCTACCATATTATTTAAAAGGTTTTTGTGACGTTGTGCTATTTGCAGATGATACCTCTCTTATCTTTAAAGTAGATAGGAATAGACACGATTTTGACGACGTAAACAGCACGCTGTCAATGGTCACGGATTGGTTCACAACAAACAACCTTGTTCTTAATGCTAAGAAAACTAAAATAATTAAGTTCGCTTTACCCAATGTTAGAAATCTAGGTCCCAATATTATCCTCGCCAATCAAGAGCTGGAAACTGCCGACTCTGCTGTATTTCTGGGCATAACAGTAGATTCAAAATTACAATGGGGTTTACACATATCAAGCCTAGCGGGAAGGCTAAGTTCGGCCGCATACGCCGTCAGAAAAGTAAGACAATTCACTGACGTTGATACAGCACGGTTAGTCTACTTTAGTTATTTTCACAGCGTTATGTCCTACGGTATTCTGCTGTGGGGCAAAGCTGCTGATATTCAAAATATATTTGTTCTGCAGAAGCGAGCGGTTCGTGCAATTTATCAGCTGGGTGCCCGAGTTTCTCTTAGAGATATTTTTAAGGAGATTGGTATTCTCACGGTTGCTTCTCAGTTCATCTTTGCCAACATTTTATATATTAGACAAAATATTCACCTGTACACTAAAAACAGTGATATTCACAATTTTAACACTAGAAATAAGCATAAACTACGCGCTCCTTTTCACCGGCTTCACAAAGTTCATAATTCATTTCGTAGGGCTCGGTATAACATTTTATAACAAATTGCCATCTTCTTTTCTAGACTTGCCATTTAATGCATTTAAAGCCAAAGTAAAATCTAATCTTTGTTTAAAAGCTTACTATTCCATTAACGACTACTTAAATGATAGGAATAGTTGGTCGCTGAGTTGAACACAAGACAATGTTTGTTTGTTTGTTATGTTCTTTCTCCAAAATTAGTTTACTGACATGTTATGTCTTTTTTTTGTTTTTATTATTATATACATTTTTATTTTTGACTTGTGTCTGTAATCAATCGTAATATTAAGTTACACCTTTCTATTGTATCGAGTCTGGTTCTTCTAACCAAACAGACAGATGTGTTGCTGGGGAGTTTGTTCCGCCACTTCTTCTTTCCAGCAAAAAACACTAGGAAGTGTCGAAGGGTGGGCGTTTTGGGGGACTGTCACTTGTAAATGAGTAAAGTAAAGTAAAGTAAATTTTGACGTTCGAAAAGTGCTGATTATCAGCCTAGTTTGAATAAATGACTTTTGATTTTGATTTTGATTTTGATTTTTGCCACACGTCTTTTTTTTTTCTCCCCTTCGAACTTCTGAGGGTAAAACTTCTTAAAATATAAGTAGGTACCTATTTATTTACAACAAAATTCACTTCACGCTAAATACACAATAAATCAACAAAAATCACAAGCCGTTCACCGAATTTCAATATCAATACGAAAATTAATTTTAATTTGAATATTTTTCACATTAGTTATTTTGTTGCCCATACTTTTGTGGATAAGCATATCTTGGGAGCAATAAATAATGAGGGCGAGCATAAGTAATATTATATTTTATTAAAAAGGCTCTTCAAACAATGAGAGGGTAGAGAGGAACGCCGGAGGGCCTCCGTGCGGTACCGGACGAAGCCTTATTAAAATGCAATAACAGTCATGACATTTAATCGTTTTTCACGAGAAACGGCCAAAATTCTACGGGCGGCTATGTTACACACTGCTTTGCTGTTTGAATAACATTTTTGATTATTATTGACGCAGACGTAAAGCTATTTTTATTGTTTTTGTGTAAACATAGAGCTTTATCGCCAGTTATGTTTAAATGTCATGTAACAAGGGGCGAGACTATTTTTTTTATTTGTTTTATATTTTAAATGGGCCTTCTCTTGACCCCAATCTTGTCCTGAGGACAGAGATGAGGTCAACGAGGTAACGAGCTAACCTAAAAAATGCCATCAATCGGGAACAAATCCAGATTTCGCAGCTGCTACTGAGAAATTTCTGATGGAAAAGTTGAATGACACTTTTGCCCAAGTAAGTACTAGTACTTTTTTGCGTATATGTAGGTAAGTTCTTAATTACTGATATAAAAATATTCTTTAAAAAGTGTTCGAGTATGATTTAAATATTAGTAGATCCCATATGATGTCGCTCACCATTATTTACTAACATAGGTTTACAAAAAATAAAGAACATCAATGTTAAATCCCCCGCCAAACAAAATTCCAGTTACTTACCAACTAAAACAGTAAATCCTACAACTCCCTTAACTAGCAAAGTGTAAATCTTCGCGTTATCTATCTCAAGTTTCTCCCTAAGATAGATAGATAACAAGATAGTACGGAAACCTCCTTTTCTTAACGGTCGAAGATGTTAGGCCGCTGTCGTCCCGTGTTTAAACCTGAACCTAACCGTATTAATGAACTGGCCGGTTTGATTAAGAAGAAGACTTAGGGGACGTGAAGTGTACGAGAACCGGAATGTTGCGACTTTGTTTACTAACGGCTTTAATAGAGCATGCATTTGTTGAGCTATGTGTAACGATGTTGAAAGTTATTAGCCCGATGAAATTTCTTATCGGCAAGATTTACGAACTTCCCTACAAACTTTCATTCCAAAATTTGGCGCTTTTAGGGGATTTATTTTCGAATTCCTTTTGTAATGCTCATCCACTTTATTTAGTGATGGACAACGCACGCTGGGCCTTTGAGACCCAGCGTGCGTTGTCCATCACTTATAAAGTAGAATGTGGAATCGAATTAGGCTCAAATTCTCACTTTTACTTACTAATAAAACCATTGAATTCATTGACTCTTCTCGTATTCCGGTTTCTCAGCATCTTAGGATTGTAACTCAAATGCCGTATACTGGATGAGCTGTAGGAAGTGTACACTAAACATAACTGGCGAAATTATCTCATTCTCTTATCTCTTCATCTCCCTAGCCTTTTTTTTCTAATCATGTTGGGGTCGGCTTCCAGTTTAACTGACAAAAAGTGGGTGTTCAAGAGAACACCTTGAGGTGTACCTAACAAGGTACACCTCTGACTTGCAATGTACTTATACTCCAAAACTATATAATATATTAAGTTTGATTAAACAAGCGTCAATGTGTCACGATATTTTTTCGTGCCGTTTCTGAAATTACTCAGTTCATTATGTTAAAATCAACACCGTAGTAACTCTTCATTAAAGCGGCCTCGGCTCTGCCAAAATTTATATCGGTTTAATCTTGTGTGTGTTGCTTACAATGTTGTGTTGTGTTTTTTTTGCTGTTGTTGATATTTTGAGTTTTAGATATCACGCAGGCTTATCACGAGTCAATGCTTAAAATGTCTCCTTCGATTTTTAAATTAGAAATAGTTAATGGAACCATTTTCAAAAGTTTGACGTTTAAGCTGTTAAGTTCTGCTTGCTCCTTGTGAAAATTAGGTGTGATTTTTTGGAGTAATTAATTTTAATATTCCATTTAAATAACCTATTATTTTTTTAATATTATACAACGAATACAAAATTATAAACTGTTTTAGTATTACACAAACTGAAAAACGGTGACTTCTCTTCTGAAAATTATGGAACCGTTCAAGGCTTTAGGAGATTCTCTGCATCATCGTCTTCCAAGATAAAAATACTGGTTGTCAGAATTTCGGGTCATTTAACCTGTAACAACTGACGATGATCTACAAATGACACGGAACAAACGGCTCAAGGTATGTTTTGGTGCATGGAGAAAACTCTGAAATGGACGGCCAGTCGGTCACCCATCCATGGACCGGTCTTAGCACCCGCTGCTTAACCTTGAAGATTGACCCGTATGTCTGTTATCATTTAGCCACGAGCCTCTCTGTGAATAATTGTCTTCACAGATTGTCAAGTCACATAAATCAAAACTCAAAAATAAACGATAAATTATGAAAAATTCTCAAAAATGATTCAAGTTGTTACCATTCTCGTAACATCGGTGACCGCTCTCAGCTTTACGTACGGTATCGTGTGAAATCGCATCCATAATGGAGCAGTTCAAGGCTTTGGCAGATTCTCTGCATCATCATCTGCTTAGCCAGTAAGAGCGGTTGCCAGACTTTCGGGCCATTGACTACCTGTAACTACTGACGAAGATCTACAAATGACACGGGATGAACTGCTTAAGTTGCTTTCCACAGCATAGAGGAACTCGATATGTATAGATGGTCCCCCATCCATGAACTAACCTTGACAAGCACTGCTTAACTTTTGCGATCGACCCACGTGTCTGTAATCATTTAACCCTCTGTGAGTTATCTTCGCAGATTGTCAAGTCATTTGCCTCATCAAACCTAAAAAATAAACGATCAATTATGAAAAATTCTCTCAAATTATTCAAGTTGCTACCATTCTCGTAACATTGGTGACCGCTCTCAGGTGTATGTACGGTATCGTGTGAAATCGCATCAATAATGGAGCAGTTCAAGGCTTTGGGAGATTCTCTGCATTGTTCCACTAAGAAATACGTACTCCTTTGTATTACGTACTGAATGACCTTTGAATTAATAAAGATGCTATTTCTTTTTTGTTTATGATGGAATTGGAGCAAATTGTTGGTTGCTTCAATTATTCTTTGATGTAGTGTATAAACAAATACTTATTTCTGTTTGAGTTGCTGCAAATGGATCATTTTACATTAGCTAAAGCTATCTGAACATTTAACAACGAAAGGTAATTTCTAAACAAACATCGAAAGTCATAGGGGACTTTTGCCCAGCAGTGGGATAGAGTAAGCTGAAAAAAAAAACCGGGTATAGACCTTTTAAATCAGAACTACTTTACATTAAGCTTGAATTAATAATATTTTTTAAATCACTCAATTAACAGTCTTACCAGAGGGTAAGACTGTTAATTGAGTGATTTAAAAAATATCAGTGTCACGTATATAGAGATATACGTGACACTGTAGGTAATATAACACTGTGTACGATTATTTAGTTTTACGCTGACCTCAAGTAATATGGCACATTGGGCGGAATAACTACAACTAACTAACTATAATTATGTGTCTATGGGACCCTCTTCACTCTAGCTTCCTCTTCCCGGTAGCCTTTCGGAGATCCAGATGTAAAAAAAGACGTGTGGCACTCTGAGACTGCCGCGGTAAAGCTATTGCATAGCATTTTTTATCAACTTATGCAATTACAATTATTTATTTATTTTATTAATGCAGTATTTAAATATAGTATTTATACTTACACTTTTACTAATCATCCTCATCTTTTATAAAATGTCCTTTTACGTCTCATGTCGCGTTTTGGCGACAACTATTTTTGTTGGCAGCCTTATAATTGATCTTATTCGATTTATTAACTTTGATTTTGCTGTTTTAAAATATTAAATCTAATAATTTTTCAATGTTTACTTTTCATCTGACATTACGTCAGTTGTCAAGATGTCATTTACTTTTTCTTTTATTTTGTGTCATAGTTTTTCTTAGTGGTTAGAGCTATGAAGGTTACATTTGATTTATATAATTTAATTTATTTTTATTAATATGTTTGCTCAAATAATGTAATTTATTGATAATTTCTATTAATAGTATCTTATCTTACGCTTATAAAATTAATTAACACGCTCACAGAAATTCTTTGAGGAAGTTTTTGACTGAATAATAAAATTAAATACAGGCAACTCACAATTTTTGATTTCAAGAAATTGTCAAGTGTCAATTCGTTAGGTTTTTTTTTTTTTTTTCGTTACGGAATTTCTGGATTCGGTCCCCACGCTCAAGGCCCGCGATAGAAGCTATGCAATAGCTTAAAAGTAAGTTTACATATAATAGGGATCGGACAAAAAAAAACTAATAAGTCCGTCAGATAGATTTCCAAAAAATGTTGAAAAGATAATTTTTCAATTTCACATAAACAAAAAAATTAAGACGATACAGTGCTTCGATAACTCGTGAACTCCTCGAAAACGTCACATGTCAGTACATGTTTTACCTACAAATGACGTCACAACCCCCCCTCATGATCTTTGACGCATTTTATCTTCGTCAATTTTGATTTTAATTTGATCAAACAAAAAACACGTATATAATATTTTTCGATAATCTAACTGACGGACTAATTAGAATCATATTTTTTTGACTCAGTCCGATCCCCTATTAAAGGCATAAATTCAGACTGACTGGACTCCCTCCTATTTTTTATTCCTCTAATTACATAATTAATAAAATAAATGAAACCCTAATTAGTGTTTATTTCATTTAATTTATAATGTACCAGACATTCCTCTTGAATGGCCTTAAATGCCTCTTTATTACCATAAACATTATGTCATTACTCCTGTAAAGACGTTCAACACACAACCATAATGTGGGATAAGATACCGTCTTTACATGTAAAGACGTACAACACACAACTATAATGTGGCATAACCCATTTTCACCTTTACTCCAGTAATCACCCATGTAGGTATAATTAATTCCTCTCAACTTAGCCCTAAAAAAATCAAGATGTCCTTAATATGCTAATGAAAACTTTGATGTATTTCTTCGATCAACTATATCTTGTTTAGAGATCACATCTGTTACCTTAAGTGATCAATCCTGTTGACCGCAAGACAGCGCTGTGTCACCGTTTTCTTAGTATCTACTGAGTTAAGTATTTGTTAGTCTCATTAGCTGAGATTACAAGTTGTTCGCGTTGACCACAAAAGATTATTTTGGTGTAATTATTTTGAGTACCTCTTTGGTGTAGTGGTCGCAAGTGCAACTGGTTAGCAAGACGTGCTGGGTTTGGTTTCTGGTTCTGGAAAAGTGTTATTGGGTTTTTCCATCAGGAATTTCTTAGTAGAAGCCGCTGACTCTGGATTTGTGCCCAGTTGAAGGCAAAAGGCTTGCCTCATATTACATGGAACTTACGAATAACTGGCGAAATGAGGATGTATACACTTCTGCCTAACCCTTCTGAACAGACGGAAATTCGTATTAAAGGTGGGATGTTATTT
Organism: Diarsia brunnea; assembly: GCA_949774965.1. Classification (NCBI taxonomy): domain Eukaryota; kingdom Metazoa; phylum Arthropoda; class Insecta; order Lepidoptera; family Noctuidae; genus Diarsia; species Diarsia brunnea. The sequence continues at coordinate 7,378,772 of OX459013.1, read as the reverse complement.
TGAGTAGACGGATTCAAAATATTGAGGCAAATGTTTAGTTTGTGATGACCTAACTGCTGGCCTGGAATCTCCTCACTTTGAGAGAGAGAAAAAAAGAGATTTGAATTACTTTTCCTCTTGTATAAAAAATCACTGGATAAAACTGATAAAAATGCTAACTCATCGAAAACCTTATTCGCAGAAATGCAAAAAAGGCAATCACCAGCCTTTTTAAATTTTCAATATCATTCACTATATTAACCACTTACTTAAAATATGACAGCCTTATGAGATACTTCTGTTGACCCAATAAAATCATCTCATTCATTACCATGCTCCGTAAAAGTAACTTTTAGCCTAATTAGTGGAGTCCAACCGAGTGAAATGTCAGATATAATTGACCGAATTATATGAAAATTATACTGTGAACGGAAAAAAACGTTGGCAAGTCATAATGTAAAATGTTGCAGGGTTTACGATGAAATTGTTGCTCTGTCAAAATTTCTAGACTGGAACGTGATAAAATAACTCAATGTGTATTTACAAACTACAATTTACAGAAATAAAATAATAATAAAATTTATACAAGCATCAAAAAGGGAAGAATTACAGGGCGTCAAAAAAATCGTCCACATTGCTGTCAACAGGAAAAGTGCCCAGAAGGCTGGCAGCATTCCCACGTTGGATGGCAATGCTGATTCTTTGGCCAAAAAATAGGCCAGCCCTCTGGTCTCAGTTTGGCCGTTTGGCAATTTCCTGAAATATTAAATGGGCGCTCAGACCCCATGGCCCCAGTGTTTCAACTCCAAACGGCTGAAACACACAACTACCAATTAAGTTATTGTAGTTGCGCGAGTCTCGTATGAGTATACATGGACATAAACTGGCGAAATGTGGGTGTACTATTAGATACACCTCTTTCTAACCCTTCGGAGTTTAAAGGTGTGAAGTTATGTTATGTTGCTATTTTACGTTTGTTCTTTAGATTACACGAGACCACAGCATTCACATTTTTTTTCTAGTCAGCTCTTTCCCTCTCCTAGGCAAAGGCCTCCCTCCACTCCTTCAATTTCTCTCGAACCCGTGCGTCCTCCTTCCAGTTCTGGTAGAACCTTTTCACATATAACTAGGTATTATTTGAGTTATAGAAATAAAAATTGAAACTCGGATTCCACCACAGCCCTGCGACACATATTTCACGTTGACACAGTAAATCACATTGCGCGATTCGCTATCGTAAAATCGCCATTACTTTCAGTTTCAATTAAACACAAGTTTTATCTTCAACTCTTTCGTAAATTACATCATTTTCGACCGCGTGTCTGTTATATATTTCATGGTTTTATTACCGTATTTTATTGCTATCGTCACACATGGTTAGTTCCATTATGTTTTTGGGTGCAATATATTTCTTACGTGTTAGACAGTGTGTTAGACGTTTTTGGTGCTTTTGTCTAAAGTTAAGCATGTTTATGGGTTCGGTAACGGTGTGATGTAATTGTTTGTAGATACGTTTTTTGAAGTCTCAGAAGGTATAAATTTACTTATTTTTATTTTTATTCAAGTGGAACAACAAACATCTGTAATATAAAGCATAGACATTATACATATACAAATGTTATTGACAACGTTACAGCCCACAACGCTGTTCATAAATTAACTAAGGGATACAAACAGTGAAACAAATAGTAATCGCTAGGGCAACAGTAACAGGTAACAGAAACTTAGTGTATGAATACATTAGTATACAAACTTAATAGATACTCATGAAAGCTCCCTGTACAGTACAGGGAGCTCATACAAAAATGTCGATGTGTTCAAAAGTCCTATTGTAAGAATCGACGCAAGAACGCAAGCCAGAATTGGATTTGCATGTACCCACTGAAAACATTGTTCCAGCGCACACTTTACGCCTCTGAACCGTATATATAACCGTATACCTCAAGTGGTTTTCCCGCCGTTACATATATAATAACATAGCCTAATGGATAGCTCCCAGCAGTCAAATTTATTTCTTACAATATTGTACAGATTTATAGCTTCCAAACTACTTAGAGCTTATACTTCAACAGTAAATCTTGGTAAAGTAAATATAGATAACACACAAATTCAAATTAAACTCCACAAAGACTGGTTGATTGGGAAATTTGTCAGTTTGCTGTACTGGTGTCTATTCTACTGAAACAAATCTTCTTTATCCTATGGCTAGCACTTAACTCTGTGACCAAGTTTTTATGACGCCCAAAGGCCTCTTCATATTTTTCAGGCATGCTGATTTCCCCACGATGTTTTCCTTCACGGGTAAAGTCCCAAACCGATAAAGCCTAGTTTTATAGTTAATGTACTTTAAAATGGAATTTAATTCAGACTGTAATCTACTTCAAGCAATATTGTTTGATGTCTAATCTACGATTTAAGTTCCAAGCAACTGAGTTGCAAATTTCAGGAATGCATGCATTTTGTTCTCTATCAAACTGCCTACACATTAAGTTAATTGTGCTCCAATGTCCCATAAACCTGTAAGCTTGAAAAGTAGATGAATCAACAAGCACCTTGTCTGATATTACATGATAAAATAACAAGACACAAAGAACATGATAACGACAGAATAATACTGATTCCAACAGAGTTTAACATTACAAGCATATCCATTGGGCATTCAATTGCTTGGTAATTGAACTGACAATCTTAATAGTTAATAGTAGGCCTTAATAGCGTTAAAAGTGACTGTAAGGCTTAAAGCTTAGGTTGAAGTAGTTTTTATGTGACAGCAATCGATCAAGTTGTCGTTTTTTGAACCTGTTTTCTATTTTTATTTTCAGGCGTGTACAAGCTGTACCACCAGAGCATACATACAAGCTGAGCCAGCTTTTATTAGATTTGGTACCTCTCAGGTGCGGCTTAACGTATTTATTTCTAAACTTTAGAAAATAGGTTTTGCTGCTTCGTTGACTGTTTAGATGCAGAAAAAGAAAACAATTTATTCATCATTCTTTTAGGATGGCCGATGGGGCCGAAAAGTTCTGGATTGGCGACCGCGAACCAGAAGACGTTGCGTGGAAAAGCTTCCCACTAGGTGGACCGATGACCTGGTGTAGGTTGCGGGGGATCGCTGGATGTGGATGATTTTGACGACACGGTTGGCGCAGTGGCTGAGCGATTGGACTGCTGCGCTGCGTGTCGCGGGTTCGATTCCCGCACGGAACGAATATTTGTATGACCTACAGATAGTTGTTTCGGGTCTGGGTATTTGTGTATGTGAGTTTAAATGTTTGTAAACGCACCCACGATACAGGAGAAATTCCTAGTGTGGGGCAACGTTTTTCAAAAAAAAAAAAAAAAAAAAAAAAAAAAAAAAAAAAAAAAAAAAAAAAAAAAAAAAAAAAAAAATGTAACACGCACGGGACCGGTCAATGTGACGACACTTAGGGAACGCCTAGCTAACATAAAAAGAAGAGGCATATATTAAAGGCAAGGTAGATTGTGTTTTCATTTATAGGTGAACATTTCTTTAGTTAATCACAAACTGAATTTTATTTTCTTTATAAAAATTACAAGAGCTTTTTTATTTATTAAAGATTAGAAGGCGATTAAAATTACTACTTCTTCAAATACAACGTACCATTATTCATTCATAGTCACTTATCCATTACATAGAGTGCCAATTAATTACATAATGACATGTACATATGTAAATTATAACCATTTACTCGTACCTATCACCCGATCCACCCTTTTGCAACGACAATAAGCTTTCAAGGTTTTTCTCTGCAATTATCTTACAATCAGTTGTAGTTGATTGATTATATTTTATTGATAATATTTATTGCTAATAATTAAGCTAGACTGAACATAATGTCATAGTAATTTGCACACTTATTGTGCTTTAAACATTCAAATTTAAATTGATGTTTACTTATGACTGTGCCAATTGTGCCAAATAATAAATATGTAATTTATTACAACAGATATTTTTTAGATTAACTGGTGAGATATACATTTTGTTTCTTATTTATTATAGGCCTTTAAGATAGCGCTACTAGTACTGTTTATCTTGATAAGGTTATTTTTATTTGTACAAACCCTTTTATCCCGGGCGTACCGAAAACTATACGGGCGGTGCGGCGGTGGGGTAACTTAAACCTTATTTTATAAAAATAACCTTATTTTATATTAATGGTTACTGCCAACCAAGTTACCAGTTAGTTACTTACTTACAAGTTGTGTTACCTATCTTAATAGATAACTTAGAGGATTTACATCACACTTTTACACGTGCTGAGCACGTGCATGCAACTTTCAATGTAACAAAGTCAACCAAAAAGTATCCTACGAGTACAGTCATGAGCAATAGTATCTATACACTCGGCAAAGTTCAAACGCGAATTTCTCGTAAAATAACGAGTGCAACTTGAGATATGACCTACTTTATGATAATATGGGTTCCAAAATATTGGTTTCGTTACGTAACATAAATATTTAATCAATACAGTAAGCGAAAATTGGTTCTAAACGTTGCTAAGTGTATACATATTGGTGCTGCTGACTGTACATGTCAGTCCAAATGTTTAAATTAATATCGAATTATAGTTACACCACAACAAAATCGTTTTTACATATTAAATCTACACATGCAAAGCCGCAGGCCAGTGGCTACTTTGTGATAATTAAACAATACATCTTATTGAAACACATACCTAGATAATTGCCTAACACACACAAAGAAAGTCATTGTGCGTAAGTACGGCCATTATATAAAACAAAAAAAAATGTTCAAGAACAAATTAAACGAAAGAGAAACCGATCTGTCTTTATCTGAATGTATTAATCAGTTCCGTGACTGACCCTCTGACTGACAGAGGACATTGAAACTTATACGTTTAAATGACATGAAATAAGTTAGAAGTATTAAATCTTCGTAAACGTTGAAAGAAAACGGCATGACCTAGAACCAAAAATTCGATGACTTGTGACATCTAAGCACTGGGCTCGCGTGATAGATTATAGCCCATTCCCTCTCAAAGAGCGGAGGCCGGTGTCCCAGCAGTGGGAACATTAATAGGCTGATGATGATTAAATCTTCCTACAGGACCTTGACTACCCTCGTAGCTTTTTTAGCTGCCAACCAGCAACGCGAGCGTTGTCTCGGTGGGTTGGCTCGGTGGGGCGACGATCTTTGCAGGAAGACTGGTAGCAACTGGACTGGATGAGAGTTGCCGAGAGTAGAAGTACGTGGCGTGCGATTGAAGAGGCCTTTTTTTTTGGCAGGTGGAAAATCATCAAATAACCCCTCCCGCTCTTGGGCAGAGCGAAAGGGAGTGTCAGACTTCTACTGACTAAAAACCACCCATGTTCCTTCTTAGCCCTTCATGTCGAGGCCGCGGTATCTCTTGCGAACAACCCGCAGCCCCGACGGGATTGAAGAGGCCTATATACAGATCTGGTGGTACTGCTGAAGGCTGAAGATTATGATGAGATAGAGTTGTAATGTAACCGTTAGAAGAATATGTGAACCGCTGTAATTTTCAGCCTTTACCACGTATCAACTTTGTCTATTGAATGGCTACGCACCAGCTTCAACACTTCTGGATTACTCAAATCTCCATAGGAGTCGATATTACTTATTCAATCCACGGAAATAATTAAAATGAAACCTATGACACTTGTGAATAATGTAGGTTCTCGTTAGTGAAAGAAATTTTGGAATTGGATCAGTAGTTCCAAAGATTACACCCTACAGACGAACTTACCTCTTCATAATATTATAGTATAAAATAAGGTTTGAACTCTAACTCTGACGTGGTCAAACGGAAGCTAAACTTCGACAAAAGCAAACAAAATCGTGAGCAAAACCTAGTCCTTATTAATCAGCTATCATTCGACCATGTGTTACGCAAACAAGAATTTAACCAGTAGTTAGTACCGGATGACGGCGCCAAACCTTTTTTCTTTTTCTCTAAATTATAATAAGGCATCGTACTCATTATGAGCTGTCAATCAAACTGATGCTATCGGATAAATGCAAGTTTAGTGAGGACGAAGCCTTTTAAACGTGATTCATTGAAAGGTGAGTAATTTCTTGGATTCAAGTAAATGTGGTGAAAGGGCGGTGATGGCCATTCAAAGGTCGACCTTATGGATGTACTGAGTTGATTATTGAACTTTGATTTAAGAGACCAGTTGGGCCTTTATAATCTGTTTTTGAGGATTCTTGCTGATGAAATTTAACTGGGTCTACTATGTGCTAATTGGTCACATAAAGGGAAACTCAGGTTATAAATCTGTTTATTTTTATTTTATTTTATTGGTTCACCAACAATTGTTCACACAGGTTTTATGTTAAATGTGACATGCAAAAATTTAAATGCAACAGTGCAACAATCACTTATAAGTAAACTCCGCATGCATAAACGAGTTGTACAATTTATAATATTAATCTAATGTTCTAGTTTTAAATAGTAGTTTAGGATAATTACTGTTTCGACAATATTCAGTGATTTATTTCTCTTATTCTACTTTTTTGATATGTATGGTTTAGAACATGTACTTAAACTTTTAACATTACATTTATTGTTACATAAGCATTCATAGGAAGCATTAGTTGAAGAAATCAATTGTTTGCTGGTTTCTACATCAATTTGTCACCTGTTTAATCACAATTTTGACAGCAAGACCGGTTCCGATGTTCGATTCAAACGTAAAAGTAGTCTTATTAGACTAATCCAGTTAGCAAACTCACAAAGACATGAGATATTGCGTAACATTTAATGCATTAACACGCATGCCATTTTATGTGCCTTAGGAACTACTAATTATTAATTCTGAGCACTCAAAGTCAGTCCGTGCGTAAAGCAGAATTTACACGGGCCGACTTTACTGTGAGTCTAGTCGCTTATCAATCGACATTCAAAGTCACATAGATGTACTACCAAACGTCATTGACAACGTATTATACTAGGCGGCTTTTCGTACCATAATCAGCCTATAATGTTCCCACTATTGATACACAGGCCTCCTCTATATGAGAGGAAAAGGGCTATAATCCGCCACGACGGTCCAGTGCAAGTTGATAGATATCGGATATCACATGTCTTCTAATTTTCTGCTTTGTCATAAAAATATAAAACCAAAACAAAACACATATTTAGAAAATAAGCAATTGGCCTGCAATTGAGTATTTACAATGTCGAGTTTAGTTAATCTTCGAATGTAGTTAGTCATCTCACTGCAAAAGATAAAACCTAGGTTCCACTTTGGCGTGTGCGATTAGAGACCTGCAATTAATTTACTATTTTCATAGTCAATTTTTGCTGTCCGGCCCAATCGTGCAATAGAAATCGGCCCGTGTAAATGCCCCACAATAGTCGAGCGGTAGGCTTCGGTAAGTTAGGCGTGGCTGCGAGACCTTAGTGAACGGATGTAGCAGCCTCGATCGCACACCGCCTATCCAGATCGACGTTTGAAGATAACCAGCATCTGAAATAAATAAAAAATAAAGCGCTTGAGTGAAAAGGTCAGCCCGCTGCGCCGAAATTAAAGTCCAAAATAATAATCATTAAAACCACTACCTGTTGGTAGGTAAATGTATTTTGACAGGTTGAAATGTCGACTGCTGTTCGAGCGATGTTTCTGCTATCAACGGTTTTCTTTTGCTAAATCATGATACGGTAATTTATGTATAACACCAATATTTTGGTGAGATGGTATCGTTAAGTTTTATAGATTAATTTCGAAGGCGCTTCTCGCTACTGGACATCAAAGGTACTGTTTTATCCAACCTAATTGTTTGCATAAAAGGATCACAAGTTTTTACTTCGTTACACAAATATGGTGAGTTTGAGTCATAGCGGTGGTAATGTGGACAAATGTATGGACTAATTGCGGCTGTGAATTTACTTGGTTTACAAGAATTCAACTTTAAAAGCTATAGCCATAGTTTTTGTCCACGTAATGAGCTTTTAAAGCGCTTCTTTTTGTCTCTTGTCTGCTCGTTCAAGGGATGATTGGTACTTTGTTTTAATGCGGCTTTTTTTGCTGAGCCCAAGCCACTCTATTACTGCAGATAAACCTTCTTATATGCCCACTTCAAATGACCACTAACGAATAGTTTCACTTACCAGTGATGGTATCTCTTTTTGCGGTTACTACGAACTATTGGTCTATCTGCGAAAACTGCTATTTGTAAGAAATCTTTTAGATTGTATCATCTAGATAACATTTTATTGGAAAAATATGAAAGGTTCCACTGTACCTCAAGGTGGTCATCATATTTAACCTTATCACTGAGCACTCAAAAATAAAAAATAACCACTTTTACAACTTCGTTTTTACTCTCATTTCAACACAGAACCTCAGTTTCACTTCACATTTTGCAGTATATCAAACCGCGATCGCTCATTTCTTTTTGACATTACCAGCGTCCAATGAAAGTTTCTCATTACGTGAACCATATTTCCTAAAACCTGTACCAGAGCGTACAGGTCTCATTTTACGCAATCATGTAATTTCTTTCTCTTTAGCAAATGTCAATATTTCGCACTAAAGGGCAAATAAAGTGGTTCACTGTATTTAATCTTTTAATTGAATAACAGAAAATAAGAGAAATCGTAATTAATCTGTTTAATGTAATCATTAAATTACATTTAGAGTTCAAGTATCAGCTAATTCCACGACATTTTTCTATAGGTTTAATTTTCCACTTTATCATCATCATCCAACTTCACCCACTGCTAGGTTCAGGCCTCTCTTTGCTTGTGCCAAGCTCCACACGCTTGTTGTATCTTTAATATATTATGTGTTGTATGTTTATTACCTTTTTGTGTCATTGTATATTATTATGCACGTCATGCATCGGCGCCAATTTTATTTTTTCGTTCTTTCTTTTTTTTGCCAGCCTCCTTCAGGATATTCTCGCGATGGTAACAAAGCCTCAATGACCAACACTTCTCTTTCCAGTCCTTGGAAGCCACTCGGTCACAGCATAACTCCATCTGCCATCATCGCGCCTTGCTAGATGTCCTGCACAATTCCATTTAAGTTCGAGAACATAAATAACGTTTTAAAATTTTCTTTATTGTAATAAAAATATAACCAAACGTAGCAGTACCTACTAAAGCTCCGTCTCTGCCAAATACTCCGAATATTGAAAACGTGATGTTATGAATCTCTGTACGTACTTACATATGTCTCCCCATATACTTTATTTCTTTCTTATACCAAGCTACACGCCTCCAGCAAATCTATTAATTCTATATTAATTCATTTATAAAACTTACAAGATATATAAATACAATTAATTATGTATACAGTTAAATACGTTACGATGTCACAAATACATAAACACTGTCAGGTTTTTGTCAATGATACAAGAACAGCAGGTCTGTTGTACTGAATCACTAATTAAATTAAATTAATTATGAATTACATCGCGTCCGCCTGGTTTTGCCCGAATCACACCTACCTACGTATTAGATCCGTCTTAAGAATTGTTCTGATTCAATAATTAATGTTTATAAGGTACCGCGAATCACTCGCGGATATAATGTCCTTCGCACAGCTTAGCTTGTCAAACGGCTGTTCTGTGATCATTATTCAGATATTGATAAGATTGTAAGTAATAAAATAGTTTGATTAGACTATTTTGTATCCGGATAATATGGTTCTTTGTCTTAATATTTTATAAATAATTACAATGAATGAACAAAGTAGTCAATGGTTATGGCATGGCCACCGAGTGACAAGCGTGTCACTAGTCAAAGTTATCGGAGGGCTAATTGTATACTCGTAATCCCAATGCTATTTATTTTTACAATTTAACAAAATTGTCCGCGTTTTTTTAAAACCCTTCGTATTGTAGCATAAGAGTATGTAAGTCCCATCATCATTTATGCATTTATGCCAGTCTTTGTATAAATGCATTAAATGATAACGTTACGAGAATATCAAGGTGGTTAAAACGTTCTTGCTCTGTAGGAACACTGGCCGCAAGCTCCCTAATGTAGAGTGACCACAGTCAAATTTTGAATTATCAAGGTTAACGAGAATTTCAGTGATGTGTCTTCAAAAATAGAATCCCCAAGTGTCGAACTAAATCAAAAGTGTAGATAGATGTAATTTAAAAACATTTTCCACGATCAATTTACCTGTCCAACGTAATGGACGTATAATGTATGTAAATATTAAAATCAGAACTAATCGATCATGCGGTTGCCAATAGGTAATGTTTTATGGACATGTTGTTCTCCTTACAAAGTCTGTGCCGCAAGTAAACATAGGTTTTTGCATCTTTTTCAATCTTATACATACATGATAGAGTGGTACAGGCTTTTGTAGAGGTTGCGCTGTGCATAATGCGAAGCGATAGCGATAATATGTTCTTGGTAATGTTAGTTTTTGGTTGGACCATGAATTATAATCTTCTGATTACTTGTGCCAACACAAGACGAGACGCATAATTAAATAGTTACAGCAAAAATAATAGAGATAGAGCATATTGCATCAGTGACGAGGCGTGCCTATAAACCCATTCCCACCGGCTTCCCTTTTGAAAATAACGCAAAGAAAAAAAAAACTATTATGAACTTTAGACCAATAGTATATTATCAAGTAGTATAGTTTCAAGCGAGACTGCAAACGGCCAGGGCTCTGTATAAAAAAGCTAACTAGCCGTCGAGTCCGACATGTTTATGTCAAACCACAGTACACAGTATCAAACCGTCGATTTATACAAAATATCTTTAGTTGTAGTTATAAAAGATGTAAAATCGTAAAAGTGTGTCAAAAAACACCATGTTCAAAAATAATATCATCAAAATAAATTGGTTAAAAAATATAGGAACCCTAGGATAAATTCTAAAAATATTAAGTATAATGACATAGATTAGTGTCAGGAACCCAGCGTAGGTACTCCCATTCCTGGGCAGCATTTGGACCATTTCTCATATTATAAAGATGAGTAATCTACTTTCGGATTTTTCGTCATGGGCGTCAATTTCGTGGTTTTAGAAGTCACTGATAACGAAAATGAGGTTAAACAAAAAAAGAAATTAAAATATTTTTTTTTTGTTTCATCGGCTTTCCCTTTCTTATACTGCACGCCTCGTTACTGTATTGCATATCGCTTAATACAACTTGTGAGAAACCTGTGCACTTGACGAGCTTATGAATGTATCAGCGAGCGCAGTTCTAAGAAAAATATAACTTCTAGTTGGCGACCACCCGTCGAGAAATTGACAGAAGCCACAATTTTACTGACCTTTATTCTGACCAAGCTCAATTAGTATAATCCACGTTTTATATGAACTTCCCGTACCATGACATGTCAGTTTAAATTGGTTTGGTATACCTTGATTGGTGGTCGTACGTACCACTTAACATTTTCAACATATACGTTTCCACTGCAGGGACAAAGGCCGTCTGAAAATCGCAGAATTATGTATAGACAATGTTGAGCTACGTAAAATTTAAATCGCTTAACTCCTGTACTCTCCCGGATTACTGTGTGACACAGCCTTAATCAGTCTTGCACAAAAACGAACTTGAACGAGATCAAATACGGTGTAGCTACATATGTTATTCAAACAAGATGCATAATATTGTAATCTTTGGCTTTGAACAATGGTACAAGAAGTCTTATTAATGAGGTCATCTTTGCTGTACTATAGAACTATTTAGTTATTACATATTCGTTCGTTCTTCTTTTGTGATATAATAATATACTAGAAAAAATACGCAACGATAGAAAGATGGGACAGTCAATGGAGTCGTTCTGTGATAAGAAAGCAGCCGAAGTTTTATCATTAGTTCTATTTTACGACACCCCAACCATATATATCGATATAACATCGACGTATTGTAAAGCTATGTGAAACCTACCAAGTGTAAGGAAACGAAAACATGAACATATGATAGACACGGCACTATGCGGGCGTGGTCTATAGAAAGATAAACCACAACACATATTTATTTGGTACATCCCACTTGTGCATATAACAATAAATAAATAAAAAATCTTAATTCTAAACAGAAATAAAGAGATAATATTATGTGTTTCACGGCTGCGCCACATATAGGCCCAGTTCAGCAAACTGCCGAACAGCTAGTACCCGGGGCTGGTTTTCACATATAGCCCACTCCCTCTCCAAGAGAGGAGGTGTCCCAGCAGTGGGATTGTTTTAGGCTGATTATATCACGCTTATGCTAATATAAATTAAAAAAGAAAACAGCCGAACGAAGCCATTCTCACAGCCTGAGGAAATCTGCAGCAAACTTTAAAAAATCTTACATCTTCACCAACTGCCGGCACCCTAAGGTTTACATTAATTGCACGGCCTTAAAGGTCATGCCGGTAATCAGTCATTTAAACACCGTTTAACTCGCCTGTCCGTCTGTCGATTGTTATAATTACTCGCTTAATTTGTAATTTACATGTTCGTGTATTTATGAAAAACATGGGAATGTCTGCTGAGGTGAGAACGAGTTTGAAGTGTCGACCATGTTGGCTTTAAGGATCTGATAAGAAAATAATACAGTAAATTATTAGAAGAATAAGAATAAGAAAGCCCCCCCCCCTTATCTCCGAAACTACTGAGCCTAAAATTCAGAAAAAAATATAGAAATTAGTTCAACACCTATAGATTATAGGAAAACCTATAAGAAGTCATGGTACGGAACCCTTCATGTGCAAGTCCGACTTGCACTTGGCCAGTTTTTTGGGTAAGATAAACGCAACATATATTGAAGTCTCGGCTTCCAGTCTAACCGAATGCGGCTTAATATAAGAATTTTACATGGAGAATTCAGTTTCTTGGGTAAAATTCATCATAAATGGTTTAAGATAATGATTGTTACTGAAATCTAACGTTTGCGTCATGATACTATAGCTACTGAATTAGAAACCTTATTAGATAAGCAAGCTCACAACTAATAATGCTTTATTATTATATTTACGACAGCTATTACCTAGTAACTTACCTTTAATTACAGTCCCTTAATTATAATAAAGATTTTATGTCAGGAAACTACTCAAAACCTTGGTCGCACCGCTTATACCACTGCTCTATCGTTACTAGGTACATCAGCCGGAAGAAATTGACTTACCAACATATCTACAGGCTGTATTAGAAAGAAAACAATGTTAAAAACGTACAGTTCCACTCCAAAATAAAACAACCCCAGACACTTCCCAAAAAGTCGTGGATAACAAGGCACCACTTTACTGTACTGTAGTTCGCACTAAGAACTGCAAAGGCACGCCGCAAAAGGCCTAGAAACCATTTCTGCCAGCTCCTACAAACTAAACGAAAGATGATAACGCAAGCTTAAGTACTAACTTACGCCTAGATAACCCAACACCCAATAATCAGGTCACTACGTCACGGAAGCCGGTTGTAATTGGAAATATTTGTTGTATAATAGCCTTTATAACCCATAATAATACATTATACTCGTAGACCAGGATACGTAATGGTTAACAATTGAATGTATCGATGTACCGGCATAGTTTGCATGAAGCGCGGGCAGGGGTGACGGGGGGTGAGGCGGGTGCACGGGCGCGGGGTGCGGGCGTGGTCGGCGCCGGCCGCTCTCCTTGACTCCAGCGTCAAGCATCGCATGATCTCTGCTAGTGTAAGGGGGCTGATAAGTTTTGATACTTTAGAAATCGTTTTAAAAGCTCTTGTGGACTTGCAAGTAGTTTAGTACTTTAGTGACGGAAAGAAATTAAATTAAGCGTCCTGTTTGGCCTAAAACGTGGGTTACAATAACAAAGCCTCCATTGGTTTGTTAGTCCTGTGATCACAAGCACGACGCGCGACGGTTGAGCGAATGGTCCTGATTCCGATTTCCAAGTCGGGTAAAGCGTTATTGGATTGTTTCGTCAGGATTTTCTCGGTGAGTGCCCGGAATTAGGAAATTGTCTCGGAAAACAAATATCTCTATCCAGTCACACCTGACTGACACCCTAGTTGTCTATCAGAGTGAGACAGAGGTATAAGTGCATTTAATGTCTTTGGAGAGGGTACCAACTGAGATTGAAATTCTGCCTTAAAGATATTACTATTATTCTAGAAGTTACACCATTGTATTTCAGATATTACTACACCCAGAAATAAAATCAGAACCAACGATCCATCGTAATAGATTATGATGGAGTCACTATTTTCAATACATCATCATCTCCCTAGCCTTATCCAAACTACCTACGTTGGTTATCTTTAATAGATATATGTATGAATATTTTGAGCAACAGGCACTCCATTCTGATATACAGGTGTATTCCTAGTTCACGTAGAATGCCATACATTGAATACCTATAGTTTATTAGGCCATGTTGTAAACTTTTATGTATTTCAATAATATCGATACACAATTTCCTTCATTCTTGATAAAATCACCACAAATCTTATTAAACTCCAAGTACCAAGTCATCTTAGTCGCAGTAAACTCTGAGTGAATGTGGCGACTGTTCGAGTGGTCGCGGGCGCGGTGTGATAACGGCGCGTTATCACAGCCTCAGCTAATGCCCGCTTTGTGCTCCGCTAGTGTCTACTGCTTTTGTTCTTTATTGGGTACGCAGAGTTGTAGGTGATACTCGGCTATTTGCTTTACATAGTTTTTTAGGGTGAGTAGAAATAAATTGGGTGTGGAAAGTGGAGTGTGAAGGACAAAGTTGTGAGTAGAGTTACAATAAACGTAGTTGGTCAATATAGCGAAATATGGACCTAACAGTGTACATTTTCTATTATATTGCGCCTTCTTTGCTTTAATCTAAAACATCTAAAGGTAGAATATTAAGTCTAACTTTGTACAATTTTCTAAAGTTGTAGATAAATAAATAAACAGTTTTCAACAAACCAAATTATCAGTCCCCAACAAACAGGGGAATAGGCAATTTTTTCAGGGTCAGGAACAGCTTAACAACTCACTCGGTTCTTCACATAGCATTAATGCTCTTCAAAAAAATTATCATCATCATCTGCCTAGCCTTTTTCCAACTATGTTGCGGTCGGCTTCCAGTATTTTACATGGAGCAAAAAATATAATATTCTCCCTGCTGGGACACCGACCAGTCGTCTATGAGAATCGTCGTGAGAATGAGAGAGTGGGATCTAGATTGGGAGATGTCACATGTTTTGGATTTTTTTAGTTCTACGACATGCCATGGTTTCTCACGATATTTTCCTTCAGTGATTGAATCTTTAACACAAGGTAACGTAAACCATCTCAATAAAGTCATGATACGACAGCCTCCTCCTCTCGAATAAAATAATATTATTTAAATACTATTTCCAGCTTTCCTTCTCCCAACATTTCACACTGTCACTTAATATACAGAAAGTGCATTCAGAATGAACGTCAAAAGCAATGTCTTACTTGTGAATACTAAAACCAATCCGAAAGCCGTAAATTCCGATATCTAAACGCTTAGTATAATTTATAATATTTGCTCAAAACTTAATACGGATTCAGCATCTATTCAGACGTTTGTTAATTTTGTTATTGAAGCATTTGTCGGATTTAATATTACTTAAGTGCGGATTAGTTGGGAGTACGAAAAAGCTTTAAGAGTATTTTGTGTTTTGCTAAAGGATTTTTTGGTTTGAAACATAAGGTCGGATATTTTGGTGAGCAACTTTATATGACGTAGACGTTTGAAACACAGCTGCACATTAAAATGGAACTGGGCAGGACACATCTACCACATGTCGCATCAAAAATTGGAGCAAATTGGCCACATATTGGGAACTGAACAACGAAACCAGGCGACCGCACTGACTTGGGTGGCAACTCATCCGCACAATATTTCATTAGCTGATGAAACGTCACCCTTTTAAAATGAAAGACGACGACTCATCCGCAAGCTCGGATGAGTCGTCACCTAAGTCAATATGATGTGGTCATAATGAATTATACAGCTTTTAAACAAGGGTATCCGGTCGTATCGTGTAGCAAGATTGATTGTTGACCATCAATGAATTAAAGAGTCTAGAGTTATTCTAGGGTCCAGTCAGCCACAACAGACCCCCGTATATTTCCGCACAACTCCGCAGCGGGCCGCAGCTTTATCAATAAAACTGAATATCTAACGCCAAACGTAGGCGTAAACAAGACTGATGCCTACTAAGAGGACTTTAGCTGAATTTGTGTCCGCAATACCTTGATAGCCCCTAGGCCCTGGTGTAGGATATGTCCTACATTGGGGCCTGCTTTGGTATGTCTAGCGAGCCTACAGTTAGGTGCTGTAGAGGATTATGTAAGTGTATTTTGGAGTGGATAGATATGTTGAGGTAAGTAGTACCTATGTAACTTCGTGGCGAGTATTTTATTTGGTGTTGTATTCTATCACTAATAAGAGGGTTTCGTTGATAATTTGAGAGTAGATTGGTGTTGCATATTGTTGCCTAAGGTCGCTGAGTAACACGTATCTAACTAAACTGGTGTCATAGTTTCATGCCACCCATATGGGCCTCTGACTTGGCACGTTCCACACACGATATTTTCTTTCACCGAAGCAAGTGATAATTTATACAATGCTAGCTTCACCCGCGTGGATGGCTTTCAAATTATGTACTAAAACCTTCCTCTTGAATTACTCTCTCTATTAAAAAAACCGCTTCAAAATCCGTTGCGTCGTTATAAAGATTTAAGCATACATAGGGACGGACAGACAGCGACAGCGACTTTGTTTTATTTATACTACTATGTAGTGACGTATATGAATCCGAAAAATCAGCGGTCTTGGGTTCGAACTCGAGACCTATTAATGACTTGGCCCCCTTTTTTTTTTTTTTTCGGGTGGTGGGAAATCATCAAATAACCCCTCCCGCTCTTGGGCAGAGCGAAAGGGAGTGTCAAACTTCTACTGACTAAAAACTACCCATGTTCCTTCTTAGCCCTTCATGTCGAGGCCGCGGTATCTGCGAACAACCCGCAGCCCCGACGGGCGTTGGCCCTTGCGGTCCCCTTCCATGTTGCTGACATCTCTTTGAGGCGCGCGTGGAACACGAACGCGCCGTCGACACGGCCTGTCGTCGTCGTACGAACGGACGGACGGCGAGCTTACCCATCACTCACCGTCCACAGGCCCGCGTCTACGGTGGCCGGAAGCCATCACGTGCCGCGTCACGTCCCGCGGCGGCTGGGACGAGAGGTTCTCTCCCTTTCACGTTCCGCCACCTCCTTCGCTAGCATCACTGCTTTGCAGGAGGCGATGGCGTCCCATTCCTCCTCGCCCCGGACCATGGCTTGCACCAGGGCCGGACGCGAGAGGTCGCCGCCGCCGATCGCCGCTACGAGAACACGGCGGGACTCCACCCAAGCGGGACACACCTCCACGGTGTGCTCCACCGTGTCCTCCGGTCGATCCTCTCAATGGTGGCATCCGGGCGTTTCCTCCCGCCTGATTCGGTGCAGTTACCTCCCGAAACAACCGTGTCCGGTGAGTACCTGCATCAGACGGAAGGTGAGGGCGCCGTGGCGCCTCTCCAGCCACTCCTTAAAGAGGGGACTTACCGCCACTATCGTGGCGTTCCCTATGACTTGGGCTCTAAGCATCGAATCCATCTCATTTAAGTCCCCTTCTCGAGGTTATCAAAATTCTGTTATGTTTATTTTTAATAAGTAACAATTTCTTAGTACTACTGCAGACAGTCTATGTATGTATAGTTTATAGGAAATACCCGTGATCGTCTGTCATAATTTATGGGTTATTTATTATGAATATTTAACATTAAAACCCATTATGGGTCATTATGTCTCGCTTCGCTCCTTGATAGCTCACAGACTTCAAAGTAAAGTTAAAATAATAATAGCTGAAACGCTATAGTCTTTAAACGATTCGCAGTAGATGTCGTAGGTATTCGTCAGTAGTAGGAACTGTCTATGGAAAAAATAAGCTCTGGATATATTCCGCTAAATGAATCTATTTATCAAACGTAAATTAATAGACAACTTGAATAATCATGAGACACCTTAAATATACACTAAGGTCATAGGATTTTCCTTGGGCACCTAGTTGGAACTAAGATATTGCGAAAATTGGAAAACCCATTGGTATACTCCCGGATTCGAACTTGCGACATTATGTTTCATCAGTTCATGACTCCATAGTGTAGGTACAGTCAGCATCAGAAGTAGATTAACACTACTCAAAGTTTCAAAGCAGGTTTTTTAATAAAAACTATTCACATATTACTCGTTACTAACTAGTTATTGTAGAGTAAGGAATATATTTAAGAATAATCTTCTGAAACATTAAAAATAATAGAGTGAGTCCTGTACATCAAATAACTGAAATTTCGAAATGTGAAGCTACTTCTGATGCTGTGCGTACTAAGAACTTTTGTGACTGGAAAATTTAATTTATTCCTCGATAGCCACCTCGGTGGTTTTACCGACATCGGGATCGCACACGGATTATTTTCAAAGAGGATACAATAATTATCACACTGTTTGGTATTTATGTATATGCAATAACGGTGACCATGAGTAACCTAACCAGAGAGCATCCCTTGGCCACCTTTTACCCACCTAGCGTCCTGAACTGTATAGGGGTTGGTGCCAAGGGATGATGAAGAACTATAAACGGTATTATTTTGTCCAGTAAACACATCTCCCAGACGTTTGTCCAACAATCATCTTCACCCACAGCCTGAATTCATCCACTTTTCAGTATAGGCCTCTCTTTTCTTGTGCTAATCTCCACGTTCCTGCACCTGCCTCACGTTATTCCTCCGATGGCAACTATGTCTGCCCACCTTGCTGCCGGACGACCCACATTTCATTTGCCAGGTCTTAAACGCCATTCAGAGACAGCCTTGTTTAATATACGTGGGTAAAAAAGACCATCAGATAATGATAAAACAAGATTCTTCTTACAAACCCGTCACAATTGTAGCCTAGTTAATACAAAACAGCATGCCCATATCAGCAACACACACCTTATCGCCGGGCCATCAGTCACCACCTTCCGCGTCGGTTGCCAATTACAGCATTCATATTCATTAATCCTCGTCAGTATATAATTACGAGAGAAGATTCTGAATGTAGACCACTATATAAGGAAATCGCATGCAAATAGCGCACACACACTGCTACATATGTGTGAAATATACAGACAGAATAATATTTAATACTATTTCAATTAAGCTAAACTAACTTTTAGCTTTTGTTGTTGTATTCGAGTCTGTAGTATTACTACGAAATTGTTAGACTTGAATTAATACCATTTTCTATTGATATTGTATATGTAGATTGACACGAACCATTTGCATTACATTCGCCAAAACAAACTTAGATTTAAGATGAACTAACCAGAAAAGGGTGAAGGAAAACATCGTGAGAAAATCGTGAGTAAAAAAAGGATGTCCTGGAACTAAAAATTCGAAGACTCGAGACATCTACCAATCCGCACTGGTAGA
Source organism: Diarsia brunnea (assembly GCA_949774965.1). NCBI lineage: Eukaryota > Metazoa > Arthropoda > Insecta > Lepidoptera > Noctuidae > Diarsia > Diarsia brunnea. Next base: position 7,359,375 of record OX459013.1, on the reverse strand, counting down.
TTATAGCCCATTGCCTCTCAGAAGAGAAGAGGCCTGTGTCCCTGCAGTGGGAACATTAATAGGCTGATGATGATGAGCCAGAAAAATAGCCAAGAAATTAAGAAAAGAGGTGTGTGATGACAAAACGAGTAATAGAGAAGTATGGAAGAAGAAGACATGCTGCGCTGAACCCTAATGAATTGGGATAAGGGCAAGAGAAAGGTGATGAACCAGAAAAATAGCCAAACTGTTAATTAAAAGGTCAAATTGAGGTTGCGTTGATCTACATAATTATGTTAGACTGGTGACATGATTTTACCCACTTTTAGCAGAATTTCAATTATTATAAGTATAGTTGAAAGGGTTGTTCGTATTTTTTTTGTAGGTAACGTTCGGTTTAAGCACAGTTGGGAAGCTTAACACTCCCTTTCCAGCTTTTTATCTTGTCTCTTTCTTGTTTTGATATCTACTTTTGAAGTCAGCTGCAAAAATAGTACCTAAATGTAATCTGGTAATATTACAGTTTACACACCAGTTTTCCTGGTTATTACTTATTTGTATGAATTTTGATACTTAATACGTTTTCACTTTTTCATTTTTACGTGTTAATTTTCTGTAATAATATTTAGTTCTTTTTCTGTGTAATAATATTGTAAAAAAATTGTAAATGTTAATCAATACGGTATGGACAAGTGGAGTCTCCTAATACAGGCGTTAGACGCCTTTTTTTTTTTTTTTTTTTTTTTTTGTGGGGTGGGAAATCATCAAATAACCCCTCCCGCTCTTGGGCAGAGCGAAAGGGAGTGTCAGACTTCTACTGACTAAAAACCACCCATGTTCCTTCTTCGCCCTTCATGTCGAGGCCTCGGTATCCCTTGCGGACAACCCGCAGCCTCGACAGGCGTCGGCCCTTGCGGGCCCCTTCCATGTTGCTGACATCTCTTTGAGGCGCGCGTGGAACATGAACGCGCCGTCGACACGGCCTGTCGTCGTCATAAGACGGACGGACGGCGAGCTTACCCATCACTCACCGTCCACAGGCCCGCGTCTACGGTGGCCGGAAGCCATCACGTGGCCCCCGACGCCCGGAGCGCCTCCCGCGGCGGCTGGGACGAGAGGTTCTCTCCCTCTCACGTTCCGCCACCTCCTTCGCTAGCATCACTGCTTCGCAGAAGGAGGCGACGGCGTCCCATTCCTCCTCGCCCCGGACCATGGCTTGCACCAGGGCCGGACGCGAGAGGTCGCCGCCGCTGATCGCCGCTACGAGAACACGGCGGGGCTCCGCCCAAGCGGGACACACCTCCACAGTGTGCTCCACCGTGTCCTCCGGCGGCGTTAGACGCCTAGAAGGAAACTTCAATCACTAATTTGTAAGAAAAACTTGATAAGAACAATCAATAAATATAAATATTTTTATTATATTATTTATACTACCCACCCATATACACGTAGTTATAGTTAATTACCAATTCAAAGTAACTTAATGTTTAATGCATATGTTTATTCAAATATAAGTGTCTTCGATTGAGCATCCCTCCCTTAAATGTAATTAGTAATTACATACGAGTATACTACGCAGATAACACTATTATCTCATAAGTATTTAATTATGGCAGATGTCTAATAAACACGATAACTAATACTTGAATCAAAAGGTATGTAGATGGTGTAGCGCGTTTTCATGATTGTATTAAATTATTAATTTGTTAAACATAATAAAGTTACGGTTTTTTCTGGAAACCGATCCTAATATAGTTAAGAAATGGTTCGTTCTAGAAAAAAAACCAAGTAAAAAAATGTGGCCTACCTACTTATTTCAATTTTTAGTTGCATATTTTGTCACTTTTGTTGCACTTTTTGAGCATTTATAATGGATAATTTAAAGTTGCAATTAAAATCTGGTCTCTAATGCTGATAATCCAACAAAAATTATCTCAGATAATTACCATTGTCATGTACACCTTTTTGTATTATTTTTTCTTAAATAAATTATTCTTATTCTTATTCAAATCAAATATAGGTTACCAGCTTACCAGCAACAATGAAATCGTATAAGTAAGCTAAGATCGCAGAAAGTACCTACGTACCTCCTGCGATCCTGCTCCAATCCTATACTTTGCCTGCTCCCATGAGAAAATGACAGAGGTGTAAAGTACACTGCTGATGCAAGCAAAATTAACATTTTCCTAAAAAAAACCTGCGTAGAAAGATCACTTACTATAACAGATCACAATGGGCAATAGCTCCCATACGTGTCAATCAATACAGAGTTCGACATGAGAACTGTTAACAAAACCTATGCACCAGATGTCAACAGACGGAATTCCTTCCCAAGCGCCCACGTATGTTTTGTGGCTATGATAGTACGAATATTACATTGCCGTGTCTGTATGGTGTTCCCAGTTTCATCACATCACTGAGCTGCTCAGATATTTCTTCATAGATCGATTATTTTATCACCTAGAGAGGAATGGGAATCACTTCTTCTGTATCGTGGGTGCGTTAACAAACATTGACGATTGGCGCAGTGGCTGAGCGATTGGAGTGTCGCGGGTTCGATCTTCGCACGGAACAAAGATTTGTACGGCCTACAGATAGTTGTTCCGGGTCTGAGTATACACGATACAGGAGAAAAAAGCTTAGCCCAGTTCTGACAGATTATGGAGTTCAGATTGGCAGTCGTTTCATGTAAAAAAACTGGTACTCATCTGAACCCGGTAAGATTCGAACTACCGGAAGTCTCTTTGAAAACATTACTATTCCCATTGTGTTTTACGTTATTTACTTTTTCATCATCATTATATCAGCCCGGAATCACCCACTGCTGGGCATAGGCCTGCCCTTTCTTCCGCCACATGTCCCGATCCTGTGCGTCTCTCATCCAGGTGTTTCCCGCGACTTTGACGATGTCGTCAACCCAACGAGCTTTAGGACGGCCCTGGTTCCTATGATCTAACCTTGGCCACCACTTAGTCAATGCCTTGCTCCATCGGCCATCTCCGCGTCTATTTACTTTTTACTGACTGTAATTTTAGATTCCATTAAATTTTATAAAGTGAAGATTTTGTGAAGCTTGCCAATTCCGATACACACTGTAGATAGACTTACTCACGCCTTTTTTCCATGGGAAGGAAGGCAGAAACCCCTGAACGCCAACTGCTACGATCCTTTTTCTTTTTTTCGGAAGATGGGAAATCATCAAATGACTCTTCCCGCTCTGGGCAGAGCGGTAGGGAGTGTCAGACTTGTACTGACTAAAAATTACCTATGTTCCTTCTTACCCCTTTTTTATGATGGGTGGAAAATCATCAAATGAGGTTCCCGCTCTTGGGCAGAGCGAAAGGGAGTGTCAGACTTCTACTGACTAAAAACCAGCCATGTTCCTTCTTAGCCCTTCATGTCGAGGCCACGGTATCTCTTGCGAACACCCGCAGCCCCGACGGGCTCCTTCTTACCCCTTGTGTCGAGGCTGCGGTATCTCTTTCGAAGAACCCGCACCTTCTTCTGGCCATAAGTACACCGGTTGCGAGTACTTGTATTATGCACCTGACCTTTCTGAAGAACCTCTAAAATAAGATGAATCAATAATGGTGATATTGTTATGAAATAATAATGAAGATTTTGCAACGTAACCTTATCCGACCCTGAGAATATTAGCAAGTTATCAACTGCCGGATTCTATGTATGTTGTAGAATGTATAGGTACTTATTAGTCTGCTAATACCCCTGATATAATGACTAACTAACCTCATACGCCTCCCACACTAACAATAACATATGATAATGTTTGTAAATTATAGCATATCAACGCTAAGTACATTTCCTTATGTGTCTTCAATAATTAGGAGTAAAATACCTCTTTTGTGATCTACTTCACAGCAGTAGTTATTGCAAAAAAGTATAATTTACTGATAATTTCATGGAAAAGCCCGTGTTACGGTTTTGTCATCAATGGAAATTAAGGCACACGGCGCCTTTTACATTTTTAAAGGTAACACTGCTACTTCTTTTTCCGATCTAAAATACTAGGAAGTCTCGAAGGGTGGGCGTTTTGGGGACTGTCTCTTTTAAACTTTAACGCTCAAAACTGCTGATATCAGCCTAATTTGTGAATGTATTTATTTCCGAAAAGTGCGAAAACCACATCTAAAATCCCATATTGGACTATCGAAGTAACTTACGAACTGACATTATGAATACAGTTGTGTATACCTTCAAATTCTTAAAACATTTTATTTTTCAATATTTTTTGGTAGGTAAGTGATGTTGAAAACAAGGTGTTAACGTGTTTCTGAATTAAAGGCGTGTCTTGCAAACCATTTTGGGCTGTGTTCATCACATCCTGCCCTCAGGCTTGCAAACTGTATACACAACACTTTAAAAACAAAATAAAGTTGAATTTAATGAAGAGCTTTCCAAGGTTCGAAGATTCTTAAAAATGAACAAAAGAATGTCAGGACTTGATGAACTATAATTAAGATGGATGGAATTGAATGATAACTATAATAAGGAATATTCGAAGCATCTGTCGTGTTGTGGAATCTGACCAGTTGAACGGAAGCCCTGAAGTCTAGAACTTACTTATTTCTAGACTTACTCAGTACTCACTCTTCTTACTTGCACACACTCTTATTGCATTCCACATGTAGACTTAGATGGTAAAAAGTAGCATGAAAAAAAATTGCACTGCGGAACTTTACGACAAAACAAATCAAACGAAGCAAGTGTAAATAGTCTGGCCCCAACCTTGGGCAGAAAAATATGATTTTTGAATAGAACTAATAGATTACGAAGAATGTTACCGAAAAGTCTTTGTTTAAGACATAGTAGTTGTTGATTCACCCTGTAGCCTAAATGCGTTAAAAAACTTACCGTAGTTTACTTGACAATAACCCACGGATCATCCAAAATCCTTCTGATCATGTTACGATGCGATTGGGGTGCCTATTGAAGCTTATTAAAACTACATTTTAAATAAAACTAGCTGATGCCCGCGGCTTCACCCGCGTGGATGTCGGTCAAATTATATACTAAAACCTTCCTCTTGAATCACTCTATCTATTAAAAAAAACCGCTTCAAAATCCGTTGCGGAGTTTTAAAGATTTAAGCATACATAGGGATATAGGGACAAAGAAAGCGACTTTGTTTTATACTATGTAGTGATTAACCCATCAAACTCGCCCTAAAACCGTACACTGCAGGCCACAAATAAGTGCACGCTCATATTTCCAAAGTATTCGATCTGAACCCGATATGCATGAGACGCGTATTCCGTAAGCGCGATCTCAAGGCCCCGTGCAGTATCGTCGTCGACAGGCGATCCGACGGTGTCGGGTGTCGCCGACGATGCGATCGACTTACCCATCGACCGATCACGAGCAGAGAATGTCAACGCACTTGTATTGCACTAATTAGCTGCGTAGATTAGAATTAGGTCGTTATGAAACTGCTCAACACCTAGACCTAAGAATTTGCAAGATTAAATTGGCAGAGATTGTTCTTGTAGCTTATTGAATGCGGAGGATAATACAGCAGATTGCACCAATTTGTCAGAAAAAGACAACATACTAATTACTAGACAGTAAGAGAAAAAGTGTTTCTCAAACTACATCATTAACAAGCAGCAATTGTAACAGACATTGCGGCAATGGTCTTCGCATGTCACAGCGCACTCAAGAAAACCTTACACATAACTTTTTATAAGTTCGTGGAGAAATCCGCATTGTGGTGCCTTTACAACGTTTAATGTGATGCCGATACGTAGTAAGATTGCACAGTACTGCACCGCACGGAGTGGGCGGGACACGCAATCCGCGCGGTCCGAGCCATGCAAATGCTTGGTGTACACAACAGCTTGGCCGATAATGTATTAGGAATCTTGTTTGATTTGTGTGGGCATTGTCGAGTCTTTGTCCTGTTACCTACCAAGTTTGTTCATTTAATATTGTTTGTACGCACATTTTTAACGGGATCCTTGATAACATTCTTATATGGCATACGTTTTTACATTCCTTAGCATCCCAACTTCATAAGGTACATACTAATCGTTGCTCTTTAGGATATACGAATGCGTGTAAGTGGGGGGAGGGGTGGGGGTTGCAGGATAGTTTGAAAGATACACCGCGGCCCCGGAACACAAATAGCCAAGAACGAATACAGGTGGGTTTTAGTCAGTACAAATCTGACATTCCCATCCGCTCCGCCCATAGCGGGAGAGGTCATTTAATGATTTCCCATCCACAAAAAAAGGATAGACAAACGTGCTTAAAAGATAAGATCAGCTTCCAACAACTCTTGGGTGAGCTTTCCACTATACATTAAAGACTAAGCTTATAAAACTGTCCAGCTGTCTTCAAATCTATAATAATATTCCACAACTATCACACAACGCCATCTAGTCCCAAGCTAAGCAGAGCTTGTGTTTTGGGTACTAGACAACTGATAAACATACTTATATATTTCTAAATACATACATATTATAGATAAATTACACCCAGACACAGAACAAATGATCGTGCTCATCACACAAACATTTGTCCTGGGTGGGAATCGAACCCACGACCTCCGGCATAGCAGTTAGGGTCACTAACCACTAGACCAACAGGCCAGTCAAGAAAATTGAAAAACTCTTTTAGTGTTGGATAGTCCATTTATCGAGGAAGGCTTTAGGCTATATAACATCACGCTAAGTTCAATAGGAGCGGAGCATAAATGAAAAATGTTGCAAAAACGGGAAAAGGTATTCTTTTTTGAGAGCTTCCGTTGCGTGCGCTGCGAAAACGGTTTAAGTTAGGAAAATATCATGTATGAAAGAAATGTTCCTCTTTAAATGTTCTAAAAAAAAGTCCGCGACAGCATATATATATCTTTTAAGATTGACTCACTGTAACCATTTTTTACTATTAAAATGTAAGATTAAAAATAATGATATTTTGCGATGCTTATTTAACCCATATGATATTAATCTATATCTAAATAAACATGTTTGTTAGCACGGAAATTTAATATAGAATATTTGGGCCCTTTATTCTATACAGTTTAAACAATTATCTTAGAAGATATCGCAATATCAAAATATCCGCGCGACAAAATAATAACGCGCGCGGCAGTCATTCGGTCCGGTGCGGTAGGTAAGTGGGGATTCTGGTCTCCGGGGGCTCCGGAGAAATTCAAATTCAAAATATTTACTGCACCATAATGTTTACAAGTACAATGGATTACTGTATATTTAACAGTAAGAGATACCTATAGTAATTGTCACTTTAATAATATAATCGAAGAAAATCTAAACTAATAGGTATTATAAAGAGGAAAGGTAAAATTTTTTGTTTGATACGAGTACGATTTAATTCAAGTTAATATGTTGAATAGTCGGTTTATCGAGAAAGGCTAAAAGCTATATTATGTGATGCAGACGAAGTTGCGTGGGTCAGCTAGTATTTCATATAATATATAATATAAATATTATAAAGCTGAAGAGTTTGTTTGTTTGTTTGTTTGTTTGAACAGGGTAAACTCTGGAACTACTGGTTGGAATTGAAAAATTCTTTTAGTGTTGGATAGTCCATTTATCGAGGAAGGCTTTAGGCTATATAACATCACGCTACGATCAATAGGTGCGGAGCATAAATGAAAAATGTTGCAAAAACGGGAAAAGATATTCCTTTTTGAGAGCTTCCGTTGCGTGCGCTGCGAAAACAGTTTAAGTTACGTAAATATCATGTATGAAGGAATTGTTCCCCTTTAAAAGTTCTAAAAAAAAATCCGCGATAGCATATGTTTATCTTTTAAGATTGACTCACTGTAACCATTTTTTAATAATTAAATGTTAAAAAAAAATAATGGTATTTTGCGAAGCTTATTTAACCCATATGGTATTAATCTATATCTATATAAATGTGTTTGTTAGCACGGAAATTTAATATAGAATATTTGTGCCTTTTACTCTATACAGTTTAAACAAATATCTTAGAAGATATCACAATGTAAAAATATGCGGGCGACAAAATAATTAGCGAGTGGCAGTCATTCGGTCCGGTGCGGTAGGTGCGTGGGGATTCTGGCCTCTGGGGGCTCCGGAGAAATTCAAAATATTTACTGCACCATAATGTTTACAAGTACAAGGTGTTACTGTATATTAAACAGTAAGAGATATGTATAGTAAATGTCACTTTAATAATTTAATCGAAGCCAATCTAAACTAATAGGTATTATAAAGAGGAAAGGTAAGATTTTTTGTTTGTTACGAGTACGATTTAACTCAATTTAATATGTTGGATAGTTGAATTATCGAGAAAGGTTATAAGCAATATTATGTGAAGCAGACGAAGTTGTGTGGGTCAGCTAGTATTTCATATATTTATCCATAGCAACCACTACCAACAAAAACGCTAGTAACATCTAACACTTCGCCTCCACCTTAACCCATTCTTTCCCAACAAAGGAACTGCGTCAGTTATCAGTCTGACGCAACGGGTCTAGGGGCACTGATAATTAAGTCGGCCGCGAGTATCCGCAAGTGTCCGCTCGGTTCTGCGCCCGCGCCGTATCGCAGCGCTCCGGGCTTGTTGCCGCGCTAATGTGCAAGCGCATCGGCCGCATCGCTTCGGCTGCATCACTGAAATATTCTACAATAGACTTATTTAGAAGTAATGAGACACATACTTGAGGGATTTTATTTTTACACTTATACTTACTTTTACTTTATAATACTTTTTTATACTTTCCTTCAACTATCTGTCTGTATAAAAAAATTCTAAAACAGATATCAGATATCGATGTGAGTTTTTAATTCAACAAGTCAAAGCTTAATTAATGGGTTAGCGTTTGTAAATTGTTGTGCTGCTGCATTTACTTTTTTGCATGTTACTTTTAGTATAAAGCTTGTGTAAACAATTGTTAGTGAAACAATAAAAATAAATTAAACCTGCTATCATTTCAAGTTGTACAAGATAAATTAGAATTTATTTAAATACAACTCTACGCGGTACCAGGATTTAGAATTGCTGATTTGTGACCACATCAGAGCAGATTTAAGCATTTTATCTCCAACGTCTCTGGTTGCATTACCTTTTGTTTTTTATAAGAGAGTAGATGTCCTGAAATTAATTCATATTTATTTGAAACATCAAGTACCAAGTTGGCCCATTGTAGAAGAATCAAAGGCTAGCGACGCCGGAGGATATGTTTGACATTAGCCCGGTATAAACATTGATGATTCCTCGGTTTCATGTTACACTAGAAACGAGCCATCCGACTTTCTACTTAAATTGATGTTACTTATGCAGTTATTGTGAAATGCCAAGTACAGCAGGTTGTTGGGAAAACGGTATAATACATTAAAAAAAACGATTTTTCTGATTTCCAAATCTCTACGGGTGAAAATGATTCTCATCAAACGTTAAGAAGGTGAATTAGGAGTTAGATATTATCTACAGTTGAAATATTCGTAAATATATATAAATATATTAAAACGTTGCCCCACACTAGGAATTTCTCCTGTATCGTGGGTGCGTTTACAAACATTTAAACTCACATACACAAACAAATACAGCCAGACCCGAAACAACTATCTGTAGGCCATACAAATAAATGTTCCGTGCGGGGATCGAACCCGCGACACTCAGCGCAGCAGTCCAATCGCTCAGCCACTGCACCAACCGTGCCGTCAATTATTATTTCATTAATATTTATTTCATTATATTTCCAGACCTATTTTAACGGATACTTTAAGGCAGTATTAGGTATTGAGTAGGAATACAGAATACATCTCACAGCGAAAGGTATCATCATTATTATACACGGCCGGAATTCAGCAAATGTTGGATATATACCTCTCTTTTCTAGCGCCAATCTCCACGGTTCTGTGACATAGTTGCCATCGAGGGGAAAACCTAGATTAGATACTGCTGCTGAAAAATAAACGTAAGCAAACATAGTGACTTAATTGCAGTTTTAAATCCAACCAGTTTATAGCTCCACAGTAACAGCACCAAGTTTTTTCGCATCAATTTACGCAACATCCAAACATACACCGATGCAGCTAACCAATTCTCTCATCCTGTGTAAAAAATGCTCGGTATCTCGTTAGGCGTTCATTTCCCTAGCTCGGCTAGAGTGGAATATATCAAGCGGGCTGCAGGAAGCTTTAGTTACGAAGACCTACTGACAACGCGCGGACTGTTAACGGGAGTGCCCTGACGATCGACAGCTGCTGTACTGACGGCGGCAAAAGGGTTTGGTAAATTAGTTTGAGAATTTTTATCACGGAGATTTTTTTTTTTTGTTCAGAAGCATATTTTTTTTATTGTCACATAAACACACGGACATTTATGAAATATTAAAAGATAGGTGTCACATTCGGGTTTGTTTGTTCATATTATGACTATTTGAACAGTATCACAAATTACGGAAGACGTTGCGTTGGAAGGCCTCCCACTAGGTGGACCGATGACCTGTTGCGGGGATTCGCTGGATGCGAGATGCACGGGACCGGTCAATGCGGCGACACTTAGGGGAGGCCTATGTCCAGCAGTGGACGTCTTTCGGCTGAAATGATGAATGATGATGATGACAAATTACGGTAAGCGACGATGGAAAGTTTCCTAGAAGTAACCTATTAACCCTCGACTCAAAAACTACCCGGTAATCCAGGCTATCAGAAAAGATATTTTAAAAAGGTGGGAAAAACATCGTTATTTTTTAAAAATAAATTAGATCAAGGTATGGAATACAGCACTGGAAGCATAACAATTTGTTGACAATAAATAATTAATAGCCAATTATTGCATTCCTCAATCGTGTTAAACGATAACAGTTGTGTTACTTGAACTATTAATATTTTATTAGGCCTTTCAAGTAACCTACCCATGACGGAAAACATGAATCACATTGAATGTAGTACAATTTTATCGGTATTTTGTTGATTAACTGATCTAAACAGTTAGTGTATCCAGTGAATCTTAATTTTCCCTTTGACTGCAATAATGACAAATAATTATATTATTTTTATAGCATTCGTTCGAAAATCTGTCACCGAAAATACCTGAAAAAAAAAAACGACATGTCCTCAATTTCTCTAACACTTTTCTACCGCACTATACACAAGCCACCGACGTATTTAATAGCGGGAAGCGGGCACAAATTAAAATGGGTTCGCGTCAATCCAACGCACGTCTCCGCTTGTTTACTTCTCCAGTGAAAGTGAGAGATATTATCTGCGCCCGCGTCGGTAGACCGCGTCAACGGATTTTGATTGATTTTCATTAGAATCGCTAACTAGGTAATTAACAGAATTGCGTGGAATGTAGGGTTGTCAGTGTTGAGTTGAAGAACTTCACTCAAGTACCTTTAAGTTGTTGTGAAAGGACTTTTAAGCTTAGCTTAGCTTTTTATTAGTAAGAAAGAATGCAACTTATTTACTTTTGTACGGCTGCATTAGCAACCCAGAGTGGTGTGTAACGTTGTCATTTTTTTGGTAGAGAATTTCAGCATAAATTAATAAAAATAAATAAAAAATGTTTATTGCTTCATCATAAGTAACTTATTCTAGATACAACTGGGATATGCCATTTAAACAAATAGTATAATTGTATTAGGATGCTCCGCCAAATTGCATAAAGTACTCCACCAAACTGGAGATGTGCAAAGCGGAGAGTACATACATAGCATAGCGGTGTGCTATAGGTACACCTATCACTCGCCGCTCTTATTTCCTCGTCTCCGCTGTGCACCAAGAGCGGGAGCTGGTCTAAATAATAGGCATGTTTCCTGACTAAAAAAAATATGATTCTAATTAGTCCGTCTGTTAGATCATCGAAAAATATTGGATATGTATTTTTTGTTTTATCAAATCAATAAAAATTACCGAAGATAAAACGCGTCAAAGATTTGAGTGAAGGTTTGTGACGTCACTCACCGGTAAAAAATGTCATACTAATGTCTTAGAATATGACGTCACACGAGTTTTCAAAGCACTGTGTCTTCATTGTTTGTTTACGTGAAAAAAGAAAAAATACGTGTCCAATATTTTTTGGAAATTTATCTGGCGGACTCATTAGACTTTATTTGTTACGAGACATGTTCGCTCAACCGACTACTAAAGCTAAGCGAAGACGAGAAGTGTAAGTATCCATGAAAAAATCGGAACCAGGACTTCGTGTGCGGCTGTCGCGCTTGCAATCACAAGACCAAGGCAGTTAAAAGTATCGTAATTAGATTATGTTCCCACTTCCCACTGCTGGGAAAAAGGCCATCGCTAAATGGACTGTAATCAACTAAGAGGACCCAGTACAGCTACGTAGATGTCAGAAATAGAATCAAGTCCGACTACGTGTATTTAATCTGAATTGCTTTAATTTAAGTTTTGTACTGTATGGATCAGAGTGCTGGGCTTTGAAAAAGATGGATGAAAAACGATTGCATGTAGCGGAGATGAGAATGTTGAGATGGATGTGCGGAGTGACAAGAATGGATAAAGTGAGGAATGAGTATATTAGAGGAAGTTTGAAAGTAGCACCTGTTACAGAAAAATTGAAAGGAAGTCGTTTATCTTGGTATGGTCATGTAATGAGGAGGGATGAAACGCATGTGACTAAAAAAGTGATGGATATAAATATTGATGGATGGAGAGGAAGAGGAAGGCCAAAGAAAAGATGGATGGATTGTGTGAGGAATGATATGAATGAGAAAGGAATAAATGCCACCTTGACGTGTAACAGGGAAGAATGGAAGAAGAAAACGTGTTGCGCCGACCCCAAATAGAATGGGATAAGGGCAGGAAGATGATGATGATGATGCTTTAATTTAAGTTTTCCAGGATACACTTTTCTTTATTACTAAAGCAATTTCTAAGAATAAGCATAATTCTTGATCAGTTCATTAATAATTACCTACAAAAAAACTAGGTACATCGAATGTCGTGCATAACCGTCAGACTAATTATTTCATCTGAAACATACCGCATCATGTTCCGTAGAGACTATTCGGTTAAAAAAGTCCCCTAGTCCCAGTAACATCTTAAGTTCCTTGTATGTCATAGGAAGATAAAGAACATCCAATTAAAAGTGAAAAATAAAACAATGACGAGATAAGTGCAAATATTTATCGTTTATTTTCACAAGTACGCAGACGTTGGCTACAGGTTCTTAAAACTCATTCAAATGAAAGAGGAAAAACAACAGGAAAGATACTCCTGACAAAGGAACTATTTTTTTAGAAATAATAAACCGGGAATTTATTACTTACATGATAACTCGTTTGGTACATTTGCATTTCCGAGAACACTTCCGCCTCGCATGAGAAAAGGTCACGCCAAGGTTATAGAAAGTTTGTTTTTCATTTGTTTTTTGTCTTCAGGCGATAAGAAAACCCACATAAATAGCGAAATAATCACTTCTGTGGTCAAATTGACTTGGTAGGTATGGGTTTTACCCATGTTTTACCGGAACTTTGTACACTAAAGTGACCTTGCAAGGTTTCTTTTAACCCTTAATTATTGTTGCGATTTTATAAGCCCCACTTTAGGCTGGTATTTCCTAGGAAGTGTTTGTGATAATGTGTGGGGGGTAAGAAATCCCCGGTAAATCTCGGAGTTGAATAGAATTCTGAATCGGTACAGCACCGATTGCTAGCCAAGTTATCTCGGGTGACAAGGAGTTTCGTTATGGGCAAAAGACGATATTGACCTTGCTCCAGAACTTTGCATAAAATAAATTCACTTTTCGTAGCAAACGTTTTAACAAGCAAGCGTTTTAAACTACCCATTTTATTCCGGAATTAGGAGAAGTTTTGAGACAGGGCCAAACACGTATGTATAGAGTATGATTTATGTACGTATATAGAAGTAGGTTCTACGTAGTATACTAATAATCGCACCGTTTTTATGTGCATATCAATATTGGGAAAAGGCTAGGCAGATGATAATTAAACTACAACATTTTGAATTTATCATGAAAAGCGTGTCAAAAAGCATGTTCAAGCATTTCACGTGTCCCTATCACCGATCCCACTAAACACTCCATACATATAACTCATATACTAACATACGTAGTTAGTGCATCAAAGCACCTGCCTCTGAGCACATTAATAACTTCATCTGCGAGAGTTATAGCCCTCGCCGCCAGCCGCGATGTCGGCTTGTCCGTCCGTCTGACGCACGCTTGATTTAGATGTCCTTACGTATTTCCTCTGTAGCTCGGGTACAGGGAAAGCCGTGTCTGTGATCAGCTTACCGCTTAACAACAGCTGTCTCTGATTGACGTAGTTATTGTTCGGAGTAGGTTTAATTAGGATTTAGGATTGACAATTTGCTAGTCACAGGTGAAGGAGCTCGTGTCTTGATAATGACAGTCGCTCGGATCAATCTTAAGGTTGGTCTGTGGGCGTGGGGCTGCGAGTCCCGTCGGGGCTGCGGGCCCCGTCGCTGCGGGTTGTTCGCGGCCTCGATATAAAGGGCTAAGAAGGAACATGGGTGGTTTTTAGTCAGTAGAAGTCTGACACTCCCTTTCGCTCTGCCCAAGAGCGGGAGGGGTTATTCGATGATTTTCCACCCGCCAAAAAAAAAAAGGTTGATCTGTGGATGGGTGACCACCCATTACATACCGAGTTTCCTAACAACACGTTAAACTGTTGGTCCCGGCTGTCATTTGGTGATCTTTGACAAGCGTTTAACAATTACTAAAACGCCCTAAAGTCTGACAACCAGTCTTGCAAAGAAGTAGGTATCTTATTACCCAGCACTAACTGGGATGTAACTGGTTGGGGTCAGATAAGCAGTCGCTCCATGCAAAATATTGATATGCAGCTGACTCAGTCTAACCGTATACTGGAAGCTGACTCTAACATAGTTGGGAAAAGGCTTGGCAGATGATAATGACTCTGATGGCTCATTTAACTCAATATAGCTACTGTGACCCACTACTATGATCTGGTTACTGTACGTTTTGTGGATGGCATGATGGCGATTGATAATTATTATCTGTCAGTTTGGGTATCTTCCTAGATTTGTACTAGTGATTTATAATTTAATCGTGTTAATACTTCCATTATATTGTGTGATCGAAAATCATATTTTCGACTACTATTGATGACCCATCAGAACGAAGGTACCTGGAGTAAAGAGTACTTTGATTTCCAGTTATAACAGTATATTCTCTAAATTGCCAATTGCAATTTCATTAACAAGCCAATTATTAACAAAATTGCTTCAATCATCAAAATCGCGAGCAGAAGCTAGTCATAAAGATCTTAAAATAAACAACGAAATTGGATTAAAATAATCTAGCGGATCAAAATCATTAAAACTATGATGAAACCCAAACACGGGTGTGGTCAGATTGGGCAAAAAATCTAAAAGTTATTATTTTGCAAGCAATTTAATTGGCCATAGCATAGTTAACACGGCTTTTTATTTTTTATAAGCTTTATTATCTGAATATAATTATGGCCGATGTTTAATACGGCTATTGAGGATTTACGATGATATGTGTGCGACATTATGTGTTATTTTAACATAATAATATCGGCTATCGAATTTACAGATCTACTCATTTTTGGTTGTTGGTCCAAGTTTAAGCAGGTAGCGGGGTATCTTATCATTTTTTTTTTTAACGTTGCCCCACACTAGGAATTCTGTATTGTGTATCTCCTGTATCACAATACAGGTTACATACGGGTACATGTTTGTTAACGCACCCACAGGTGCGTTAACAAACATTTAAACTCATGTACACAAATACCCAGACCCGAAACAACTATCTGTATGGTTATGGAGTTGCACTGATTTTGCAGTTACTTTATTGTTGAACTGCTCAAGGAACAGATGAAGTTCTCATTCATAACGGAATCGTTATTTATTCTGTTATGAATATGAACTTCCCTCTACCCGCAACTTTCCAGCAGAATTAATCTTATTGTGGAGTACTCTCAACCCTACAATAATATAAGTTCATATTAGAAATAAAACACAAGGTTTGCATTTTGGGTACATCCAACGCCCAGTGATCGTAACGACCATCCTCTTTGGTGGATGACATCGGAGTGTTCCTCACCCACCTTGTCGGGGTTGCCCTCACCGCCTAGCAGCAAAAAGTTTATTTATTTTAAATCAGTACTAATATTACGATTTTATAACAAGATACCACACTTATGAATGAATAAATTAATCAGTAACGGATAAAAAATAATGTTCGATTACTCCCGATTTAATTTAAAAGGTCTTCTGTCTTTTGAATCGACGGTACGACTACACTTAAAAAAATGTTCTATCAAACGACAGAGTCCAGACCGGACAACGGACACTGAAAGATACTTCAGTACACTTTTCAGGGTCGTCTTCTTTGGGTCGCTGGCACAACATTATATTTTGTTTGCCCAAAACTCGACGTTTCCACTTGCACGGCTTCGTCGACAGAGCAGAGGTCGCCCTGCTGCATATTTTGATGCACAGTGAGCACACTCCGCCGCTGATCATTGGAGTTACATCTCCACACTTGGGTCCGATATCTACAGCCTACTTGCGTATCTATCGTCCCTCAAACGGAAGCTACGCAAGCTTCAAATGTAAATAACCGCTAACACTACAGCCATACATTTTATTGAGTAATTCAATAAGGTAGTTTCCTCCAAAGAAGCCGGTTCAATCAGAGCTCTGAACCAATTTGACGAATACATTTATATTATTAGTATCCGCAATCAATGGTAGCACTAATAAAACACATTACCCATTCACAATAATTTCTAATTAAGATGTAGAGCAAGCCTAGTAAATGAGGGATCAAAGGCCGGAGATCGGGTAAGGCTTGTGTTTTTTAAGAGATAGCGATCTGCTATTTTACGACTTAACACTATATCGAATTATATTTATAGGTACCTATCTTCATCATTCTGTTGTCCATATAATAAGGACAAGACATACTCCTCTTGCCTCGTCCACATTCATACATCTGGTCATACACGCTCGCCGGTTACGAGTACTACGCACCTGTCCTTTCCAAAGAACCCAATAAAGATCAGTGTATGTATGTTTGGTAATCGGTTTTTGTAGTATGGACATGTGATGTGGAAGAATGAGGATATAAAAGAGTAGAGGAAGACCAAAGAAACGATGGATGAACTGTGTGAATGGTGATGTGGCTAGAAAGGAGTTGACTGCTGAGATGATGAGTAATAGAGAAGTATGAAGGAGGAAGACATGCTGTGACCCCAAATACATTGGAGGAAGTTCAGTAGAATGATGATGGTTTAAGCAATATTCACCGCAAGAAGCAGCCAAACGACTACAAATAAGATTCTATGTCGTTTCAATATATACAGTAACTAGTAGAAGCTTTCTTTTCCTTTCGAAACACAATAGCAGCAGGAAGTGTTGCAATTGTTAGAAAATTCAATTAAGTTTTGTAATAAGATGAACTGAATTGATTGATGTTTCGATTTTGGCAAATTGAAATTGCAAATAAATATTTTAACATTGAGGTGAAATAATGACTCTGTTTCTTTGTTAGTTGGTTTATCTGAAAAGAATTTAAATAAAAAAAAAGTGTTAAACTTCTTGAATTACTTCACATATTGGGTTATGGGAGGCGATTTTGCGTATTTTCATTACAATACTTAACATCGGATAATACGTAGAGTAGATTATACTATGTAGTATTTTTTTAAACCTTGTTTCTTTAGGATTTTTACAGTGTATTGTAATACTATCATCAGCATTGCCATCATCAGCCCACAATTACCGAGGGCCTCGATCAATATCTGAGAGGGCTCTCGCCTGGTTCAAGAGCTTAATATTCAGAAAACGATACTCTTGGACACTGCTCGTATTATTAGAAGGTTTCTTTCACTAGAGCCCTGACTGCCACCCTGTTTCCGATACCGCAAGACTATTTTTTCTTTTTGCTGTAATAATATAAGACATTATAATCTAATCTAAAAACAAACTACCTATAAAAGGGCATCGAAAAACTTCTCCTCAACGCTGACAGCAGATAAAGTACCCAGGAGACTGGCAGAGAGAATGGCAACACTTAGCCTCTGGCCAAAGAAAAAAGGCAGCCCATGGGTCCGAGGAAGCGTCAATAAGGCGTTTAGGGGTTTAAACCCCACGGCCCTAGAGTTTCAACCCCAAACGGCTCGAAAATATAGTTTCCACAAAGGTTACATACAAAGGTTATATTTACGCCGCTTGAGGTTCTCCGCAGCCGCAGCGGCAGCGCCAGCACAACACGAAGGGCTTGGAAGATGCGATGGCGCAAGAGTATCGACACAAGTTGCGTCCCACACCAAAAGGCCTGTCGGACGGCTTGTCCTTGTTTCCTTGGAAGATGGTCGGCCGGTCTTTTGCCATCGTCGCGTGCCAAGCCATTTGGCTCTAAGACAGCAGGGACGCCGACGGTAACAAGAACTCGTCTGATGATGCCATGTCGTTTATGTTCGCGTGTCGCGCAAAACGGCCTACACTTCGGCTGCAGGACAGGCCATGGTGTCCGAGGCTGTTGACAGCTTCACCACATTGATAGCGATGAGGAGAGCAGCAAACGGCACCAAGACGTAATGCAGCAGTGAGGCGAAAGGTTGTGTCGTCGAATAAAGTGCCAAAGTTTGACGACGGCAGTGCGTGAAGCCAAAGTCCCAACTCCCACTCACCCACAGCCAGCAGGCCCGCACGCTCAGCAGTAGTAGCAGACGTGTTCAGTAGATTATTCTGAACTACTCTACAGAGCGACTCGTCCCACCGTCTCTGAGAAAATGGATGGTCAGGTTCTTCTGTATCCCCGTCGGGGCTGCGGTTTGTTCGAAAAAGATACCGCGGCCTCGGCGCAAAGGGTTAAGAAGGAACATGGGTGGTTTTTAGTCAGTAGGAGTCTGACACTCCCTATCGCTCTATCCAGAGCGGGAGGAGTCGTTTGATGACTTCCCAGCCCCCAAATAAAAAAAAGGTTTCTGGCAAGCGATTTTCCAAGCAACTATAAATAGCCTTGGAGAAACACGGCACATCGAAACCAACCTGTGTGGAAGATCTCCTGATTCATCCTGATTATTTTTTCTGTGCCGTGAACCGAGGATATAAACTAATACAAGATTTTTTTTAAAGTTCAAATTGTGGTAAAAATAAGTGGCAGAAACAAAACGATCTACAGTTTTATAGATAAATCGCCCACTAGTCAAGGATTCAAAGCTTTGTTTTATTAATCACGATAATCTGAATCATGAAAGCCTACGATTGACAATAAATTAATAGAAGCCAATTTGCTAGCCAAAATAATTGTTTCCTGATTGTCTAGTTTTTGTTATACATTTATAAGTAGAGATTTTATCGACGTTCCTATACCTACTTAATAAATTATTATAGAAGATAATTTGACTGGAGTTTTAATGATTATAATTAAATGATTATAATAATTATATTTAATCTGTGCAACTTATTCGGCTTGAACTAGTTTTGTAACTTAAACATCATTTTTAATTTAACTCCAATTAAATACATTAAACGTTATAAACATTACGTAACTACTTACTTGAAATATTTTTTTACCGATACATGTATACATTAATATTAAAGTACAAACCAGTTACAAAATAAAACATCCTATATCCCAACTTCAAAGTACAATCCAACACAAAAGTCCATCACAAATCTAACTGATGTACATTCACGTACACAAGTTTTTCTAAACGTGCCGCGCGTGCTCAGAACGTGCAAAAATTACGGCGCTCGCGCCTCAACGAAATGTAAATTAGATGGCAAGCGGTAATAGTTCGTGGTTCAGAGGTAAGGTTACTGATGGTCGGCTGTTGCTTACATTGTAGTTTAACGGCGATGCAGCGCGAAAACGATCGGCTGTGAATGACTGTACATTAGTTCGCGTAATTCTTGAGGTGTCGAGTAGAAAATGTTGGATTTGTCGGGATTTTAGACGTGGGTTTTGTTTTTTGAGTAGTTTTATGTGGATGAAGTGATTGTTTACGTTCTAGATATTTTACATTATTTCAGACTAGATACTGACTGTTGTTTAGAAAAGTAAATAGAAACGATCATTTGAAAGAGCTGAAAAATAGCGACTGCTGATTACTAAAGTAGAAAATTAAGCCAGCTCTGTAACGGCAACCAATCATGAGTCCTCTACACTCGGACGTATTTTTGCAAAGCTCATGATCTACTTCGCGGAACAATCACTAAGCTAATATATTTTAGTAACTCTTAAAGCTTTTCCTTACGGCTTAGACTTAATCTCCAATTCCAACACAACACTATCAAGCAACCATTATAAAGGAGAATGCTCATCAAGTATGAAAATAGTCCAGAGCGAATAGACCCTGTGTCTATTCGCGCACAATTATAGTGATGTGTAGTGATATCATTTTGTTAATATTTTACCCAAGCACACGGTGTACTTTAAAAGTGCCAATTTTTGCGTTTTATAGATTCAAACGCGCGTAAAACACGATACAAACGCGCGCGTGAAACGGTCTGTTTAGAATCGTTGTATCTGCGCGAATACGGGCCGACGACGCGCGTTTCACAATCGCCCCGTGTGCTTAGATTACAAGGTTGCGTTCAAATCTCGTTTGAAGCGCGTTTACGCGCGTCATCAGCGCGTCGTCGGCGCCGTAGAAAATACGTCGTGTGCTTTAGATTCGATGACTAAATGTGTGATATTGTATTATTTGCTTCATCAGGAGTGAATATTTTTTCTTTAACATATCTTCTTATATCCATTCCATTTCAATATAGCACGTCCAAGAAATTTCCGGAATAGTCTCCAGCTTGCGTGCCGACACTGCTCCGGGACACAATCGAGACAACACATCAGCTATTTAGCACGAGAGGTGTCGCAGAGACGCTCTGACCTCGGCTAATGAAGTGATAAACACTGAACTAACCACAGGTGCCATCTGTTAGGAGGATCTGTAGTTAGGTGTAGAGAAAAAAAAAAGGATTTGCTGTTTCTATAAAGCTGCACAGGTTTTTTGAAGCTTGAATTAACCGTTGCTTAGTTTTTACTATTACTTAAACTGATGTTAAGTCCTAGGTTTTATTAAAACAAACGAATGGCGTTTAATCTTTAAGTATACCCTTTTTTTTTCTTTTGGAGGGTAGGAAATCATCAAATGACTCCTCCCGCTCTGGGCAGAGCGGCAGGAAGTGTCAGACTTCTACTGACTAAAAACCACCCATGTTCCTTCTTAGCCCTTTATGTCGAGGCCGCGGTATCTCTTGCGAACCACCCGCAGCCTCGACGGGTATCCCGAGGACCCTTGGTAGTAGTTTCCATTTTTGGACTTAGTACTGTTACGATGGCTTGTTCACTACTGGGTGTAATTATTTTTTGTCTGATTATTTTGCTGTATACCACCAGTGAAGAAGCCGGAGGTAGATTCCGGAAATCATCGGTAGTGTAATACTAACTGCGTGACCGAAATTTTGTGAAATATTGGTGATTGAAATACTATTTTTGCAACTTCTGAGGAGTCCTTGACAAGAGAGGTAGGTACTGCTGAAGCTAGATGCCTTTACGGTGCCAAAGTAGTTTACGTTTGTTAGACTATCTATTTATTTTTGTACACACAAAATATAAAAAAAAGGAAAAAACATAAAAAATAGAAGAGCACAAAGGTACTATCATCATAATTGTCCTCCTAATTTTATTTTATTAAGACATATTCAATAAGCGGGTGCTTATTGTTTTTTTTATAATTTTCTATCAATTTCATCGTATCCATCCCTACTTTGGTCTTTCTCCGCGTTTGGTTAACTATCTAAGGGCAAAATTACATCCATCCGTACTCATAATGAAAAGTAATTTCCTTATATCAATAAGGAAACAGTCTAAATGTGAAATAGTGGCTATAAACATCATGTATGCCTGTAGGCCGGTGTATATTCATGGCTTTTTGCTATGCCATCAATGCGATTGGCGATTATTGAACCTGTTGTTGTAATAAGCACGATCATTTTGATACGGTCGTAATTTGATTCGTAGTATGTAAATAGCTGCCAAACTAAAGCCTATTGTGTAATCATACTGTGGAATCTATCCTATCCCTACGTGCACAGTCTTTTGTAGTCAAATTTAATTCATCATCATAATCTTCCTGCCCTTATCCCATTCTATTTGGGGTCGGCGCAACACGTTTCCTTCTTCCATTCTTCCCTGTTACACGTCAAGGTGGCATTTACTCCTTTCTCATTCATATCATTCCTCACACAATCCATCCATCTTTTCTTTGGCCTTTCTCTCACTCTCCATCCATCAATATTTATATCCATCACTTTTTTAGTCACATGCGTTTCATCCCTCCTCATTACATGACCAAACCAAGATAAACGACTTCCTTTCAATTTTTCTGAAACAAATTCAATTGAATTGAATAATTTAGATATAGGTCAGAATAAGAAACTAACATTGAGACAAGGCATTTTAACATAAGACAACCGAGCCTTTACACACAAAGTGTTTCGGAGTTGCTATTTATAGGGTGGTTAGTCCCATGCGATCCCATAGCCATCAACTGGGAACAAATCTGGACTCCAAACTACCGCTGAGAAATTATTGGTGAATAATGCCAAAACCACTTTAGTCAACTTGGGAATCCATCCCAGAAACTATGCACAGTAATCTAGACTATCGAGGCTTTAATATATGTATTCTATAATAGTCCACTAATTGAAACAATTTAGATAATTACGATGGAAGTATGTCAGTGTTGAACAAACAAGAGGCTCTTACGACAAAGATTACAATTTTATTGGTCAGACGCAACTTGTAATACAAAACGGGGCCATCAAACGATTAGCGGTGGATCATTAAAAATCAATTGGTCTAGTACTAACTTGGAAGGTGTTATGCTAAAAATTGTAGTAAAAAGTAAGCACTAATTATAAGGCTGCAAGGCATCGCATTTCAGTACAAAAAGTGTGAGTCAGACTCGCGCATTAAAGGGTTTATTTATTTATTTTACTTTTTATTTGGACACAGTAGATAGCACAGGAAAATATTATAATACATTATTTGAGTACAAAAGTACTGTTTATTTCTTAAGACTGCTGACTTGCAAAAGGAGAAATAAAAACAAAATGTAGTGATTTCGGACTATCGCATCGTAGTAGGAAACCCCCTTTGACAGATGTACTCCTCGGGTACGAAAACCTGGAAATTGCGATGTGGCCTGCTTGGAAAATTCAAAGGTCCTCATTCACCCTGCACACAAAATGTACGAGTTTAAAGGAGAATTTATGCAATGCGGTGTTGGTCACTCTAATTTCAGTCTTAATAGCAAGTGATTAAATAACAATCCATCAATAATTTGCTTGATACAGCCTATTAGAATGTCGTATAATCAGATGCATATATTACAGACACTGTCGATATATTTGAGTCGTAAACAAGATAATTGTTGAGATTTAAGATAAGAATGAAGGAAGTTAACTAATAATACTTGTTTTGTAATGGACGTTTCTATGTGGATTCCACTTTGGGTATCAATTTCGTAAGTTCTATGGTAGGCCTAGTGACATAGTTTGCAATAAATATTGAATATTCAAATGGTGTGAAGATTTTTCAATTAAGTAGTTATACATTTTTATTTTAAGCTTCTAAAACTTAAAAGGATAAGCAGTTGTTTTCAATCCTGCATGGATAATTTCCGGGTTTTAAATTATAATATTATTGTATAAGGGGTGGTTTTTCATGCCTCCGGAAAGATTCCCGTAATGTTAGGACATAGTAATGTTCCATTCGAGATGGAGGATCTGAATGAGGTTAAGATACACTTTTGAGTAGAGGTAAGTTGGTAAAAATACATGTAGTCAAATTTTTATCTCAAAAGATTTAGTTTCACAACTCTAAAAGCTAACTATAAACGTACCTTCTCAAGAACTTCAGAAATAAATCCAAATAACAAACAGTCAGCACTGAACTCTTGATATAATTAGCGGTCATTATTCTACACTTACAATCCCAAGATTTCACATTATCGGCCTCAGCCTCTGGCAGTAGCATTCGGTCTTCTCTTCAAGCATTACATAAGTAAACAACGAGGTTCCACTTAATACATGATATCAACCTCTGCAAAGATTCCCTTCTTGGTTCACAATCAGCAATTACGAATTTACGATAAATAATGCGTTTGGCAAAAACTTTTCAAACACCAAAAGTCCTAAAACAACACTACCATCAAATAACAACCAACCTTATGTTTTGCCCGTTAAAGTTGGGAGTACTGCGGTGAGGTGGAAACTTATGAGTCGTTTAGAAACAACTTGCTCCCGTTTTCAGATTGTTCCAAAAGATAGGTGGTGGTTGCATGCAAAATACTTCCCGTTGAGATATGGGGATCGTCCAGCGGCCAAGTATTATATAAACTACTTCTATATTATATGTTTGTATATATGAAGTATCTGGGGATGCCACACACGTCGCTACCGTATGGGACTTGTAACCATAAAGGCTTACTTTAGTTTGTTAAAGAGAAGCTTCCTTAACTTTATAGAACGTGGTTCTTGTATGTCAGCGCTTTTAGACTTGTTTAACGTATGTTTGGAATCTTTATCTTGATAGAAAGCTTTTCAAAACCATCTAGTTAATTTGTTTTGCTACTGATGATAATATCTGGGGATATTATACCCCAGTGCCCCTGAAATAAACAGTGGAATATATTTTCTCAAAAAAACAAACGTTTTAAGTTCCGTTTTACCATAAACAAAAACCATGTCCTTATTTACACACAGACTCCGGATATGGCAGCCACGTCAAACACCTAGTCTATCATCCTTCTAAAAACCAAAAAAACCATCAGTAGCCTGCCCAAATTGGCTCTAAGACCACCCGTGACCTCGGAAGCGGAACCACCCACACGACGTCACGAGTCGCCTATCACGGCCGATCTTAATTATGAACGTGGCGATCATCATCTTAAATTTTCTACCTTAAAAGGTCTATAAAGAGTCAGTAAGTGTACGCAATTTATTCTAGATTACAGGCGCCCGTCGACTTATGTCACGACTTGTAGCGGACACTTCTGTTCAAGCCCGGCTAAGGCACGTGCCGTTCTCGTGTCGAAATCCTTACCTCAAGTTTTAGTTCGACGACAAATTCTGCCTTACGAAACGTAGGAGAAATGCACTTAATTGTTCTCATTAATTTCGGACATTAGCACAACCCTGCTTTACATTTGTAAGTCATTAATTACTAAAAGCAACAATTGCGTGTTTATTTATCATGCTTTAATCTATTATGACTACCGTAATTGGTCTCAAAAAGACATTGAATGTATAAAAGGAAACGTATTTTAATTACTTTCTAAAAAGTTGGCAGCCTGGGAAAACGTGTTAACAAAAAAATACATATTACAGAAACATAATAATGAGCGATATGAAAAATATTTAAGATAACAATTTGATTTATGTCGTTCTTTAATTTCACCAAGGATTAACGCTTACTTAATCTCATCTGAAAAATTATAAAAAATATATCAGACCCATTACCTTAAAGTACGATCTTAGGTTGTTAGTAGAGGCAGCCAGGTGGGATGTGGCGGTGTGGCTTGGCGAAAACCTTGGTTAGTCAGTTAGTTAATCAGTAGTCAGTTAATTCCTTGAATTCATACAATTCCTTCCCGAATAAAGCCAACCTGATTATATCCAAAATAATTACCTCGACTAACGGTAGTCCGGTCCAGTGCAATAATGGCGTAAGTGTAAAATGACGCGAGCCGCGCATGCGTCCCGCTATGGTCACATCACGCGCCGCTATCACTGTTATAACGCGGTTACCTGCGCGGGCGCCTCCCTACACAGATACTGTGCTCGTATGTGGAAGAAGTAGTCTTGGTTTTCGCCAATTAGCGATTTTTTTTGCAAGTCAATTTCATTTGGCATTTGCCAAATGAAATTGACTCGCTAGTAAATTAAAAGACGATAGCGAGTCAGTAAAGTTACTGAACTAACTCGTTAATAGGGATGTCTTCGAGGGACCATGCTTGACGATATTTTTTTTTATGGTTACTAAATGGAGTGCTTTTAATAACAGCTTTAATATACTGACATGCATTAAATAGACACCACGTCTTATTTTTGTCCCGGACACCGTGCAGTAGTCGTTGTTTGTAGCCATCTGTCTACAAAAATGTTCAACTTTACCAGAAGCCTAAGCTAATAAGTTATTACTGCACTAAATTAGAAGACTGGTTTTATTTAAATACACAGACACTTAAAAAATGCGCCTAAAAAGCTTCTTTACGATCGCTCCGATAAATATGTCAAACAAGCAATAAAATTAGCATTCCCAATTCACACCATGATGAATAACTATACGAAACATCGCCGACAGAATTATAAATCGCTCTAAAAGATAACAGGAACTAATAAATAAAATCATATTAGTACGATCTAGACTTATATTTATCACGCGACAGAACAATGGGGCAAGTATCAAAACTTATTGGTCGGCGGATCAGACCGGGTGTGATTGCGGCGAGCTACAGATAAGGTAAATAGCTCATACAATATTGTTAGAATAGGAGGCTCCGAACCTCTTTTGTTAAGGAAGTGGTCTAATGGGAGAACGTAGCCACCGGCAAGACTTACATGGTGTCAATTGCTATGTGCTGTTAGGGTGGCCGCACAGAGGGGCCTGAGAAAGTCGAGATACATTTTTTTTTTGCAAAAAAACAGACTTAAAAACACTAAAATAACTTTACTTTTGGAAGTCTTTGTTTGTTTCTTTGATTTTTTTTTCGGTTTGTAGTTGACGCTGTTATGAGGTAACAAACACAATTGAATACAAAACCTCCTCCTTTTTTTGAAGTTGGTTAAAAAACATTGCAATATCTTAAAAAGTGACGCAGCCATGGAGGATGGGCTTGGCTGTCACGGAGATGACGATGACAAAACATGATGGACTGTGTCACGACCTGAGGAGTGTGGAATGGATATTAGGTACTTATCTTGAAAAATGTATGCCTGTTTGCACTGACTAACTAAATATTTTGCTGAACGACGCTCAGATGAGCACAGATAGCTTAAAATTCAACATTGCAACTATATTTGGGCAGTACATTAAGTGTTCGGGATGATAGACATTAAAAGATTTATATTCATTCATAGAGTGTTATTCAAAAAGCGCAATTACGACTCCGTGGAGGTGGAAAAGCTGAATCAAACTAATAAGCTAATTCTGTCGTGCCAGCGACACGAAGAAGAAGACAATTAAAATCATACATTGTGTTCTATTTAAATTCACCCACTACATACTCCTCCGTGCCCCGGGAAGCACGTCCAGCCGTTGGTACCAGCTCTCATTTGTATATCTTTGACAATCGTTAATGGTGGTCAGCGGCTTGAAAGTTTTCCAACCATTTTTACCTGCTCCTCCGCTATTCTTTTCTGATTAACTTCGTTGCGGGATCCAAGACAGTTAAATCGTTTCTTTGGGACTTCGTCGAGCTTCATTGTCTCGGCGCTTTTCTTGTGGTCGCCACTGTTGATTCTGGCTAACAGGAGTTACAGTGGTTTGGGAATAGTGTGGCGGGCTTGTCCCAAAAAAAAAACATTTTTACCTAGGGGTATCGTAGTACCCAGTGCTAATTGCGTTGTGCACGTCAGATAAGCAGTCGTTTCATGTAAAATACTGGTATTTATCTGAATTAAGTTAGACGCTAAGTCTACCTTAACATAGTTGGGAAAAGGCTAGGTAGATGATCATTGTCTTCAATTAATGCAATCAGTACCATCCTTAAGAGAAGAACGTACATAAATCTCTCCCAAGATTTAATCTGCAAACCAAATCGGAAGTTCAATAAAACACTTTTACGGACTCACACGAGAATTCTAAGTTCAACTGCATAGTTCTAGAGAAATCCCACATACTTGCCCATCTTTCCTCTCGTCTTGCCTTTCCTGCTTATTGAACGATAACCCTTAGTACCAAAACGGTGCGTCGATTGCCCACTCCAGTGCCCACCAATGCCCAGTCGATGACCAATAGGCGGGTTCTACTGTATAATTTGAATTTCGTTTATATGGTTAAACTGTTATTCGATAGCAGTATGAGCGGTGTGCTAAAAGGAAAACAGTCAGTTGTTTATATTCCTTTATACTTACGTATCGTTGTTCATAGATTTCTCTGTCTTCTGGAAAGTGTGAATAGTTGACTATTGTTTTTAAATAAATGTCAGATTAATAAATCGATTATTTAAATCGATTTAGGTATAGGGATTCTGAAAGCTTGATAAAGTTTCCATTTAGTAGGTAAGCTAGAACATCTTATTTAGTTATCTGTTATGAATAAGTTATTATTCATCATCTGGAAGAGTTAAGTTGGGATCGACTCGGCTCCCAGTCTAACCGGATGCAGCTGAATACTACTAGTTTACATGGAGCGTCTGCCTATCTGACCTACCGGGTAATACGATTGCCTCGTCAAATAAGGTGGGTGGTAAAGTCGCCTTTTTTAATAAGATTGAGTAAATCATGCGTACCTACTCAAGCAAAAGTCAATTCTCTGATTCATCAAAAAGACATAAGAGCCTTATTATAGTTTAATATTGTTTTATAAATACTTATTTAAATTGCTAATGATCTCAAAAGCAGGTGAATTGCGTTTTACTCACTTCATATTTTATTGGTTACTTGTAGATTTATGTCAGATTGATATTCATTAGTCGTTATTATATTTGATACAAAATCCTTGACAAAGTAGGTATCGCGTGATTTGTAAAAGTTTTTTATGCGTGTTGGGTTATGTAGGTTTTTGATTAGTTCGAGTGATTAAAAGTAGGCTCTGATTGGACATGACAAAATGTCTTATTTTTTTCATAATTACATAATAATCAATGCTGAAACAGATTCCACAATTCGGTACCATAAATGCGATACTAATTTATTTCTTAGGCTTTTTTACTACCGACGTCCTTAAATAATCGTAATTTTTTATGCAAAAAAGTTTTTTTTTAGTCTTTTTAGTTGCGATCATGATAGTACAGTAAAAAAATACATTATAGAAGATAACTCATAAACTAACCCAAGCAATGTGAATAACATTTAAATGAAATCACCACGCAAGCTTTCTCCCATATACAAAAAAGATTTACGTAAATAGAACATGTAATCACGGAGTAATGAGGTAACAAACATTTTAAAAAAGAACCACCTGTGTCGTTTAAAAACAAAAACTAAAGTACCGCTCCAGCGACTACTGCAATACTTCATGAAAATTAATATCAGCAGTGTATTGCCTCAGCTAATGGCGTACTTCGTTAGAGCATGCAACTGCAGTGTAATCAAATTTGCATAGAAATCCCCCCAAATTAGCCCTTAGCGATCGGCCGCCAGTGTAACGATACAGATTACGCTGTAGGCTGCTAGATAGAACTCCTTTTAAGTACTTTTAATAGGTTTCTGTGTGTGATCAGTTTAAGTTTAATTGAGCGTAGGTTATATTAATAAATTGATTTGAAGTAATTGAAGAAAGGACGGCCTCCCACTAGGTGGACCGATGACCTGGTGAATGTTGAGGGTATCCGCTGGATGCGAGGCTCACGGGACCGTTCAACGCGGTAACACTTGGTGGAGGCCTATGTCCAGCAGAGGACGTCTTTTGGGTGAAAAGATGATGAATTTAAGAACTTGATTTGTTGGTTTTCTTTAAAAACTTGCTAGAATTTTATTTGAATTCAATCAAGAGTAGTGTGTTATATCAATGCTGTTTTAAGCTAGACAGGGTTATTTGCTAGTAAATCTTTTGACAACGAGAATGTCAAAGTGGCCAATTTTAAATATTTATCATTAACTCTGAAAACGGGATACTTACACTGTTTACAGTTTGTGACTGTAAACTGTTATGTTTCCGATATTGCAAGCACATGGCAAGCACCATGATCACGGATAAACAACAACAGCAGTTTATCCGTGATCATGGTGCTGGCAACAATGCCGAAATATCGAGAACTCGAAACAAACAATAAACATCGTAAATATCCCGTTTTCAGTGTTAATGACCATGTCATATTAAATATCACAATACATAGTGTGTTAGTTAGTCTTTGTTGGCAAACTATTTAGAAAAACTATGAGAAATGTATGAGAAACAGAGATGACAATCTACATAACCAAACTATTTCTAAAACTCAATATTCTATTAACAGCCTGTACAAGTAGCTGTTTCACACTGTTTTTCTATTCCATTAGAATATAAATATGTATAAGCAGAAGCCACAATGTGGAACAAAAGGGCTCGGCTCTGGTCACGATTCTGACCGGTACACTGTACCAACACACCGTTTTGGATGCCCGCGCGCCGCCCATGAAGTGTCGCTGATAACCATAACTATGTGCTAATGTCACCGGTTTCATATTTATTAATATTGTCCCTATACTTATATGGTATTTTATAAGTATCGTAAATAGTTCGCAGTTGGTTTGGTACCGATCTTGATATTAGAAATGATTGTGTGATCTTAGATTTTGTTGAGAATTTTAGTGGAACCTGGTTAAAGTCATATTTTATTTTTATGAATTGATTAAATAGTATTCAAGGATCTTTAGGCGAGTGGACAAAATTACCACTAATGTCGTCTGAATCCATAGTTCAAATCGGTTCTTCTAAAGACGTTGTTGGAAAACTTAATTATCTGCCATTGCCATTGTCCAACTATGTTGGGGTGGTTTCCAGGCTGGTGGATGCAACTGAATACTAGTATTTTCCATGGAACGACTGCCTCTCTGACCTCCACAACCCAGTTAGTACAGGTTAATATGATACCCCTTGGTAAAACTGGTTGTCAGATTTTCGGGCCACTGACTAACTGTTACGACTATCAACAATCTACAAATGACAGCCGGGACCAAAAATTGTTATAAATCACACAGTCGTTAATAGTTACATTTTGATAAAATATAAAACAGAACCAAAAAACAAGGATTTTCACGTTGATCTAGTAATCTGCACAACCTTGCAAAAGTTGCTGCGTCAATCGTGCAATTTAAAAACAAAGACGATTAGAAGACAGATACAAAATAGTACAGCCACAAACTACCTAATAAAAAAGCAACAAAACAACCTCTATTCTTCTCGTCCTTATCCTTTATCGACCAAAATCTTGAAACTTCCTCTTCACGTTGAGAATTAAAATATTTCGTAGTGCACATTCCAGCAAATCATAGTTATCACAATGTTATCATATCACACATGGCCGCCGCGTCACGATTGTCGCCGGGGACCGCGATAAGAGCAACATTAGGTACGTTCTGAACCAACGACAACAGTAACTATCGAGATCCACGAACGCAATAATTTTGTGTTCCGCAATAAAGTTTATCGATTCTCTTATTAAATTTAATATTTGTACCGCACACGGTGTTGTGTTTTCGTACCAATATCGTTCCATTTTCTTGTTTGAAACACGATTTCTAGTTTCTACTGTGTTTATTGTAAAAAGAGAAAAGAAAAACCAGCATGAACGATACGTGAAACGTCTTAATTTATGTTACTGAAATGTCGAAAAATAACGCGATATCATGAACTTTAATTTCTTATTCATTTTGTATAGTGTAATTTATGCAAAATACAATTATTGTTATGACGGTAATTACTTATTTACCAGTACCTATTTGGTCATCAGTGAATGAGGTCACCTGCAGATTTTATCATCATTATCGTCTTTCTGCCCTTGTCCCATGTGACTTATGCTCGGCGCATCACTTTTGTTTATTCCATTATCCTCTGTCAACCGTCATGCTATCATCTGCTCCTTTTTCTTTCATATCATCCCTAACACAATCCATTCATCGTTTCCTTGGTCTCCCTCTCCATTCATCAATAGATTTTATATATAGTTACTAAACTACCTCAGTGTCAAAAGATTGGCCAGCAAAATATTTTGATGGCAAAGAATGGAAATCAGTAAAGACCACGTAAGATTGAAAGGTAAGAAGGTAAGGCATTTTTTTATATGATGAATCGATGATACATACAACACAACTTCATGCCAGTTTAGCTAAAGGTTAGGTGAAGGTGTACCTAATCCACATTTAAAGTATTACGATTTCAACACCAAGACTTTTAAACACAATACCGAAAGAATCAGACGGGGCTGATATCATTAGAGAAAGGAGTGACATAGTCGAAACAGTAAAAGAGACAACAACTACTTCCAACAACTTTGAAATTAATATGGCTGTTATACCAAAACTAACCGTAAGGAAACGTCCTACACAACCAACAACGACAAAGACCACTGTAAATCATAGTCCTAATAACTGTAAATTAAAATTCACAAAAAAGCACCCTGATAAATGTCAAATAAAAAATGTTGAAAAGCTTAAAGACTCGAAGACTACATGAACTCTTTTAAGATAGACAGTGGAACTCGCAACAGGAACAACAAAAAAATACTTTTCAATGCACCTGGTGACAAAAAAATGCCTGCCGGGCTTTCTGGAGTTCAATGGGACGGTACGGTTTTAATTTTCTTCTTTCTGACATCATTGCATCTTTTAAACAGATTCCTAGCGTGATCTAAGTCCATAATCTACAAATAATCTTAAATGTCTTACCCAACTTACAACAATTAGGACCACTGTAAATCATATACCTGTAAAGCCTGTAAATTAAAATTTACTACGAGAGCCAAAAAATTCAGTCTCAAAAATATGTGGACTATTTTGAGTTCCTCTCTTCGATCACCGAGATCATCGTGTCACATTTTAAAACGATGATGACCAGATTTCAAGATTTTTTTATAAAAAACGTATTGCATCGTTCATCAATTTTATTTACTTACAGGCAGAAACGCGTCAGAAAATTGGTCAAACCTCATGAAGGAATTTTTGAAGTTAGTAGAGTTGAAAAAATGTGCACCTCGTCGTGAGTATGACTGTATATATTTTTATAGTTTTGTACATCTAACTACTGGGCAAAAGCCTCCCCGCGTTTAGATCATCGCACCACCTCGTTAATGTTATAAATGCGAAATAAACTGCTATCTGTCTGTATGTTACCTTAGTATAATTATAGATTATGCCATTGTATGAACAATTTCCTAATTTCTGAGTGATAATTTCCGACCATCACATGGAGGAAGGCGCGAAGGTCCTTTTTAATAAAAGAACCGTTCAGCTTATCGATCATTGTTAACTTTTTTTTTAATCAAATTTAACAAAATTATGTGCTGAGATTTTCTTGGGCATGTTAAAAAATTGTGGACAGTAATTAAGTTGTTTGGTGACTTTAACTATAAAAACTTAATATCAATTATTTACAGCGTGTAATCCTGAAACTACAACCACAGACAACCAGTACCAGTTGGCTGACGAAAACCAATGTTCGATGTTGAAGATCTTATAAATATCCTGAGGGATGGTAACTGTTTGATATAAACTTGCACACAAAAGCTTCGGGAAAGAATTTTGCGTTCATTACATCGGTTAATTATAAAACTGCCCTGTTGGTCTCCTGGTCGCGACTACTGAACGTAGGCCCTGAGTTCGAATCCCAGGTCGAGCAAAAAGTTCTACTGGGTTTTTCCATTACAAATTTCTCAATAGTAACCCGATGTTTGGAAGTTGTGGCTATGTGCGCATGTTAAGCCGTAGATCCTACGCCAGATTACTCCCATGTGTCGAATTGGTGTCGCATCGGACTATGAGATTAAAGGAACTGAGAGTGAACAAAATGTTAAGAGAAGTTCACTTGCGTGCAGTAAAATACGTAACACTCGCAAGAAGCTTGAATTCGTAAAAAATATTGTACTAATCAACCTCGAACCTAATGATTTAGCGATAAAGTTGATAATCTATTAAATAAATTTGACAGATTGTTGATATGGCTTGATGTGCTGGCGTCTATACTTCTACTTAGTACTTTTTGAAAGGGTTCCAAAATTAATGACGTCACTGGTCCAGACATGTTGTTATAACAATAAGGCGTATTCTAATTATAGTAATGTTGGTCGTGAACGATAGATTCGAACTAATGACCTATAGATACTGCCGCATTACAACGATGCCTGATGACTTATCTTGATAACAATCAACCTTCGGATACTTGCAATACTTGAACATTTATTATAATGAATGTCTATTTTAATAGCCAAATTGTTAAAATGTTGATACTAAGTAGATAGACCCTTTGGCAGATACAATAAATTGGTAAAATAGTCGTACAAAAATTGCAATTTTCTTCTTGGTCTCTGACAAGACTCCTATATTAGTTATGTTCGAATCCACAGTTGACCCTGGTTTGTTGGTAGCCATAACTATGTTAGTCTCTATTTGAGCTACAACGACATTATTCTTAAGCCAAACAAGAGGTATAATCTTTTGCTACAAAAATCGTATTGTTTCAGGTGTTGAAATAGATCATAGAATAATAGAAGATGACGATGTCACTTCTCGGAGACGATTAGTGCCAGTCACAGAAACATTAGAAGATCAAAGTCAAATTGCAAATTTTGAGCCTAACGAGGGCTCTATCCTTGATGACGTACAGCAATTAAGTAATGATAATGTACTGAGTGGAGATGTAAAATCAAATGAAGACCCAATAAGAGCTACAGAAAAACAAGATATACCTGTGCAATCTCGCAAGAAAATATAGTTCGACGAATTAAATGACAAGACGTATACAAAACAATCGGATGAAATTTTAAAAAGTAGTGAAATAAAATCCTATTTTGAGGCATTACAAAACAAGCGTATCAAAATAGCAAATGCATTTTCAGATGTTAAAGGAATAAAAGAAAGTTTGGTTGAGGAAAATTATAGCCAGTCAGGAAAAGAACAGGATAATAAAACTGGAAAATATATGAATGACAAAGATCTATACAGCCAAAACGATGAAGACAATTTAATAGATTTTTCGAGAGACACATTGACTTCTAAAGATTTAAATGAAATCATTGATTATTTAGCACCTAAGTATACTGATTCTACAGAAATAGAAAGTCAAACAGATGAAGATGAATTTAATCAAGAGAGACACTTGATATAGAAGCTTTATATAATGAAGATAAATTTTCTACTGAAAGCACTAAAGAAGGATACTTAAACAATGACGAAGAAGTAGTAGATGAGATAAATGATCAAAAAGATGACATAACTATGAAAAACTACAAAAATATTAATTCAATAGAATTTTAAAAACAAATTTACCAAAATGCAACTTATAGAGGTTACAAAAAGGAACAGTGTTTCTCTGGATGATAGTGTTAAAGTTCTCACTCCAGTTTTGTGTGTGTTACTGTTAACAGAATATCTCTGAATACTAAATAAAAAATCCTGGGTCGTCTTGCTTGCAACCCATATCGCAATGATTATTGCGGTTCTAGAATATGTAAATACTAAAAATTGTGGATATTGATGTGGATTGATAGAGAGGGAGAGGAAGGTCAAAAACAATTGGATGAATTGTGTGAGGAATGATATAAAAGAGAAAGGAGTAAATGATGCCGTGACGTCTGACAGGGGAGAATGGAAGAAGAAGACGTGTTGGGTCGACCACAGTACAAGGGCAGGAAGATGATGATGGTAACGTAGTCGTGTGATCGGATCGCAATGGTCGTAAATTGTCCCTCGAGTTACATAAGCTATAATATAGTGTCGGAATTTTAATAAAATTAAAACATTGTCTGTCTTTTCATATAAATATTGATGGATGGAGAGGGAGAGGAAGGGCAAAGAAAAGATGGATGGATTATGTGGGGAATGATATGAATGAGAAAGGAGTAAATGCCACCTTGATGTCTAACAGGGAAGAATGGCTGAAGAAAACGTGTTACGCCGACCCCAAATAGAATGGGTTATGGGCAATTATTTCTTTTTGAACTTGCTATAGTGTTGGTTTCTCTTTCGTCTACATTTTCTTGTTTTTTTCTTGTTAACTTGATGTATTTTTTTGCTTGGATTTTTATTATTCTTTCCCCACATGAGGTGATTTCGATAACGTTTATAGTTTTAGTTATTTATTTTTAACAACATAGTCGTTCCATAATT
Source organism: Diarsia brunnea (assembly GCA_949774965.1). Classification (NCBI taxonomy): domain Eukaryota; kingdom Metazoa; phylum Arthropoda; class Insecta; order Lepidoptera; family Noctuidae; genus Diarsia; species Diarsia brunnea. The sequence continues at coordinate 7,323,409 of OX459013.1, read as the reverse complement.
TTATTTTGTACTGGAAAATAAGTTATACTTACAAATATTCAATAAGTGTAATTTTTCCTTAATTGTGTGGTGCAATAATTGTAAAGTGACACTTTCATGTCATGTCGTCAGTAATGGCTTTCTTTTTACTATGGATTATGCTTATTCACAAGCAGGAATGCGCTGTTATACGCAGTAAGTACTAACTTCAAGTAAATCTAACAACAATTAAAGTAGATTATGATACAGTGGAATAATTGTTGTTTTTTATGTTTTGGGGAACTTTATTTAATATTTCGTCAGTATGATCAGAAAAACAATTAAGGTATTATTTTTCGATGACTGACTGGCCAGCGGTGGCCCAGTGGTGGCAGCTCCAACTTACGAACGGTAGGTCGTGGGTTCAAACCCGGACAGGCGTTTGTTTCATTTACGATGTATTCCTCTCAAAAACGGTGAAGGAAAACATCGTAAAGAAACAGGTATGTCCTAGAACCAAAAATTCGAAGACTTGTGATACCTACCAATCTGCTATGGGCCCGCGTGGTAGATTATAGCCCATTCCCTCTCAAAAAGAGGAGGCCTGTGCCCTGCAGTGGGAACATTAATAGGCTGATGATGATGATGATGATGACTGACTGGCCAATCAAATATAATAAAAAATATATATATAATTTCATTAAAATATAATAATAATACAAAACAATAATTAATAATAATTAATCAATAATAATAATTTATAATTTATTTAATAGTAAGTATAATAATAATTTTAAATACTCATGCAAGGATTAGTATGTAAGGATAGTAGCGGATGGCGGTCTGTGATTTTTTTCATGTATGTTCAAATACAATAAATATGTAATAAACTGGTTTTATTTTAAGTCGATCATCGTAACCGAAACACATTCGAATATGTTATACAGAAATATATGAATCCACTTCGGAAATTATCAGGTATTTATCTTTTCACACTACATTATAAAATTCTAGAAACCTGTTCAGGCGGAGATTCATATATGACTCTGCCCTGGAGTGTAAATGTGTTGTTGCTCCACATACGATGAGCCACTTGATATCGTGTCTTGGGGGTCTAAAATTGCCAATTTAGCAGATCATGACAGGATCATAATATGAATTGCGTTAAAATTCATAAAATGGACTATTCATAATAGTAACTTTACTATTATGAATAGTTTATTTTATATCATGATCGGCTAAAATTGCCATTTTAGACCCCCTGCCTGTCCTGTTGCATGCACATCACAGGAGCTGATTGTCGTTGCTGAAAGTGCTAAGCTCGTCGCTAAATTTTGGGCTGACTCAATTTAAATGGTCGTCGACACGCTAAGAAGAAGAATCTACAGGCCTACCGCCTGACTGAAGCAGTGCCTGAGTTAAGTGTGCAGTGCGGAAGCGGTGTGCTCTGTCATTCATTTGACGGCAAAGTTGCTGAGCGATAGGCTGCTGCGCCACATGTCGTGATTCTACTCCCGCACGTAAACATACGGCCTACAGGTAGTTGTTCCCTGTTTGGCTGTTTGTGTATGTATGCTAACACACCCACGATTCAGGAGTAATTTCGAGTCCCGTACAGTGCATTTCTGAACGTTACGTTTTTACGAACGTTAAAAATTACAATAAATCACTCACTGACGGTATCAGGACAACTCAGGCCGAAGACACTCAACCACGCTACGATTTAACCCCACGACAACTTGATCTCGATATTGGGTATTATAGTCACCACAGATTATCATCAAAACCCCTCCCACATTGCGCAGCTACTTCAGGCACTGTCTTAATTAATTGCCAGTAACAACTAATTTTCTGCCTATAAAATAAGCATACAAAATTGGTTAAATAACAATAATTCGTATAGAGCTGAAAATTAGTGGAGCTCTAGGATACACCATTATAAATGTAAAGTTAAAAGTTCACAGGAACCCCGAGTGTGCAAAAAAGTTATTTAAGGTTAAAGATCAAATTTTAATACAATAATTGTTCGAATTTTTCTCGTTAACGATGAGCGTTACCGCGTTTTATCTAAAGTAATGGTGTATTTAAGACCACCACCAATTTTAACCTCTATGTGAATTATAGTTATTTCAAATATCTATTTTGTAAATAATCCATACAATTGTTTATCACATGGTTTAATGTTATTATTTACAGCAGATCTACCAAACCATGCTATAGAAATGCAAATAGAATTTCATGGTACTGTTCCAAAAGTAACACACAATCCGCAAAGACGAGTAATACGCCTTTTAAATCAATATCAACCAAGTAAGAGAAGTTATTTTATTAAGTAGAGTAAACTTACTTTAAACATTATACAATAAAAAAATATTGATTAAAAGAGAAAAGTAACTATGTACATTAATTAAAAAACTATTAAATAAACTTGATTAATTAATTTGATTAATTAATTGATTAATTAAAAACTATTAAATAAACAGACTTGGTCCTTGACGGAAGCTCAGAAGTCCAAACTCAAGGTTTGCCAAAGAGCGATGGAGCGTAGCATTTTAAATATCAAAATCACCGATCGAATTCGTAATACCATAATACGCTCCAAGACAGGCATCGCCGATGTTGGCGATAAGTCTGCGAGGTTAAAGTGGGACTGGGCGGGTCACATTTCCAGGAGAGGTCAGGACAGATGGGTCAAAATCGTCACACACTGGGTGCCTGAAGACGGTCGTCGTCACTGAGGCAGACCCAAGAAACGTTGGCGTGACGATTTGGACTCGTTCGTGACTGATTGGCCAGAGAAGGCACAACACCAGGAGAGCTGGAAAGAATTGGGGGAGGCCTTTGCCCAGCAGTGGGACACAATAGGCTAATTAAAAAAAAAAAAAAAAAAAAAAAAAAAAACTAACAAGAAACTATAAACAGGCATCAAAATACTACGCCTCAACGCTGTCAGCCGGTAATGTGCTCAAAATACTGGCGGCATTGCCACGTTGTATGGCAACACTTAGCCTCTGGCCAAGATAAAAGCCAGTCATTGGGTCACGAGAAGCGTCAACTAAGCGTTTTGAAATTTCACAGGCTATGAGCACTCGAACCCCACGGTTCTAGAGTTTCAACCCCAAACGCTCGAAAATATAGTTTACACAAAGGTACTATATTTATAGACCAGGGTAGAAGCCTTTAAAAATAATAAAAAGTGAAAAAAAATAATAGTAGAACGAAACCCATTAGAAAAGGAGGGTAATATTATAAAAATGAAAGGAAAAATAATTTACGGGCGATCTGAGGTCGGGAAGGGGATGGGGGTGAGTTTTTAAGGGCAAAAAACGGTTTTTCTCGATTTCTGGCAAAACTAAAAGTCCTATCGAAAAAAGTCAAATGGCAAAGTTGTAGGTAATAAAAAGATCTAAAACTTTTGTATTTACACTTTTTTCACATAACCTCAAAATTTATGTGAAAAATTCAAAAAACCAAGTTTTTGGTTTTTTATTTTTATCTTTTACAATTTTTGTTTTTTTTTAACGAAATTTGGTGAAAACTTACCTTTTTATGTCCCAAATACGCTGTAATTTATTTGATTAAAAATATTTATTTTTTCACCTTAATTTGAATTAATATCGAAAAAACACCCTAATTTTCAATCGAAAATTCACCCGTCAAAATATCAGCTTTTTTCTAAAAGTTGGTATGGTTTCTGTTCGTGGAAATCTCTACTTTCCGATGGTGAAAAAAAAATATATGTTACTACAGTAAATCTTCTCAGAAAATGCAAAAAATCATACTTCATACATCGTTAAGCATACTATTTTTTTAAGAAAATATTACGATTTTTATGTTTGAGTTGATTGATACAGATAAAAATAGAGATAGTATTTACCTTCCTATGCAGATTCGAAAAGTTTTTTTTTTTAAGTAAACTTGTCACAATTATCTTCAAGAAACTCAGCGTGCACGTGTATTTTTATAAACGATGTTGTATACTGTACTGTTGTAACATTTTGACGGGTGAATTTTCGATTGAAAATTAGGGTGTTTTTTCGAGATTAATTCAAAATAAGGTGAAAAAATAAATATTTTAAACCAAATAAATTACAGCGTATTTAGGACATAAAAAGGTAAGTTTTCACCAAATTTCGTTAAAAAAAAAACAAAAATTGTAAAAGATAAAAATAAAAAACCAAAAACTTGGTTTTTTGAATTTTTCACATAAATTTTGAGGTTATGTGAAAAAAAGTAAATACAAAAGTTTTAGATCTTTTTATTACCTACAACTTTGCCATTTGACTTTTTTCGATAGGACTTTTAGTTTTGCCGGAAATCGAGAAAAACCGTTTTTTACCCTTAAAAACTCACCCCCATCCCCTTCCCGACCTCAGATCGCCCGTAAATTATTTTTCCTTTTATTTTTATAATATTCCCCTCCTTTTCTAATGGGTTTCATCCTACTATTATTTTTTTTGGTTTTAAAAATTATCGACCCTGGTCTATTATGCCACTTGAGGTTATCTGCAGTCGCAGCGGCACCACCTGCGCAACAACATTATTAATTAAAACTAATAGTTTGTTTTTTACAAAAAAAAAGACCTATATTCCGACAAGGGCAACATTAGCGATCCAAGTTGCGGTTGCAGCCAACATCGGAAAAAACCTTTGAAATCAGAGTATATTCTGTTCCTTGCAATTAAAAGTTATTTTCTTTTTTAGTCGCACGATCACGGCAGGGAGGAGGTAAGATATTTTTATTACTAACAAATATGTACATGATTAATATTTGAAACATGGTAACAAGAAAAGTGTGTGAAATAATTTATTTAATTTATTCACTGAAAGAAGGTAATAAATAAATATATTAAATAAATATTAAAAATAGGTGCAATTGTGCATAAATCGTATTCCTTCATAATAACCTACTGCATAGTATCTCGTTGTATACTTACTTTAGATGCCAGTAAGAATACTTTAGAGCAAACTATTGCTCTAAAGTATTTTTAAGCTAACATTTAAATAAAACCTAAATAGTACTGTACCTACGTTTGTGTATGATTCTAGATAATTATAACTATTTTAACAAACTTTTTATTTAACTAGCATAGTAGGTACGTTTGTTTGTTCATTTAGGTCTAACCTTGAACTGAATGATTAAAACAGTAAGTCGATTGAGTACTTCGATTAGTTCGGATTAAAATGTATAAGATAAAATCGTAGTGCGGTAACAGCCGGTTTTAGAGAAAGAGTATGGGTTTTTTTTTTAATTAAAACCCGTTTTGATTCTGTAACGACCTTAACTATATTGTAACTAGTGGTAATGTTATAGGACAAGTAAAAGAACCGCAAGAGACTTCGGAAGCAGAAACAACAACAACTACCACAACAACAACAACAACCACAACAATACCTGCACCAGCACCAGAAACACCTGCTCCTTTACCTACACCCATTCCAAGAGCAGGTTTGTTCCCGTTGAGCTACACTATGTTGTGTAATGGGCCTACCACACTCTCGATCATGCTTCACCACAGTCCCGGTCTGCGCGAGCTTCTCGCACGAAAAAACTGAACACGGACGGCGGCGCTACCACACGCTCAGTTAAGTACGCGCAGGCCTCATTTTTGTACAAGTTGTCGACGCGTAAACAATATTTCCCAGTGAAGAACTATTTCTTTAATCCTTCGATTTGAATTTCCAAATTGCAGGCAGAGATTTATATAGACTTAAAAATTCAGTCAAAAAGTCGCGATCATATGTAAGTCTGCCATTTTTGATGTACGACAAAACGTACCTCATCGACCGACGACTAGTGTCGACTGCGGTGTGAACACTGAACGCCCAACCACACGCAGAGAGAAGTATGCGCAGGCTGGGCGCAGGTAAAATTTCTAGCAAGTCATACAGTACAGTACAGTACAGATACAGTTTTACCAACCGCACACACGGTGTTCCGTATACAAGCCAGTTTGCGCAGGCCGTGACTGTGGTAAAGCATGAGTGTGTGGTAGGCCCATAACGCTGTTACCCATTGGGAAAAACTGGCCAAGTGCGAGTCAGACTTGGACATGAAGGGGCTACATGGAGTCGGTTCGAAAGAGATATCGCGGCCTCGACACAAAGGGTTAAGAAGGAACATGGGTGGTTTATAGTCAGTAGAAGTCTGACACTCCCTACCACTGGGAATAAAAACGTTTTTGTTTTCATCTGCTCTTGGAGTTAAAGAACTAGTTTTTTTAAACAAACGAGGTTTATATATTTTTTAATTTATATTTTTGACATTTATATTTAGAATCAAAACCTGATGATCCTTCGAAAGTTCCTGTCTTCATGGAGGATTTGATGAAAGCGTTAAATGAACTTGAATTGAAGCTTGCCACAAAGTCGGCAAACGCGGTAGTAACAAGTAGTAAGTATCTCTTTACAATTATCAAACTCACACTATACAACTACACAAACATTTTGGGGTCTGTCTTCCAGTCTAATCGGACATTCTGGCCTCGTAACTCATACACAACATACAAAAACAATCTAAAATGGCGATGTTTCCTAACCAAAAAAAATATGTTTCTGTTTAGTCCGTCTGTTAGATTATCGAATAATATCGGATATTACGTGATTTTTGTTTTATCAAATTAATAGAAATTGACGAAAATAAAACGTGGGGGCTTGTGACGTCACTTCGTGGTAAAAAAGTACCAAGCTGTGATGTCACACGACTTTTCGAAGCACTGTATCATCTTCATTTATTATTTACGTGAAAAAAGATAAAAATATGTGTCCACTACTCTTTGGAAATCTATCTGACGGGCTAATTAAATGTTTCTTGTCAACCACCCTATTCACATTATACACAATTTTCCCTTCATTCTAACTTAGTTTTCTAGCTGCTAAAACTAGGGACTAACTGCGGTACTCAGAGATATTTAATGATTACTTAAGCCGTCACTTAGTAAAGATTTGACATACTTTTGTATGACAAAACTGTCAAAACCTTTACTTAATGATGGCCTAAGTAATCATTAAAGCTCTCTGAGTGCGGTAGTTAGTTATCTTATACAAGGTGTAAACAAACCCTTCACGAAGCAAAGCATTCTGTAAGTACATCAAATTATGTAGGTAAGAACTCCTAATTTTACGCAAAAACTATTGATGATGATGATGATGATAACTTTAAAATACGAGTATACCATGTGGCCGTACTACTGTGACGGAAAGTAAAGTATCCTATGTCCAACATAGGATACTTTTATCCCAATAACGTCTGTACCACATGGGTAACACTAGCTGCGGTACTCAGAGATATTTAATGATTACTTAAGCCGTCATTTAGTAAAGGTTCGACATACTTTTATATGACAAATCTGTCAAAACCTTTACTAAGTGATGACCTAAGTAATCATTAAAGCTCTCTGAGTGCGGCAGTAAGTGGTCTATGTTTGTTTTTACAGACCCTTACACTGTTAAGAGTTCATCAGTTCGAAGCATTGATGATATTGTGGAGATACTGAAGAAAGGTATTTTTTTACGATTTGATTTCAGCAATGATGACCATTTACAACCACAAAAATATTTTCTAATTTTACCATACAATAGTAATTCTATTGAATAGTTGACAAAGTAATCATTGGTTGACTTGGCGACGATGCTTGGGAGATTCCTATGTCCAGCAGTGGAAGTAATAATGCTGATTTATGATGATGATGATGATGACCGTTGATATCAGGCGTAAATGCTGGATGGGGCTGATACAGGGGGTTGGAGACAAGGCGATGCAAAGAGAGTCTCTCTTTGCATGGCCTTGTCTCCTGATGCACAGCAGTGGAGCAGATAAATAGTCGCAGTCAGACGATGATCTTTAAAATGTATCTATAAATATAAATCTGATCATCAATTTAAAAAAAGAGAAGTCCAGACTAACTATCTCATCAACGCCCAGCCCAAATACTTGAACCTAGAAAGCTAAAATTTTGCACAGAGGTTCCTTTATAATGTTGACATGGATTAAGGAAGTATTTCTCGAAATTCAACCCATAAAGAAGTTAAATATTTAATGAAAGTTTGTATGGAAAATCGTAATTTTTACGCAGGCTAAGCCGCGGGCAAAAACTATTTTAATAAAATATAACATCACGCCTGTAATACCCGAAGGATTGGGTAGATGTGTACCCATAAGCACACCCACATTCCGCCAGTTATGATTAAGTTCCATGTTATTGAGGGAAAGCTTATTCCCATCAACCTGGCACAAATTCAGACTCCGTGACTGCTAAATCATTCCTAACCGAAAAACCCCATTAACACTATGTCCAACCTGAGAAATTAACCACTATACCAACGAAGTATAGCATCGCCTTTTTGGGGGGAGGGGGAATCATCAAAAAACCCCTCCCGCTCTTGGGCAGAGCGAAAGGGAGTGTCAAACTTCTACTGACTAAAAACCACCCATGTTCCTTCTTAGCCCTTGTGCCGAGGTCGTGGTATCTCTTTCGAACAACCCGCAGCCCCGACAGGAGTATAGCATCGCCTTAGAGTAAAAACTCCGGAATCCATTTTTACTATTTTTTTAAATTATATTTTGTTGGAAGAGCACCTCGCAACGCAAATCTTGATCTGACTAATTTGTTCATTCGATATATATATTCCATATTAATTAATAAGAAACATAAACACGCCATACAACAATTGGAAAAGGTACGCGGTTTTGTTTGTTCTTCTGAACAATTACTTCTTTTACACTTACGAAGTTTTCACTCTAAGCCATCAGAAAGTTGGCCAATTAAGCAATCTTAAACAGGTATTAAACTTTCAGGTGTGAATGTTGAGCGACGGATGCCAATAGCAGGAGATGCAAACCTAGACTGGGTGCAAATAAAAATACCCAAGAATATGCGATTGTAATGTGTATTATGTAATGTTTAATAATTAATTTATAGAAGATTAACCCCCCTTCCCCTAATTTAGAAATAAATCTTGTTTAAGTAATGAAAATTCATGAAATGAATGAGTAGGTATTCGATTTTTTTACGAATTGCGCCACGTGAAATAAACAGATCGATAGAGAATCAAAAACTGAGTAAGAAAATTTAAAGAGGGTGTAAATTAACCCATCACACAGCCGTCAACCAAGCATTCTGTACATCAAACTAAGTACCCCTACGCAAAAATGCTTGCTAGGAAACGACTTTTTTTTTGGATCAAGAAACACATTTTACAGTAAAACTCAATGTTCCTAATGATCTTGGGATAAATATAACGGATGATATTGATAATTACTTGTACCTGTAACTATAACTGTTTTTACATTTTTTTTATTTTGTGTGTTCGTACCATTTATCCCTTACAAAACCACACACACTTTACTCAAAACTCAAATTGCAACTTGCATGTGGCTCATTCAGTTTCAGGAAGAATCGTATACATCATCTGCCTAGCCTTTTCCCAACTATGTTAGGGTCGGCTTCCAGTCTAACCGGATGCAGCTGAATACCAGTATTTTACACGGAGCGACTGCCTATCTGACCTCCACAACCCAGTTAATACTAGGTAATACGATACTCTCTGGTTAGACTGGGTGTCAGAATTTCAGGTCACTGAATACCGGTAACGACTGCCAAAGATCTATATGTGGCAGCCGGGACCAACAGCTTAACGTGCTTTCCGAGGCACGGAGGAAACTCGGTTTGTCGGGCGGTCACCCATCCACAGACCGACCTAGGCAAGCACAGCTTAACCTTAAGATCGACCCGAGTGGCAGTTCTTATTAAGCCACGAGCTCCTCGAAGAATCGTATACAAATCAAGGTAATACATAGATAGGAACAACTATACACTAAGTGTGTTGTCCACTGTGTAACTTAGGTTTCTACCCAGACCCGTTCTTTGGGACTGGACTATTAGCAATTTATGACTTCTTTTGTTAGCTTGGGTCTTACCTGTTAAAACAAATGTATGTGTTAGTGAATAAATAAATAAATCATCGTCAAAACTCAGAAGATTTCCATAAAATACGTAGTAATCAATTTAAATTACGGTAACTGGTCAATAATAAATATATTTACAAAAAATTAAGGAAGGAAATTGTCTTATTAATGTTTGCGATCGTGATGTTTTTGTGTGAAAGTGCGGTTATAGGGCCAGAATCAAACGGCCAAAATACAGCACCTACGTTTTGTAATAACTGACACTTTTGTTCTTGAAATGATGATAAGTATCTACTGCTAATCATCTGACCTGTGTTAGTCAGACAACTTACTAAACAGTAAACAAAGAACTAAACCAATCAATTATTTGGTCAGAAACCATCACTTAGACCTGACCTCAACCTCAGAGGCACAAAAATTAACTAGAACGTAATTTATGATCCTCGTTCTGAGATAATTCTGTGTTATATTATTAACTCATCGGACTTTACTGACGTTAAATGCCGTATTCATAGCCTGATTAAAGATATTAATTTATTTTTGTTTGATTGAAACCACTGTTTACTATTGACGCATAATAATTATATGACATTGATATAAATAATTACATATATGTCAACTATAGAGAAGTTCAAACACAATGAAAATACATACTTTTTTTATAACACAAAATTACACGTTTTGCTACTTGTTTCGCCATAATATTTTGCAAATGTGAAATAAAACAATCTACCAACACTGGCGCTTCCAGAATAAATATAATAGTAGGTAAAGTACAGGACGGAATTATCAAAAATCGTATTGGTTTTAATTTCCTTACAGTAGCTTTGAAAATAGCGCCCGTGACGTAAGAAACTGCTTTATTACTACGAAAGCTACTATATTTATTCTTTCTTTAATTGGACAGCATTATCTTCTTGTCCTGAACGAGTAATATGCCGTGACCAATACTTTTTTCACCTGTATGAATATTTATATAACTAGTATTCTATTGGTACAACCAAATAAAAGAATACAGATATCAAAAATACAGAACTTAAACTATGAATACTTCCCAAGTTATGCAAGCCTGATGAATAGTTCAGTAAAACACGGAGCGGGCAGGTGACCTCCGCATCGCTGCAGCGCTGCAGCGATCTCTATCGCTGCCCCGAACGTACAGCGCAATTAAACTATTAGCTAAAGGACATTCGCGATGAATACAGCGCTTACTGCTTTGTTCCACTAACTATGCGGTAGTGGTGGAGTTAGTAAGGAATTTTGATTATAACGATTGGATATTTGAGACCTATTCCCAAGGGTTAAGTGTGCTTTGGTCGAATACGATAATTAAATTATTGGCTTTGGGAAATTGTATCGTATCGCTTTAAGTTACTCTAACGTAGTGGTAGAGTTTAAAATGTCTTTTATAATGCTATTAATTTAAATATGCGCTTCAGGAAACTGTGGCCTTGTTCCATCTTCGCCATATTTAAACTATGATCTATAGATACATGACTGTCTTTTTTTCACTCTCGCATTGATAGCTGGACGAAAATTCTATCACTCCACTTAGTGGGTGCTTTATCCATCTCTTTTTTAGAGTTCCGTATTTGCCTACACAATCAGTCAAAAGACGCTAACAACTACAAACCTTTCTTCTTATCTTTGTCGTTCTTTGACAATTGCGTGCCTAAAAAAAGATAAATGTGGGAGAAGGACTGGGGAGGAATGTGGGATGAATAAAAAGACATTAGAAAAAAAAACACAATTATTCATCCATTAATGCGTTTAATTTTCACGTTAAACTTTTCCATAATTAACCTATCTTCAATAAATACCCAACGTAATTAATTTAAATAAACACCACATTAACTGCGGTTAAACATACCATCTGGTTAGTTTAAAGACAATAAAAAACATGTATTTTAATCGACCCCAGCGTGGGGTCCAGTAATTTTATACTCGTTTATACACTGCCGCGTGGTTTTAATAGTTAAGCTTCATAACTGCGACGAAGTAATTAGACTTAATACTCCTTTAATGTTGTTTTTCAGTGTTTAAGTTTTTATAGAAAAAATATCGTCGTGTTTTGTACTCATCGCTCTTTTGCACACGATCTTTGGTAACGGCCTTAGCGACTAACAATTTCAAAGCTTTTCGTTATTCGATAACAATTTATTGTCAACAGGATTGAGGATTTTCAGTAGACTGCCTCCGTGGTAGAATGGTTTAGGCGTTTGTCTTGTGACCCGGTGGACGTGGGTTCGATTCACACTTTGTAAAGTTGTTTTCAGTTTGGCGAGAACATTGCAGGCTTGACTCACCTGATAGTCTGATAAAAAGATGATTCCATGCTTCGGAAGGCACGTATAACCCGGTGGTCCCGGCTGGCAAATGGCGGTCAGCAAACCATGTCAAAGGCCCTTTTTTTTTTTTTTTTGGGGGGTGGGAAATCATCAAATAACCCCTCCCGCTCTTGGGCAGAGCGAAAGGGAGTGTCAGACTTCTACTGACTAAAAACCACCCATGTTCCTTCTTAGCCCTTCATGTCGAGGCCGCGGTATCTCTTTCGAACAACCCGCAGTCCCGACGGGAGTATAGCATCGCCTTAGAGCGAAAACCTGTGAGTGAATGCATTTTTGCTCAATTTTTTTAAATTACATTTCTTGGAAGAGAACCTTGCAACGCAAATCTCGATCTGACTAATTCGTCCATTCGATATAATTATATATATTCCATATTAATGAAAAAGAAAACATAAAACACGTCATACAAAAATTGGAAAAGGCAGACAGTTTTTTTATTGTTCTCCTGAACAGTCACTTCTTTTACACTTACGAGGTTTTCACTCTAAGGCATCAGAAAGTTAAACCCTGACAGCAGGTTAGACACTAATCACATGATAAAGAAGAAGAAGACGAACAATACGATTGATGTTTATTATAACTGATACAGATTTCTATGATAAGTTTCCCTTCATACTTTAAATTGGGCTCTGGAAGAGCGGCAATGTGGGCATCCATAATTTTATTCGATGCATCATCATCATCATCATCTGCCTAGCCTTTTCCCAATTATGTTGGGGTCGGCTTCCAGTCTAACCGGATGCAGCTGAATACAACAACACAACAACAACAACAACAAACAACAACAATATAACAGTCTTGTTTTTCTACGGAATATTGAATAACAACTACATTAAGTGGGGAATGCTATGAAGGAAAAGAGGGTAAATGATAGCGTGACAACTGACATGGAAGAATGGAAGAAAAAACCGTTTTGAGCTGATCCCAAAAAACATGGAGCAAGGGCCGGAAGATGATGGTGATGATTAAAATTAGAACTACAACCAATTTACGACAAAAACTCAGACATCCACAAAGACTCTTTCTATATGTCTCTAGTGTGTGTTACCTACTCAACTAACCAACCAATTTTTACATAGCAGCTAACTCGACAAAACCTATTAATCCGTTACAGCTGTCAAAAGATCAATCTACTCAGAAAATATCGCCAACTTAAGACCTAACCTAGCACCAAATACAAATTAGCTCATTAAAAAAACAAACAAATATTAATATTTAATATGTAACATAACAATATAGTTAATTAAAGCCTTGGTGTTTCAACAAAGGTCTTCGCTGTTAGCATTGCAGATAAATGATAGGTTTACAGGTGGTTTTATTTTATCATTATTAATGTTTATGCTAATGGATAGATAAATGTACATTTCAATATAATTGGTACCTACTGGTGTTTGGAATGAAATTGGTTGTTGTTTCTTAAATGCGAATTATTAGGAGCAAAATGTAATATAGTTTTTATTATTGTCTTTTACCTTTGTAGTCTGACAACAAGTCTTACCAAGGGGTATCATATTACCCTGTACTAACTGCGTTGTGGAGGTCAGATAGGCAGTCGTTATATATGAAATATTAGTATTCAGCTACATCTGGTTAGACTGGAAGCCGACCCCAACATAGTTAGGAAAAGGCTAGGCAGATGATGACGTTTGTAGTGCTTCAAGCAGAGAAACAGGAAGGAGAGCAGAGAGAGAGCTCTGTACTCTCCTTTCTGATCCAATTTTGTATTGTTTTTAGGACTAGCAATTTTACAAAAAGTCATCCCTTTTTGGATTTGCTTATCGTAGAAGCATTTTTGGGCTTCTAGTTTCGACAGCATACTTTTTCGTTCCTCTGGTGTCGGTATACATTTACCAGAGTTCTTTAAACCTAAGCCATCGTAGTGAAGTTTCCATCCAGAGAAAACGTCATCACATGTGCCTACACTGGCACTCAAACCATTGAAACTAGAACACAGTAACGCCGCCTGGCAATAGAAATAGGCTTTCATTGTATCCGGATGCTGCTAACGATTAGCTTCAACGTTTTGCTCGGATTACTTCTCGCCACAAACCCTTATTAAGGCATATCGTAAAGCCAAAGTAGCTGTACATTATTGAATTCCTTAAATATTGTCACCGACGCCGCCTACCATACAATTTTAGTGTACCGCCAACAAATTTATGTAGACAAGAGCAATGAATAATCTGTACAGGAATTAGCATTCCTAAAAAGGTAAACGTATACTTTATAATAGACACTAGCTTCAGGACCGAAGCGGCGCGCGTAAATCAGATTGCATGGACAGTACACCATTTCGAACAGTTCGAGGTATCGGCGGGTTCGGGTTAATGTTGTTGGTGTTGGAGCCTCTAGGCGGTATGAAAACAACCCTGGAGTAAAAATGGATTACGAATAGCTTGATCGTGAGCAAAAACAAAAACAGCTCGATATCAGCGCAAATTCTATCGTAATTATCGTAAGCAGACTACTCTCTTATTTCTTTACCCTATAGTTAGTGCCTATACTAGTGTTGGAAGTTTTATGCGGGCCATGAGCCTTTGACTTTATTTTACATACCGTCGAATATCAGAATACTTATACTACAGACCGGAATATAGCAGAATACTACAAAATATAATGGCAACACTGGAAGCAAGCAGCAGCCGGCACTCGTTTCGACTTTTTTTGATAAGTGACTACACTTTATTCAGAAGATTATATTATTCTCCTTCTCTTCAATGGTACCGTTACACAACCTTCAATTACAACTAAGTACCGAATATTTTCGCCATTGTTATTAAGCGCAAAAATTACATAATTAGTTGGCATGCAACTTTAAATTGCTACCTAAACCGTATCAAACTGCACCGACTACCTTCAATTCCGTATTATAAAATAATAACAGTGGCAGCGCAGTCGACCTTAGCGCAAATGCGGCTAGAACCTCGGACAGCGCCCCGGAGCGAAGCAACACCATAACATGCCTGTAATATCAGGAGCTACAATGAACTTTAACATTTCCACATAGGGCCCCTGATGGTCCTGACTTTCACCGTAAACGGCCAATTTACGGACGTCTGTCGACCGGCCAGTGTCTTAAGCTAAACTGTCTCAATTAGTACCCGGATAGATGACCCCGCAATTTCGACAGCAATACCGGCCGAGATTGCTGCGGTTATTAGGTTAAGTGCAAGAGGGCGGACGGCCGCAATGGATGTTGAGGGAAATTGTAAGCTCTTAACTGTCAATGAGTCGAGCAAGCGTTGTGTGGCGGTAATTGTTTCTGACGTTACCGTGTTCGTAGTAATTGTATGTGTGTATAGACAATAGCGTTTGATCTTTGGCGATAAGATGGTAAACATTGCTGGGTTATTTGCATAAAGGAGTGGTCTGTTTGAATGCATTCCTACTGTTTTTCAAACTGTAGAGGACCTGTACAATATGATTACGCGATGATGTCCCTGCGGTACATGATTGTCATCTATTTGCATCTTTCACTCCTAAAATAGGGCTCATGATCTCTCAGCAAATGTAAAAGGGTAGTTGACAAAGAAAATCTAATTAGTCCGTCAGATAGATTTCCAAAAAATATCGTACACATATTTTTTGTTTTTTCACGTAAACAAAAAACGAAGACGATACAGTGCTTCGAAAAGTCGTGTGACGTCACAGTTTGGTACAATTTTTACCAGAAAGTGACGTCAAAAGCCCCCACTCATGATCCTTGACACGTTTTATTTTCGTAACTTTTTATTAATTTGATAAAAAAACACGTATCCAATATTTTTCGATTATCTAACAGATGGACTAAACAGAATCATATTTTTTTAGCCAGGAAACATCCCTATTAAAAGTAAATGAGTAAGATTCTCCACATTCGGAGATAGTAAATGAGGCCGATGTCCCGTAATGTAATCTTTCGACTGAAATGATGATGATGAAATGTGGATCGAGGTGAGAATACGGGAAAAGATTGCCTTTTTAACAAGACAGCAGACAAGAGTCAAATTATGAAAGCCCAGTGTGCCGAACTCGCTAAAGCACCTAGTAACAGTGAAGCTCTGTTCGATAAACACAATGAAACAGCTATCTCGATTAGAATAGCTAATCTAAACGAGTTGACGGACAACACTAAACTCTAGGCTTTTTTGTGTCAAAGATCTAATTACAAATCTTTAGCGGTTATCTCCATCGCTTTCGCTGTCCGGTGTACGTTCTTCTTTTATTTTGTTTTTTTTTTCGAAGCGAAATGAAGATGAAAGTGATCGTATGCATTGTAGTCGAAACTATTAGGATTTTATTGTGTTAGTAATCAGATTTCTAATGACTGTTTTTCTTTTGTTTGTTGAGTTCAATCTTATTTGGTTCATGATGTTTACTTTACTTTTGAAAACTTAGTATTTGTACGTGAATAACTTATTGATCAATTAGAATACGAGTAGGTGTGCTATAGAGAATAAGGAAGGATTTTATGTTTACAAAACGCAATGAAGTAAGGTTTCAATTAGCTAGGTTTATGATCATAATTATTTTTATTGTACAATAATTATCTAATAAAAGATCATAAAATTTCAATTTGTTTTATACCTACATAGGCCCATTCTAATTCTCAAAGCCTAAGTGCTGGTGGTTACATGTAAATAAAAGTGGTAAAAAATATCTATTCATACAGTGCGTAGTAAAATAATGAATAAATTACAACTGAAATAGATGCAGTAGACACCGCGCCTATTTGTCGTGCGTACGCACAGGCCATAGTGACCGATTCTTTTTTATTATTCGATCACAGAGATTTAAGTTTGATAAGGAACGAGTTTTGATTACGTTGCATTTATGGCGTATATTGTTAAAATAATAATTTTATCATCCAACTGAGACTAGTACTCGTATAGTATCAAAAGAAGTTCCTGCTTTAACACAATGAAGCATTTGGAGTGTACCATTTATTTGTGCGTATTTACTGCAATGTGGCTCTCAATATTATATCATACCTACTTTTTCTAGACTGTGTTGCTTGTGACTGTGTGTGTTGCTACGATTACCTATCTATAGAGTCTATCCTTTTCACCCCCGTGTCCCCTGTTATTTCGTTAATCCTTTTCATGCAATATTTTTCGTCTACTAATTTTTTAGCTGGTCGATAGAAATCTGAAATAAAAGTGATCAGGATTTATCGTTAAGTTTGATAATTTTTATTGACGTCCATCCATCCCTAAAACGTGCAAATAAACTAAACTCGGTCTAGATAGGCCCCGTATCAGTTAAATTAATCCTACTAATATTATAAATGCGAAAATTTGTGAGTATGTGTGTATGGATGCATGGATGGATGTTTGTTACTCTTTCACGCAAGAATTACAGAACGGATTTGGATAAAATTTGGTGCACATGTAGTTTATAACCTGGATTAACACATAGGATAGTTTTTATCCCGATTTTATCTTCCCGTGGGATAACTTTCGAGTTGTAGCTGGCAACAACTAGTTATTTATATTTCACCAGAGCAGAGCTAGGTTTCCCAGATACTGGGAATACTATAAACGCTGCTAGGTGCTGTAAATTAAGAAGGACCTACTCAATTCACAACTGCAGCGCTAATAATCTATTGTTGCAAATTAAACAAAACTCCTATTAAAATTAAACTGATCGTGAATCTATAGGGTGCATAGATTAAAATAACAATTACATTGGGGCGTGGCAATGTGGGCATGATGGAGTCGGCATCACGAACTCCGCGACCTCGCTCCCGCGGCTGCGCCTCCCAGGGCTGTCTGATTCACCGGCTTTCCGCGTTCTGGTAGTAGGTCACGAGTATCATGTGGTTTAGAAGAATGTTGATGGATGGAGAGGGAGATGAAGACGGATTGTGTGAAGAATGATCATCATCATCATCACTTCGTCCACTTGCGGACATAGGCCTCCCCTAAATTTCGCCACATTGACCGATCCTGTGTGGCTCGCATCCAGCAGATCCCTGCAAAGCCCACCAGGGCATCGGTCCACCTAGTGGGAAGCCATGCGAAATGATATTATGAAAGAAAAAAGAGTGAAATGATATATGGACGGTTGATAGAGGAGAATGGAAAGTAAACACATGTTGCACCGACTCCAAGTAACAAGAAGTCCAGAATCCAATCTCCAGAATTTTCTTGTAGAATTCGCTTGGCACTTAAGGCGTTCTGTATTTCTATGATAATTTCAACAAAATGAAAATATCTTGCCTATTTTTTTTTTTGTTTTATGGCAGTTCCTAATGGTTATAAAACTTAAGAATTCAGACCTGTACAGTTTTCTTGAATTCTTAAGTTTTTGACAACGATAATGTTATCGTAGTTATATAGGATAGAACTGAACTCTTGACAGAATTGAGAGAGCATTTCACTTGTTCGTTCTTTATTTAAGACGACACTAAACTACACGTTGAATAAAACCTTCTTCATAATAACAATCTATCATAATTTTTGAACGACATCAGCCGGGTGACCCCTTGTAATGTTTGTGTTTTTCTATATGGTTTTTATTTTTAATTCGCTGCTGGAGTTAGGAGTAGGTAGTATAGGTAATTGATACCTCATTGTACATCGTTATAAATTGATTTTATTTTTAATGTTCTAGAACAAATGCTTCTAATTTCAAAATGTTCGCATGACTGGGAACCGGGTCGTCAGAGCCAGTCTACGCCAGGGCTCGGTACGAAAAACATCTCAGCTACGAAGCTTACTAGTTTCTTGAGCAATATAATATAATCTTCATTACGGTGGTCTGCGTCGTAAAGAAAAGTGCCCGAGTGACGACGTTCCTCGGCCCTCCTCCTCGATCCTCCGCTTCGGGTCTCCTCTTCGGCACTCCTGACGTCCGCCGGCTACTGCTACAGCCGGAGGGACGTTACCTTGATCCTCGCGCCTCTTCTGCGTCTGATGGAAGCTGAAGATTGACGGCAGGCTTCAACCGGCCCCTTTGCGAGCTCAACGACTGGAAGGCCTGACCTGAGGCTTTCCATCTGAAGAAACTCCTGGACTTCCGTATCTAAGGACCTTCACCCCGGTTTCCCTGACTTTGTATAGTATTTTCAATTAGAATTCTCCAGCATCCGGTAGGTAGGGCCTGATAGATATTTTAGGTTTAATTGTTTTTATTTTCTTATATTAAATAACTGTTTACCTTTTCCCTTTTTCTCTTAAACTGTGCTCTCCTCCTAGGTAGGAAAGTGTTTATTGTGGCCTTACATTTATCAGGCTCCCCCTGTTAAATGTAACGTTACAAGCTTTAATTCTAGCATTTTATCGACTTCGTTAATCAGAATCTTTTGTTTTTCAGGAGATAGGCGATAACAACGTTGCTTTATAGGTAAAACATTACCGGTAGTAATCCGATGACAAATTAGATTAGTAAGACCTAATTTACCTTTCTTTTCAAAAGAAATTTCTTTAAAACGTTCAATCATGTCCTTAGCAATATTTATTTGATTGTCGGAAAGGTGATCGAATGACATAATTTTATTCTCAATAGCACAGTTCGTTAAGTCTCTACTTTCAAGATTAAGATCAAGCGAAAGTATTTTAGGACACAACTCAAATTCTTTCCAGAAGTCCCAGCCAAGAATCAAAGATGGATATATCTCTGGAAAAACATAAGCTCTGATGACATGAGTTTGATTATTAAATCTCAAAGGTAAATTAAAATAACCCGAAGACGATGATTTTTGTTTATTAGCAACCATAACTTTAGCTGATGACTTAAATAGTTTAAACCCTAACTTTTGAATGTCTTTATGAGAATTATTACCCAAAATAGTAAAACAACTACCGCTATCTAAGAGACCGGAAAAACTTACGTTATTGATAGATACGTTAATAAAAGGTCTGTTACAGTCCCTTTCTTTGTCATAAATCGCAGAAGTTGTTTTATAACAAAACATTTCGGACAGTGTCTAACCACTGATTCCAATCGTTAAGATTAAATTTTTCACTTTTAGAACTATTCAAGTCACTATTTAGTTTTTTGATTTGAGAAACTGGGGTACATTTAGGACAATTTGGAATTTTAACGCCCTTTAGACCGCATTTGAAACAGATCAAATATCTTGGTTGAGTACACGCTCTTAAAGTATGACCCGTAACTCGACAACGCCAACAATGATTCTCTTTAGGTTTATCTTGAGTTTGAGAGGAAGTAGCTTGCGAAGAAGAAGGTTGTTTATTCTGTATCGCGTTAGAGTAATTTGAGTTAGAATTATTTTTATAAGTCACCGGACGATAAGCGAACTCCGCAGCGCAAGATGGGGTATCTGAATACCTAGGTTCACGAAAGTTTAGATCTCTTTCTGAAATTTTCTCATAGCTCTGACAAGTTGAGATTAAAGAGTCAATAGTTTTAATTTCTTTTAGCGCAACAAAAACTGAATAACATGGTTTTATGTTATGAAGTAAGATTTCTAATTGGTCGCTTTCTGTTAATTTCTTAGAGAGACGATTGAACATGCCGAACATAATTGACACATAGACGATGATAGTCTCTGTAGCTCCTTGAGTACGATTCCTAATAGCCTCTAGCAACTTATAGTCATAGTCCTGAATTCCAAAATCTTTAATAAGCATGACATGGATCTGACTCCAAGTCAACGAAGGATTCCGAATATGTTGAAACCTAAACCAATGTAGCGCATCTCCGACAAAAATCTCAAAAGCATGTTTAATCAGCGTAACTTCAGAGATATTCCTGGAAAACTGAAACTCCTCTAATTTCTGCAGAAACGACCTAGGACCAGTTTTACCATCGTATGAAAACCTTTTAAAATCCTTAACAAAATTGCACGGCGAGTAACAATTCTGATCCATCGAGGAAGACTGCGGCATACCGCAAACTGCAGCGGAATAAGGAACCTGTTGAGACGTAGCGAGAACCTCGGATGGTTCGGAAATTCGAGGGCTGAAAAGAGGGACAGCTTGACTCTGAGTAGGAAGGTCGGATTGATTAATGGCAGTAAGATCAGATTGGTTCTGAGTAGGAGGATTATGTATTTCCTCCGACACGTCCTCCTCAGCTTCAATATGATCCGAACCTATCGCTTCGAATCGCTTTTGGAGTAAGAAAAACCTCACCTCTCCCTCTCCATCTTGATCTATCACAGGTAGAAACTACTCTCAACTATATCGACAGCAAAATTTCTCTCAACGAATCATCTGGGGATCGTAGTAGTGTTAAAAAGATTGAGTCGTTTATGAATCATCTCTATTATCGTTTAGAACGTATTATTGCTGTTCCACCGTTAATTGAGTTATGCTCAAGCGTAAGATCTCGGTCCCATGAACGGTGGTCATCACCGACTAACTGTGATAACGCCGTGATAATTGTTCTATTATAACGTTCAGTTGGAAAAAATTCAATTAGCATTAAATAGCTCTGTAAACACTGCCACAGGGTTCTCTCCATCTTTTCTTGTCTTTGGCCGTGAAATCATAACATGTGGTTCACTCTATTCTAGATGCCCTAACCTAGACGAAATAATTTTCTTTCCTCGTGATATTTACGCCGCTAACATAGGGTTATTATCTCTCATTTTCGATAAAGTACAGGTTGCACTATACAGAGCACATACAAAAAACGCTTCTCATTATAACACTAGGCACAGTTTTAAAGAGTTTAATATTGGTGATACTGTCTGGCGAAAAAATTACGTTCAAAGTAATGCCGGCACTTATTTTAGTGCCAAATTAGCTCCCAAATACATAAAATGTAAAATAGTGGAGAAAATATCACCTCTTGTTTTCATTTTGGAGGATCAGAACGGTTTAAGAGGAAAATGGCACGTAAAAGATTTTAAAGTCTAATTTATATGTTTTATTTTTGTATAATAACTTTAAATATCTTGTCTCGGAACTTATGCCAAAATTTTATAACCTATACCTTTGTGAATAATTTGTACTTGAAATGACTTGTTTTGTTATAGTAGTTTTTTTTTTTTCTCTCTCCGTGAAGTACCTTGACCTTGTAATAATTTACCTCATCTTGTAAAAATCATTTAGTTTTAAGAATTTTATCACTCGTTCACCTTTTCAAAAACTTTTGGCTTTTTATGGTTCCACTATGTATTTATATATTTTTCTTTTTTGTTGAGCGGTACACCACTCGTTAAAAAGCCATTGTGTCGAGCGGTTATTAAACTCGTAAAATAAGCCTTATTATTGTACTTAGATAATATTTTTTTTAACACTTGAACTACTTGTGACTCGAAGGCGTATATATCCTTTGAATCCTTGATTCTCCTTGACCCTTGACTACTAAAGCTTGAAAGCTTTTCTTAGGCATTTTTGCCCTTGAACCTTGGTCTGTTTTTCTTAAGCAGAAAAACTTTGTAAATAATTATTTTCTTGTAATTTTATTCGGGTTTTAAAAGAGGTGCGGGTTACGACACCTAATTAAAATAAATAAGCCTTCGTAAACCATAAAAAATAATTCCTTGTGGAGTGCGCGTCATTGATTGTGAACCGTATCTCCTAAGTATGTTGGTGATGTATGATTGAGGTCTGAAAGGTGGGTTGATGAAAGGTGTATGAAAGAGCAAGGTTTTATTTATAACATCAAAATTTTCTAAGTTGTTAATTTTCTGGGGTATGGGGACTTACTGTATCACTGTAAATATTCATTTAATTTAATTTTCACTAGTTTATGCTCTCCTATTGTTGTTATGTCTCTTTTAATGTTGAACAAGTAAAATTTTTTCATTGTATTCAAAAATTTTCCGGGGTTTTCGGGGTAATGTAATGTTTGTGTTTTTCTATATGGTTTTTATTTTTAATTCGCTGCTGGAGTTAGGAGTAGGTAGTATAGGTAATTGATACCTCATTGTACATCGTTATAAATTGATTTTATTTTTAATGTTCTAGAACAAATGCTTCTAATTTCAAAATGTTCGCATGACTGGGAACCGGGTCGTCAGAGCCAGTCTACGCCAGGGCTCGGTACGAAAAACATCTCAGCTACGAAGCTTACTAGTTTCTTGAGCAATATAATATAATCTTCATTACGGTGGTCTGCGTCGTAAAGAAAAGTGCCCGAGTGACGACGTTCCTCGGCTCTCCTCCTCGATCCTCCGCTTCGGGTCTCCTCTTCGGCACTCCTGACGTCCGCCGGCTACTGCTACAGCCGGAGGGACGTTACCTTGATCCTCGCGCCTCTTCTGCGTCTGATGGAAGCTGAAGATTGACGGCAGGCTTCAACCGGCCCCTTTGCGAGCTCAACGACTGGAAGGCCTGACCTGAGGCTTTCCATCTGAAGAAACTCCTGGACTTCCGTATCTAAGGACCTTCACCCCGGTTTCCCTGACTTTGTATAGTATTTTCAATTAGAATTCTCCAGCATCCGGTAGGTAGGGCCTGATAGATATTTTAGGTTTAATTGTTTTTATTTTCTTATATTAAATAACTGTTTACCTTTTCCCTTTTTCTCTTAAACTGTGCTCTCCTCCTAGGTAGGAAAGTGTTTATTGTGGCCTTACATTTATCAGGCTCCCCCTGTTAAATGTAACGTTACACCCTTTGTCAGGCGATCGAGAGGTCGTGATCACAGCTCCCACTTAACTGTCAAACGGTTGTAGGGCCACTGTGGACAAGCTTATCTTTTAAGATAAGGTTACGGCATGGTCCATAAATAGATAGTTTATGTACTGGCCCTTTTATAGAATTTATGTAAATTCTGTCAAAATATGATCCGTGATATCCACTAGGTTTATCTGTATCCGTTGGGTATTGAACCTAAACTCACTCTCAGAGAGAAGAGGCTGTATTTCAGTAGTGTTACTTTAATATAGGCTAACTATTACCAGTTAGCGTATCTTGGAAAACTCTTATCTATACCTCAAAAGAAGAAAAAAAAACACTAAGTAGTTCAAAAATAGAACGTGACTCTCGGATTTGACGACACGACAAAAAGGTTTAAAAAAAATAAAAAACAATCAGCCAGTTTGAAACAAGGCCACTAAAAAGATCCGTAGGTCGTTTAGCTATTAATTTTATAATACGATAATGTCTAAGTGGTCTAGCCTATATTACACAATAATAGTACTTATCTTTAGGAAATCACATAACTAGTTGTAGCACAGAAACAAAGAGCCGGATTCGATCATTTAAAACGACATTTTAACAGTGCATTTAGTTCAGAACTCGAGATTATCTTTGCACTGGTCAGGTGCGGCTGAGTTCGGCCGCAATTATATTATAATTATTTGATTACCTATGCAAATTGTGTGTTTATCTTGTCCAGTTGTTTATTCCGAATATAAATAAAGGTTATTTGCCTTTAGTCGTGTCTGGCCCTTTATAATCATCAAAAAGATTAATTACAAGCTTTACGAGTACACAGATTTTTTCATTCTTTTTAAATTAACTATCATCTGGCTAGCCTTTACTAAACTATATTGCGGGCGGCTTCCAGTCTAACCAAATGCAGCTAAATACATGGAAAGACTGCCAATCTGACCTTCACAATTCAGTACTGGGTAATACGATATTCTTCGGTAAGACAATCAGCCAAAACAGCCAAAGATGGCAGTCGGGTCCAACGACATAACGTGCTTTCCGAGGCACGGATGAGCCTTGGTATGTAATGGGTGGTCACCCATCCACGGAACATCCTAGGCAAGCACAGTTTTACCGAGCGGTAGTTATTACTAAGCTTCTCAGTATTTAAATTAACAAAATATACTTAACTAGCTGTCAGCTGATGCCCGTGGCTTCACACAAACTTTCATCCCCTGTTTCATCCCCTTGGGGGTTGAATTTTGAAAAATCTTTTAATAATGGTTGCCTACGTCAAATTAAGAAGTATACTTGAGCGAAATTCTAAGTTTGTAAGCTTAAGGGTTTGGCCTGTTCGTTTATCCTCAGTCAGACAGATTTGCCTTTTATATATATAGATTAAAATACTTTTTAGCGCCCAGTAACAGTTGAACCAATATAATTCGCTCTCGTTTAAATCAACCTTGCAAAAATTAAATACTTTATGTTAATAAGCGGAATCGTTGCTGACGAATTTTTCCACGGAATTTTGGGCATTAAGAATAAATTATCATAAATTCCGATCTTTCTTGCTGTAATTTTTCCATATTTTTAATGACGAATGCGGAAGGAGTTTTATCCGAATTTGGATGACAGCAGTAGAATAGCTACTTAAAATTAATTTTAGCCGACAACTTTGGCCAATAACTACTTACCTTTCAGCCATCTGTACACTTTACTAGCTGAGCCCCACTACCTACGTTCGCGTGAAAAAATAATCTAAGATACATCACCCTTTCCTTGCAGTCGGTTAAAAATACTAAGAAAGACATGTCATGTGGCGTCATAATAATATTATTGTGATTTTTCTCGGGAACTGTATATTTTTTTTCGGAATAAAAAATACTCTATTTCCATTTATATACACCTGACAACGTATAAGCAAAAATTCAGGTTGATCGGTTCTGTGGTTTAGGCGTGAAAATGTAACAAACAGACTATAAACTTGCTTTCGCATTTATAATATTGGTTAGGATTCTGACTAAAACATTTACTTAAAAAATTCACTAGGTTGTATGAACAGCGTTCCATGCTCGGCATAAAATTAATAGATCGAGTTCCTAACGTCGAAATCAGAAGTTTTCGATATTAGAAATCGCGTTACGGAACTCAAATGGAGTTGGGCAGGACACCAAGCAAGACGCAGTGATGACAGGTGGACTAAGGCTCTCACCGAATGGCGTCCAAGAACTGGCGAAGGAGGTGTGGGTAGATAGGCAGACGCCATAGTTGCCACCGGGGGGCAAAACCTGGATGAGGCTGGCACAGGACTGTGCAGATTGGCACAAGAAAAGAGGGGCCGGTTGATGATGATGATGTATGAACATATTACGAAGATCTGTAAAAGGGCGTTTAGAAACTTGGGATTTGTTTTGAGGCAGACATGGCACTTCACTAACATCGCTTCAGTCAGGATCCTGTATGACGCACTGTATAGTTAGGGTACAGAAGCTAGGATTATTGATGTTACTATATGTACCTACTTGTTTTTCATTGTTTTTTTATATTTTAAATTAGTTAGTTTTAAAACCGCGTTATCGCATTAGGTGAACACCTGTAATGATAGTTGTAAGGGATTTTTATTAAATAAATAATAAATAAATAAAAAACAGTATATTACTTCTTTGAATGCAATGAAGCTGAATGTTGTATCATTCTGGCTTCAAACGCTTGCCCTTCAGTCAAGTTTTCCGGAAATGTAAGTTTTTAGTGCATTTTAATTAGTCAGATATTACAATGTCAACGTTTATGACTGAGGTCAGTCTGTCCGTCACGTCACGCAATGAATCATTCGGTTCTAGGAAAAGGGTTTGTACACTTTTTATATTTTAAAATAATTTCTGATGACGTATTTACGAGTAAGTACAAGTTCCATTAAATCACTTGTCTGATCAAAGAATTCTTTTATTTTTCATCGACATTTATGCCGTAAAAACCGAACTAAAAGATTTTAAATAGTGGTATTTTTCATAGCATTTTTTTTATTGACTGACTTTATTGATTGACTGACACTGACACAAGCGACTACTGATCATGAATTCCTGGGTTCGATTCCTGGCTTGGCCAAAGTGTTATTTTGTTTTTCCATCTATATTTTCTCAGTAGCAGCCATGGAGACTGGATCTGTGCCCGGAGGACAGCAATAGGCCCGCCCACTATTACATGGGACTTAGACATAACTGGTGAAATGTAGGTGTACTCTTTTATTTTTTTCGGAGGGTGGAAAATCATAAAATAACAGGGGTTTTTTGATGATTTTCCACCCTCTCTTGGGCAGAGCGAAAGCGAGTGTCAGACGTCTACTAACTAGAAACCACCCACGTTCCTTCTTAGCCCTTTATGTCGAGGCCGCGGTATCTCTTGCGAACAACCCGCAGCCCCGACTAAGTACACTTCTACTTAACCCTTCGGGAATTACAGGCGTGCTGTTATAAAACTTTTATTACCTAAGTCGCCACATACCTTCTTAATGAGGCTGTGACAACAGGAGCACGCGAAGATATCATCTTTGTAATCTTAATATCTTAAAAATGTCAAGCATGTTCTTTTTATGACACATTCACGATTCCACTGAGCTTTTTTCGTGATTACTTAATTTATGAAGAAATATTATGGCTACTCATCACATTAGTTACATGGCTGAGAATTTAAATACACCAGTAATTAAAAAAATCCCTTGACAGAGAAAGCCGATAGTTAAATAGTCTGAAAGCGCTTGGCTAGGTTGCCTCTGGATGGCTGAACACCCATTTCATACCGAGATTCCTCCGTGCCTCTGGAAAGCACGTTGACCCATTAATCCCGACTGTCATTTCTAGATCTCTGCTAGTCTTTGCAAGTAGTCCGTGGCCCGAAAGTTTGACAACCCGTCTTATCACAGGCTATCATATTACCCAGTAGGGTTGTGGAGGTCACATAAGCAGTCGCTCGTCAAATGGTTGTGAAAATGATGATGATGATGATGTTTGTACTCCATTTATAAAGCATCATAGAGCTATAATATGTAGTTCCCGAAAAGAATTAGAGACAAGTCATCAATATCATCATCAGCCTATAATGTTCCCACTACAGGAACTCAGGCCTCCTCTCTAGGAGAGGGATGTCACCGTTTGAGAGCAGCGGTGATGAAATAAATTACACAAAGTAATGCGCCTGCCTGGGTTCGAACCCACGACTTACTGATCGTAAATCGGGGCCGCCATCACTTGGCCACCGCTGCAACTTAGGTATAGGTACCTATCTGTTTTCTAAGGTTCCATTTAAAATGAATAATCTCATTAGCCAACTTGTTACATAAAGCTTTCTTGATGCAACATTACGTTTTGTATCTTATTTAAACATGTTAGAGGAACGAATGGATAACGTCATTTTTGCGTCGCTCGCGCACGTGCCGGCCAGTCGAAGGCTTTGCGGCGACGCCCGTCTATTGGGTGCAATGGTACTGGTGCGATGAAAACTATTACAAAAATGTTTTGATTTTTAAATCATTTCCCTGTAATAATACCAGATTGGTTTTAAGAACTTTTAAAAACTATAAAATATTGTGCCAATTTTCTATTGATAGCCACCAAAATTGCAGTTTTTATCGCAGTGAATAAATCTTCTTTTTTTCGGCCTCGTAAAGGAACAAATATAAATGTGAAAATCCTACTTAAACAAAATATTAAACTGCGTCCATTCAAGACTCTCCAAACAGTTTTGGTTGTCTAATCTCAGTCCAAATGTTTATAAGGTCCACTCTATACTAACCCCTTAACTTTAGCTTTTTACTTTGACTTCTTCGTCAAAATTAGGCTATGAAGTTAGAGTAAAAAGAAAGTAAGCCATAATCACTTTTATTCTAACTTAGTGAATGGATATAAATATAGACACACACATATAGAGTTAATTAATAGGATGGACACAATAACACTTACAGAATTTAACACATTCATAAACAGACTAAAAATTAAACACCCCCAAACCATTCTGTCATCGGCAGTACTACAATAAAAGTCTTCAATCGGTGGTAGGTACAGCACGATCGCGATTGTTAATCTGCCTCTCGTTTTCACTCGTGAATGGCCGACAGACGAAGGTCAGCACAAAATTAAAAGTGTTCCAGTATCTGATTACAGAGACTTATTATGATTTGAGCTAGGCGATACAAAAGCTTCCTGCCTGCTGTGTTTAATATAAATAACGAAATTAAAGTGCATTGTTTGGTTAGGAGGTTTTTAGGTACGTTTTTGTGTGGTATGCAGATGATGTATTGATAAGGTCTAGTTTGGCGATGATTTATGTGTTGCATAGTCGTTTTCTTGGTAGTGGTATTTGTAAGAAGAGGTTCTGTTACTGTGTTCAGAGCTCTTTGAGAAATAGTTTGAGTTCTACTTCTCCACCATGCATTTGGATTATTGTATCCCCGTTTGGAGATAGGCGTAGATTTTGCAGGTACATGGGCCATTTCAGCTTTGTTATAAAATTAGAAATGCGACGTCATGGTGATGTTGGGTGGGGCTTTCCAGGTTTGATTTTGAAGGTTAGAAAAGCGTCTTTTTGGTGCTTTTTCGTCTAATAGGTAGAAAGAAAGAAAGAAAAAAAAAATATTTTTCGCAGGAACATGAGGAGCATACAATGAGACAATAAATAGCAATAGGTACATAATTATACAACACATAACAAATATAAAAAAATACAACAAGCAAGGAAAATACAACGAAAGTTGCACGTCGTGACTGCGACAAGCAGGTTACCACTCAACATGGTGCTGTGCTATGGGGACTTGCACAGCGCTGGTTTTCAGTGATCACCCGTGAAAAACGTACAAAAGTCAAGACAGCATTAATATTATTGAGGTATATAAATAAGAAAATAAAATAGACAGTGCTTGAAATCTAAAGTACTATAATGATTATGAGATAAAATAATAATTACAAAAAAAATCTAAAGGTATGATTTGCATGCTAAACAGAACAAACATTTTACAAACAATATCATTGATGTGATGAGTTTTATTTTGTAGCACTGAAGTCTTTTTCCCAACCTTAGATTATATACATGTATATAATCTAAACCTGGAACATATGAAAACATCGGCCTAGAAAAGGGAGCGGGTGTAAAAGAGAAAACGCAGTTATTCAATAATGTTGTCAATAAATAAATGGTCCACTTTCCCTCAAATATGTCATGACATTTTAATATACCGTTTGGCCTTCAATGTAAATACTACTATTATACGAAGTTCTCAGAAAAAGGTAATTGTAATTATGTTTCGAAAAAAGTGAACCAG
This sequence comes from Diarsia brunnea, assembly GCA_949774965.1. Classification (NCBI taxonomy): domain Eukaryota; kingdom Metazoa; phylum Arthropoda; class Insecta; order Lepidoptera; family Noctuidae; genus Diarsia; species Diarsia brunnea. Next base: position 7,293,391 of record OX459013.1, on the reverse strand, counting down.
AATCGGTTCTCATCTCAGTGAACAAAAACACTGTTACTGCGTTCCCAGTAATGAACAAAAACATCTTTGCTGATCAATTTCGCTATCTTCTGACAGTTTTTGTCACAAATCAATCACCCAATTGAAGTTTCACGCGATTATCATTTTGACGTTGATATTTGAAAAAAGAATTCGATGCAATTCGATGGTTCGACTGTCATTTGTCCGATTGATCTTTGGTTATTTTTTTTTTTTTTGTTTCCAGCCATATCTTACGTCTTGAAACTGCTATAGCATGACGTTTAGAGAATGGATATGTGTTTAAAACTATATAGTCGTTATAAAATTATCGTAAATTAAATTCTACTTCCAAAATAATCATTGGAATGGTGACAAAAACAGATTTTTAGGATGGCAATGTTTTTACTTTTTAACCGACTTCCAAAAGGCCTAAAAGGAGGATTGAGTCGTTGAAAAAAATAGAATTCAACAAACAAAAGTAACCGACTTCATAAGCCGTAGTTATTTTTCAATGTTTGAATAAGTAAAAAAAGTTTTTTGTCAAAACATTAAGATAATTATTGATATTGGTATCTAAGCATTCGATTCGAGTCGCGTCCGTTCGACAGGTGGCTCTATAGTTAAAAAGAAAGTAGGCTGTGGTAACCATGGTATCTTACCGATTGTTTATTTAGATTGACTATATTGTAAGGCTTTTCCGTTACACGTCACGTGGCACTGGTTTATGGCTGTCTGGAGCACTTGTTTTCCTTTGGAATATCTAAAGAAACCTTCTGTTTAGTTACAAGGGTTGGGCCCACTAGTAATAGTAATGAGTTGACAATGGCACGGATTACCACCAATCAAGTTGCAAAAAACCAGTTTATTCGGATATCTCTTTATACGAGAAATCTGTACAAAACGAGGCCATGTTATACTGGAAATGTGTAAGTTGATGCGTCGCTGTTTTTATAAAGCTTGGTGCACACGTCGTGTTTTTACTTACTAGAAACCTTTTTTTCTTAGCGTGTCGATGACAATATTTAGACTGAGTCAGCCCAAAATTTAGCGACGAGTTTGGCATTTTCTGTTCCGTCCATCAGCTCCTGAGATATGCAAGTTACGGGACAGGCAGAACACGATATCAAGTGTCCCATCGTTTGTGGGGCAACACCACATTTACTCTCCAGGGCAGAGTCATCTATGAATCTCCACTGGATCAGGTTTTCCATGCTTCGGCCAACCTATGTCCGCAGTCCATTAAATGACTTCCAGGCCAGCCATGGCAACTCGTGGCCAGACGGGATATTTTCGGTAAGTCGCACAAATGGGATGGGTAGGCAAACACTTTCTCGCCACAGCTTACCTAGCTACCATGGTGAAGGTACCTTAAAGTATACCCATAATTTACCTAGTTATGTAGGTATGTTTGAGTGTGTTGTGACGCGACTTTGGCGAGGCCTGTATCAAAGAGTGTTCTGCAATAAGCAGAGTTGATTGCTAAATCATTATTTAAAAGATAATTACACAGCATAAAAACTTAATCTTTTAACTAACACTATCTCAGAGGCCATTGAAAGTGCAACAGCAAACGCAAATTTCAATTAAAAAATCCCGCATTAAATGATTTACATGCAATTTCATGAACAAAGTATTTCAATATACTATTCTGTGGTGATGAAACTTGCATCGAAAGCTTGCTAGACAGTGCGTCAACCAATATGAAAGTGATTTGTTTAATCACTAGACCGTGACGGCTGGTACAGTCAGTACAAAATGCAAGTGGACACTGAAACGGCAATTTCTTTTCCCAAAAAAATTCATTTTAAGCAGTTTGGTCTGAATTTATATAAATTAGTACAAGAAAACAGTCAGAAATCACGCACATGAAAGAAGAAATAAAAACTGCTCAAGCAAGATGCACATTATAAAATAAACTTAAAATAATACCAAGTAGTTAATCAAAAACTATGCATCCAGTGTTGTTTTGAAAAGGATCACCATGACAAAGTTGGCAGGGATTGTGAAGAAATCTGAAGCAGAAAGAACAATAAGACGACACACAAAAATTAGCTTTTCAAATGAATCTCTGGTACTGACTGTACAAAGCAAATATGAGGACTTCAACACATTCTATTCACTATTTCTAGAATGACTGCGTTATGAAACTGTCGTTGTTCGTATTCAATCACGAATTTATTATTTTCTTGCTTTGCATAAACATAATTTGTTTTTTTCCACGTGATTGCAAGTCTCTACTTTGCAGTACGTAATTTCAGTAGCAACAAGCAAGCTTACTTTATAAGTGACTAGCGGACGTCACGCGATTTCACACGCGTTGTTTCCGTTCCCGTGGGAATACAGGGATAAAAAGTAGCCTATGTCACCCGGGGATAGTGTTGCCTCCCAACGGTGAATGATTTTTTCAAATAGGTTCAGTACTTTTTAAGTTCATTCGTTACATACAAAAATACAAATATTTCTTCTTTATAATATTAAGTAGGTATAGATTCGGATTCCGGATTTTGGTTTTTTTTGTTTTTTTTTTTATTGGTTTTTTAGGTTTTCGACTCATTTTGAGTTTCACCAACTGGACCCGCTCATATCGAGTTGGTAAAACCCTCTCAAATTAGTTAATCTCTGGAGTTCCAAAACATCGTGCAGAGATTGGCTTTGTCCTTCCTTTTTTGTTTACATTTAAAAAGAGGTGGGAAAATGTTTTTAAGAAGCCTTGCTAGCATGCGTTTTTTTTTTGGAGGGTTGAAAATTATTAAATGACTCCACCCGCTCTGGGCGGAGCGGAACGAGTGACAGACTTCTACTGACTAAAAACCACCCATGTTCCTTCTTAGCCCTTTGGGCCGCGGTATCTCTTTCGAACAACCCGCGGCCCTGGTTACTAGCATATCAAACATAATTATGTAATAATAAAGCAAAATAGGTGACATGATTTTGTGTCATACAAAACTAGTCTGCATTGATACCAGTTATTTATTAATACAGATTGTATGTGGCTGTGGATATAACGCATGCCAAATAATTAAAAAGCCTTTCTTTATCTATTAAAACTGTTCTTTAACAACAACATATTCCCTAAAACCAACACTGCCAGGCAGGCAGTGACACATCGCCTTATTACCCCACTTCGGAAACAAACAGCTCGCCTTGTGTTCAACACACATCCTATTCTTCCCGGCCATTCAACATCCATCACCCGACTTCACCCGACGTCCTTACACCAGCTTCGTGACGTGTCGGTTATCTTCGGCGCAGCGCGTGCACACAATTTGTGTGGCTCGAGCGCGCCTTGATAACACCTGAATAATACATTCGCTCTCGTTCTAGTTTCGTTTGTTACAGGAATCGAGGTTCTACATTACTGATCTAGATAAAAGCTTCCTCAATGAGTGAGCCTATACAGCGTGTACCAGAATGGTGTGTTAAAAAAGGATAGACACAATCATGCTAATCAATTTACTCCGTGGGACCAACATCATAACCCCAAAAAAATATATCAGTTGTTCAATCCATTCGGGTTTCGTTCAAAGAGTTATTTGTGTGGATGCTGAGTCCGGCGGTTCCGTAAATAAGAATCAGATGACCTGTCTGATAGATACTGGATTAGACGCCAACAAAATTTATTTGGTCATACCTACAGTTTTCGTCGCCGGAAAATTCTGTCAATCATGTCAAGTTTGTCGAATTAGATACACATGGTTCTGAAAAGTTCACGGAGAATTAAAGAAAATCCTACATAGGAATGCATTTAAGATTTCTTGACAACAATTAAAAAGAAGTTGGGCCACTCCCAACTTCTTTTTAATTGTTGTCAAGAGTGGGGAGGGAGTGGTAACCTATCGATGATTGCATAGATGTTCGCTGTATCTATAAAGACAGATTGAATTCATTGATCCTTGGCAAGCAGCAAACGCCTGCAGGTCCAATTTAAATTAGACCTGCAGGCAACAAGGTTCCGAGGACAATAGGTACACACACTTAAACATAACATCACGCCCGCTATTACCTGAAGGGTGAAGCAAACCTACACATTCTCTTATAATACTAATAATACCCGATGCAAAGGAGCTTACATCATCAGTAACAAGAAACTTGCATATTCATACGAAGCTTCGCAGAAGGCCAAGGAGGCTTTCAAAGTGTCACTAATTAACACTAAAATGGCAATTTTTCTAGAACACTTACGTGTGAATGTAATCCATTTCCATATCCATCGGCTATTGATGTCCACAGTCTATCCAAAGATGGACTTTACTCACAGTACAACAAACTAGAAGTGATTTGTAAGTAATACTATAATTGGATTCATTAAGAACACCCGACGTCATGAGATATCACAACAGAAACTAGACTTAGCTTTTATGATGGTACGGTTTAGTATTGCGTGGGCCTGTTTGATAGACAGAGTATGTAAACTTACCATTAAGTACTTAGTAGGGTGACCAAGCTCATGTCAATAGTAGGATCTAATAGGAATGATTCGCTTCTTGTGTTTTTTCAAGCTTCGCTGGACATAATGGTCCGGGAGTTGCAAAAACTTGCTTTGTCAATATTAGGAAGTAATTAAGGCGCCTTTGACAGTCCTATTAAATTGTCTGATGGTGAGGCAGTCGATGCGTCAATTTGTTTTTTTGTTCGAACGCACAATGAAAACATTATTGGGTTGCGTTTGGAAAATTACATATTAAAAGGCTTCTATTAATTTTTTGTTTCGTTGTTTATTGCTGACTGGTTGTGATGTTTTGTTTTTCATGCAAGGATATTTCCCACACTTGACTGACCCGTTGGTCTTTTGGTTGCAAACGCGACCGCTGTGCGTGTGGTCCTGGTTTAGATTCCCATGTCGGGCCAAAAGTTTTTCCATAAGAAATTTCTCAGTAGCAGCCCGGAGTATGGAAGGTGGAGGAATGGTACCTCCGTGCCTAGGACAAGCATGCTAAGCCGTTGGCCCTGCACCTGATCTCTCTCCGGTCCAGTCGGATTTCGATCCCATCAGCACCTGTGCATGCGCACACACTTGTGCATTATAATATTTCCCGTACCAATGGCTAATCTCCGCTACAAATGGCCGCGGTGCCCGAAAACGGCCAGAAGGACCATATATATTTCCCACACTATTTGTCTATACTAGTTCTGTTTTTTTATATGGTTGGATATTTTTTCCGTCACGAATATGCAGGACAGGTAGCAAATTTCGTGTCAGTGTCTTACTAACTGCTTTATCTATTGATACCTATCGGTTATTATGATGTGTAGGTTTTATATCAATCCATATTGGATTAAGTATATAGATCAGTTTGAATGTAGGCTGAAAGGAATTTCACGACCAACACACACCTACAATTATTATTTTTCTTAAAACGCTTAATGCATTTGAGTGGGTTGGAGTTTGGATAGGCGGGTACTAAAGCCATTAATTTAAAGTACCTCACGAGAATACCTTTACTTGATGGTTGAACTTTAGAATTTCCTAATTTTTCAGTATATTTCTACTCTGAAAATGTTTTTCCTATCACACTGTCTCATAAATACTCATGGCATAATATTATTTTGATGTTTAGTTGTTTGCGTTAACAAAATTGAAATTCTGATTTCCTAGGGGTATCTTGCAAGCCGACCCCTACCCTGGTGTGAAAAAGGTAAGGTAAGTAATCCTGATACAATATTAGCAAAACAGCTACACACACTGAAAGGAATCGACTATCTTGGTATGGACATGTGATGAGGAGGGATGAATTGCATATTATAACACTAATATTATAAAGGCGAAAGTTTGTGTGTGAGTGTGTATGTTTGTTACTCTTTCACGCAAAAACTACTGAACGGATTTCGATAAAATTTGGAACACAGATAGTTTATAACTTGGGTTAACACATAGGATAGTTTTTATTCCGATTGTATCTTCCCGTGGGATAATTTTCGAGTTGTAGCCGCTGGCAACACCTAGTTGTGACTAAAAGAGAAATGAATATGTTGATGGATGAAGAGTTCTCGTTGAGGGAGAGGAAGACCAAAGAAACGATGGATGGATTGTGTAATGAATGATATGAAAGAAAACGGAGTAAATGATAGCGTAGCGGTTGACAGGGGATGCAAGCGGCAGGTTGCCGTTCGGTTTGGCGTTCTATAGAGGAGGCCTTCATCCTGCTTTGAACGTCTTCTGGCTGATGATGGTGGTTGACAGGTAAAATGAAAGAAAAAACTCGTTGCACTCCAAGTAACATAAAAAAAGGACAGAAAGATGATAATGAGCACACACATGCATATTCTTCTTTTTTTTTTTGGGTGTGGGAAATCATCAAAAAACCCCTCCCGCTCTGGGCAGAGCGAAAGGGAGTGTCACACTTCTACTGACTAAAAACCACCCATGTTCCCTTTATAACGAGGCCGCGGTATCTCTTGCGAACAACCCGCAGCCCCGACGCAACACACCCATATCCTTCACATACAATAATGACCAACAACTAAAACAGCGTACAATATACTTTCTACACACTAAATGATTGCTAATTGATGACGTAGTGAAACTAAACGATCGCCACAAGAACAATATTGACATAACATTAGCTATAATGATACTTTGTACATATCCTTTTAGTCATTAATCATGATCATTAGTTCGCGGTTGCAAGCGTTTGAACATTAACTATTAATAGATACGTTATTATGAACTGTCAATTGTTCAATGAAAAACTGAATTCAGTTGTGATGGAGACTTGATATTACTGATTTTGGGTTGGCCTGTTATGCATCATTTGCCTACCCTTTTCTCAACTATGTTAGGGTTGACTTCCAGTCTAACCGAATGGGATTTTACATTCTATTCTACTGCCAATCTGACCTCCACATCCACATCCCAATAGGGATGTTTACTGACTAATAAAAATATGATTCTAATTAGTCCGTCTGTTAGGTTATCGAAAAATATTGGATACGTATTTTTTGTTTTATCAAATCAATAAAAATTGACGAAGATAAAACGCATCAAAGATTTGAGTGGGGGGTTGTGACGTCACTCACCGGTAAAAAATGTCATACTAATGTCTTAGAGATTATCAAACTTATTTTTTTTACCGCCCCCTTTGAAAATTAATTATTTTTCAGCGCCCCCTATTTTTTTTACACTCCTGTTAATCAAATTAAAACAAACAATATAGGTACCTACTATAGATAGATACCTAATCAATATTAGTTTTAAAACTAATCTAATGAGATGGATGAATTTGATGATTTTGAATGAGTTTGTTGATGTCAGGTTGAAACATGCAAACGATTTCTCTTTTTAGTAAGCAGCGTTGTCACAGCGCTAAATCCACGTTCACACAAATATCACGACGGGAATGCTATCAAAAATCTTTGAACGATCGACCACAATCCAGGGTACAACTGCGAGATTGACTTTTGTAGCCAAAATTCTTGGTACCCATTTTTTAATTTGATTTTTAACCGTCTTCCAAAAAGGAGGAGGTTCTCAATTCGTCTGTATGTTTTTTTTTTATATGTTTGTTCAAGGATATCTCCGTCATTTATCAAACGATTTTCAAAATTCTTTTTGTATTCGAAAGACTATACTCCCGAGGTGGTCCCATTGTCACCAAGTCAGGATCTGATGATGGAAACCCTGAGAAATTGAGGGCAACAATCGCTTTTTAAGTATTCGCATCTAGCAGTAATCACTTCATGTTGATGAGCTGACGGTGGAAGGTAGAACTCCTCAACAGTTAGGAGTTGGAGGATAATTCTTTAATAAAATATTATAGGGACGTATATGGTTGTATTCTTTCAGGTTATCTAGGTGAGCTGATTATGGAAGGTACTACTCCTCAGTCCTCAACGGTTAGGAGTTGAAAGCAATAATAAGGGAATCTTGAAGGTTAAGGGTTAAGTTTCTTGGTTGAATGTTAAATGCATAGTAAATATTGTGTCCATTTTTTGTTATTATTAAGTTCAAGTCATCACCTTGAAGTTGAAGATTCATATCAAATCTTATACGAATATAATAAACTTTAGTGAATTTTAAAATATAAAGTAAATGAAATTGCAAATCAACCATCGCCCCCCTAAACCTCGCCAACGCCCCTCAATTTTTTCTGGGTCCCTCAATGCCCCCCTCTAGGTCTCCAACGCCCACAAAGGGGCGCTATCGCCCACTTTGAGAAAGACTGTCTTAGAATATGACATCACACGAGTTTTCAAAGCACTGTATCGTCTTCATTGTTTGTTTATGTGAAAAAAGAAAAAATACGTATCCAATATTTTTTGGAAATATATCTGACGGACTAATTAGATTTATTTAGTTAACTACCTTAATAGTATTGTATTGGGTAATATAATAAGACCCTTGATAAGACTGGTTGTCAGACTTTCGGGCCACTGAGTACTTGTAACGACTGTCAAAGATCTTTAAATGAGTCGTTATGAAATTGTATTGAATTTTTTATACAACTTTTCATGAGATGTAAGGGTGAGCTTTTTTTTCCAATAGCTTCACATAATTCTAGGTGTTAGAGCGTGGACTGTAAGTTTCAGAGTTTGTAGGTCTTTCATAGTGAAACACTGCAAGTAATTGCCACCAGAACTATTTATTATCGTAATTTGCACGGAATACAATGCTTGCACACCAATCGGTAGACGGAAGTAAGATACGAGACCGAATGAACAATTGAGTATGTAGTTAAATATAAAAATGGCAGTATTGCCAGTTAATATTGTAGGATTCCTACACTAGGTACCTACCTAAATAGTTGGCACAATACTGAATGAGGGATTGCGAAAAATTATGTTTATTCTGTAATTTGGTTATTACAAGTAGACTTTTACATAAAATTGGCAATAAAATTAGATAAGGTCGCTGTTTCTTATTCGATGAGACCACAGTGATTTACATTCACACACACACATACACACAAATATATTAAATTATCGAGACCGGATGACATTGATAATAGCAGAATAACCAAAAGAGCGCTCTTTCAAAACAACATACTTAGTTGAAATCATCAGTTACCAAGAATAACATGTGTTGACATGAGCAATTACACTTTATAAAGAAAAATGATTTATTTATAATTTTACACTGCAATTTTTCTTAAGCAACCTGCATCAAGAATCGTAAAACGTCTCACTTTCATGGCCAACATTCATATCAGCGTCCTTTTGTATAAAACGTACGCAGAATTACACAATTGTTTAATCAAAATACCGAGAAACCACACTATCACGTCATTCATCGCACAAATAGATTCGATCACATAAATCGATATTTTTTTATCGATACCTGACTATTACACAATTGTTACGTGCAAAACAGTAATTACTTACGACCAATCGCCTTCCGTGTACCGGGGGACAATGAAACCGATATTCCGTTCGAAAACGTTTCGCTATCGCACTATATAGATCTCGGTCAATCTCTATTTTTTTGTTACACAAACACGCAATTTGATGATTTTATTTTACGCGTCAATTTTGTTGTTACATTATTTATTACGGGGAAACTGTATTATTCCGTTTTGTCACGACGAAAACGTTGCGTTCCTATTGATTTCGGTGAAAGTCTAACTGACAGATACTCAAACGACTTCTAACTGAGATGTTCTTAAAAACTGGCCCCGACGGGACCCGCAGCCCCGACGGGGTCCTGGGTTCAATCCCCAGGTCGGTCAAAGTGTTATTGGGTTTTTCGATCAACAATTTCTCATTAGCAGCTACGGACTTGTGCCCGGTTGATGGCAATAGGCTCGCCCGGTATTACATGGGACTTAAACATAACTGGCGATTTGTGGGTTTACTAATGGGTACACTCCTGCCTAACCCTTCGGGGATTATAGGCGTGATGTTATGATCCCAAAGGCGTTTCAGTCTCTACAAACAAGCGCAGCATGAGACGATCTCAAGTTACGTTTGAGAATGCGGCCATTAGCTTCAAGTTTAAATAAAAAAGAAGTGGCTGATGAAACTCGTTGCAAAAGTTTGTCATAGAAAAATGAATCGGTCGCAAATTCCTATGATTATGTTGGCAGTGAAGCACGTTGAGTAATAAATTGTAGATCTATTAAAATTACGTCTCAATTATCCGGTGTGCCCACGCAATATAAACAACACTTTCCAACTATTTTACTGATAATATATCGAACTTTGTGTTTAACCAGACGAAATAGTAACAAAAGAACTACTTCATGCAATCGCTGCTTCTGGTCCTGATTTCAATGCTGAGGTTTTCACATTAGGAGTTCTCAGCAGCAAATGTAGATCTACGATGGTTTATCTAAGCCTAAACGATCGGGGTAAACCAGAAGAAGAAGAGAACTATGTAACCTACCTGTATTTATCTTCTATTTTAATAACAATTAATTTAATATTTATGCTGTAGAGGAAACAACCGCATAATAGCTCCCTCTTAAAGATTTTTAAACCTACACTAACAAACAGTAAAATGACCACTAATTGATTTCTTTGAAATGTTTATAATTACTTTGAAAAGTTTCCGCTAAAAGCTTAAAATTTTCCTTGTATGTGGTGTAATAATTTATTCCAACGATATTTTTAAGGACGAAGAATGGTGGTCAATCTTTTTAGTATTTCAATTAAATCAAATAATTAACTGAATCTTAAATTAATAATTCTGTAAACAGTCTTAAATCAAATAAATAATCAAATCAAATCAAACTAGCCATTTATGTCCCACTGCAGGGCAAAGGCCTCCCTTCCCTCTTTAAATAAATAATGTTAAGTCTTAAATCTAGACAATAAGAAATACATGCAATGTGCATGCATAAATCACACCTCGTTTTCAATTAAGGTAACCTGAGCCTTTTTTTTGGACGGTGGGAAATCATCAAATGACTCCTCCGGCTCTGGGCAGAGCGGTAGGGAGTGTCAGACTTCTGCTGAATAAAAACCACCCATGTTCCTCCTTAGCCCTCTGTGTCGAGGCTGCGGTATCTATTTCGAACAACCCGCAGTCCCGACGGGCGTCGGTCCTAGGTAACCTGAGCCTTTTGCCAAGTAACCAAGCCTTACACACTCCTTTTGCCAAGTCCACATTCATACATATTATTATGGTCAAAATTATAACATCAATCTATATGTCTGTTTGTAATATCAAAATACAGTACCCGGCGATAAATATTGCACTTCGACCTTTGGACAAATCAATGCAATTAATTCGATAATCAAGTTCTTATTTTGTATTTAGCTTGTCGTGAAACATTATCGAACCGACATAACTTGCGGCAGTTATATATAAAAGCACAGCGGAAAAGAGATGTCTCGAACAGTCATTTCGTATATAGTTTCTCCAAAGGTCGATGTGCAAAATTTATCGCCGGGAACTGTAACAGCTTTTACCGAATGCGGAATGCTGAAAGTATAATATTATAATGGTAATTATAAAAAAAAATAGAGTTTTATTCTGTACCATTGTCGGTCTGTTCGTTTCAGCTAATTTCCAAAATGACTAGACTGATTTTGACAAAATTTAACTGGTAGCTGATGTTATAAGGAGTAATGAAGACTACTTTTATTTTAGTAAAAGAAATTATTAGTTTAATAAAAATTAAAACCCTTGAAATTATTAACAAAATCCAATTCAAATAAGGAAAAAATCTATCTATACTAATATTATAAAGCTGAAGAGTTTGTTTGTTTGTTTGTTTGTTTGTTTGTTTGTTTGTTTGTTTGTTTGAACGCGGTAAACTCTAGGACTACTGGTTGGAATAGAAAAACTCTTTTTGTGTCGGATAGTCCATTTATCGAGGAAGGCTTTAGGCTATATAACATCACGCTACGACCAATAGGAGCGGAGCATAAATGAAAAATGTTGCAAAAACGGGAAAAGATATTCCTTTTTGAGAGCTTCCGTTGCGTGCGCTGCGAAAACGGTTTAAGTTACGCAAATACCATGTATGAAAGAATTGTTCCTCTTTAAAAGTTCTAAAAAAAAGTCCGCGACAGCATATGTCTATCTTTTAAGATTGACTCACTGTAACCATTTTTTACTATTAAAATGTTAGGTTAAAAAGAATGATATTTTGCGAAGCTTATTTAACCCATATGGTATTAATCTATATCTAAATAAATGTGTTTGTTAGCACAGAAATTTAATATAGAATATTTGTGCCCTTTACTCTATACAGTTTAAACAAATATCTTAGAAGATATCGCAATGTAAAAATATCCGCGCGACAAAATAATTAAGCGCGCGGCAGTCATTCGGTCCGGTGCGGTAGGTTAGTGGGGATTCTGGCCTCCGGGGACTCCGGAGAAATTCATATTCAAAATATTTACTGCACCATAATGTTTACAAGGTGTTACTGTATATTTAACAGTAAGAGATACCAATAGTAATTCACACTTTAATATAATCTAAACTAATATTATAAAGAGGAAAGATACGATTTTTTGTTTGTTACGATTTAACTCAATTTATGTTGACATTTTGTTATAAGCTTTATTATGTGACGCAGACGAAGTTGCATGGGTCAGCTAGTACTTTATAAAGCTGAAGAGTTTGTTTGTTTGTTTGTTTGTTTGTTTGAACGGGGTAAACTCTGGAACTACTGGTTGGAATTGAAAAACTCTTTTAGTGTTGGATAGTCCATTTATCGAGGAAGGCTTTAGGCTATATAACATCACGCTAAGTCCAATAGGAGCGGAGCATAAATGAAAAATGTTGCAAAAACGGGAAAAGGTACTCCTTTTTGAGAGCTTCCGTTGCGTGCGCTGCGAAAACGGTTTAAGTTAGGAAAATATCATGTATGAAAGAATTGTTCCTCTTTAAATGTTCTAAAAAAAAGTCCGCGACAGCATATATATATCTTTTAAGATTGACTCACTGTAACCATTTTTTACTATTAAAATGTTAGATTAAAAAGAATGATATTTTGCGATGCTTATTTAACCCATATGATATTAATCTATATCTAAATAAATATGTTTGTTAGCACGGAAATTTAATATAGAATATTTGGGCCCTTTACTCTATACAGTTTAAACAATTATCTTAGAAGATATCGCAATATCAAAATATCCGCGCGACAAAATAATTACGAGCGCGGCAGTCATTCGGTCCGGTGCGGTAGGTAAGTGGGGATTCTGGTCTCCGGGGGCTCCGGAGAAATTCAAATTCAAAATATTTACTGCACCATAATGTTTACAAGTACAATGGACTACTGTATATTTTACAGTAAGAGATACCTATTGTAATTGTCACTTTAATAATATAATCGAAGAAAATCTAAGCTAAAGAGGAAATGTAAATTTTTTTGTTTGATACGAGTACGATTTAATTCAAGTTAATATGTTGAATAGTCGGTTTATTGAGAAAGGCTAAAAGCTATATTATGTGATGCAGACGAAGTTGCGTGGGTCAGCTAGTATTTTATAATAATAATATGTAATTTCAAGCGGACGACAGCTAGTCTTCAATAAAAAGCTGGTTTTATCTACTTGCCACTGTTGATCTGTTGAAAGTTAATACATCAAATTATATTTCAAGCTGATAAATATGATATTTCCGGAGCAGAGATAAGCTAAAACAAAAGAAATCGATACTCTGTCATCTGTGGAATGAATTGTGTTTTCTTTACGTGCGTGTGTTAGGGTTGTCAAAGACGAGTAGTGTAAACGTAAGTTTCATTTATAAATATTTCAATATATTTTTTGTTTTAAACCGCAAGTGCGGCTGCTGGACATAGGATCCTGGGTTTAATTCCCTGGTCGGGCAATGTGCTATAGGGTTTTTCTAGTCTGGTTTTATGTACGGTTGGTAGCAATAGGCTCGCCCTTATTACATGGGCCTTATACATAACAGGCGAAATGTTATTTATTTATTTATGTACCTACACAAAATACAAAAAAGGAAAATACATATGAAATAGAAGAGCACAAAGGTACTGTTTATTTCATAAGAAATTTCTTCTAGCAGACCTGCGAGAGGAGAGTTGACATGTAGACACAGTGTGTAGAAAAGACAAATAGAAAAATTTTAATTAGAAAATTGTTTTGATATAAAATAAATATACTATAAGTTGATGTTAATGTACTATAAGGAACACCTGCCTAACCCGTCCCTAACAGTTCTAGAAAAAACTTAACTGAATATCAGAAAAGCAAAAAACACACAAAAGTTGGAAGCAGGCAGGGCCCGTTTGTATACGAACGAAATTATGAAAATGGAATGGGCCTCGCCTGTTTCCTGCCTTTGCCGTTAAAACTGCTTTATTTTGTGTACAATTAGTTTTATTTTATTTGTTAAGTGTTCATAAAATTAACTATATTAATAGCGATCCTGAGTGACGACTAAACGTGAGTCATTCCTACCAATTGAAAAACTCATTACTAAGCTATCCGCTTACAGTTACAAATTCTGCCAACTGCAGTAATAATTAACAGTAGAATAATGAACTAACATTAAGATTCCATCCGGAATTTCTCAATAACGGCCAGAGTCTGGATTTGAACCAGGTTGATGACTATACACTGATACACTCGCCCAATCGGGAGGACGGGGACAACGTCATCTAATAAGATGACAGTGAAATACAGGAATACTATAAGTACCTACATTCCAGCCTCACTCTTCAAGAACTATAGGTATGATGTAGTCATGTTAAAAAAAAATGTTAAAAATAAATAGACGATTTTATAGAATTGTTCAAGGAACACATAAAAGAATAAACACAAAGGCCTAAGGGTACGTATTTGAATATCGAAGATTAAAATACCTACGCTTAAAATATCGATGTTCAAAACATCGAAAATGGAAATATCGAATGACCATATAACCGAAACATAAAATATCGAAAGTTTATATTATCGAATGGTTAAATAACCTACGTCCAATACATCTAAAATCTAAATATCTACAAAAGTTACATCGAAATACAGATTATCGAATGTCCTAAATATCGAAGTACAAACTATCGAACGTCCTAAATATCGATGGGTACATATATTATTTGAACATCGATAATTAATTTTTGATGTAAGTAGTATGAGTGGAAAAAGGTTGCTTCTGCAACGTCTCCGGCGCTACGGGAAGTGCAACCCCTTCGCCCTTGCGTAACAAAGGATAGGCACCCATGTTCACCTTCGCAGCTTCGGCTTGCTGGTCGCCTCCGGCGACCAGCCTCAGCCGCTACGGCTCCCACGGGTGCCTATGCTTTGTTACAGCGAGCGGGGGTTGCCCTCCCTTCGCGCCTCCGGATTTTTATATACACTCTAGGGGTAACAGCCAAAAGACTACGTAAATTCGGGGTACCCTAATTCGGTTTTGGAACAATTTCGACCTATTTTATCCATGAAAGTCAGTATCCAGTGTACAAGCATAGGTCAATCGTGAAGGTATTATTTAGGTCTTGAAATTAAAATATATTTTTGAAAGTCAATATGTTATGCTACTAAAGTTAGTGACAGAAACGTATCGCTGCAAAATCGACTCTACGTAGTCTTGTATGCCCTACCCCTAGAGTGTAATTTAGAATCGCGTAGGCGTGGAGGGGCGCGGCAGCCCGCGAGCTGAGGAGTAGGTTGTTTTAACGCCCGCCGCCGCAGCTGAGGCTGGCCGGCGAAGCCGGCCAACAAGCCGAAGCTGCGGTGGTGAGCGTTTAGATCATCTGCGACGTTAAGCTCGCGTGGAACTGCCGGAGCCCTGCAGCGCCGGAGCCGTGACAGAAACCATGCTTGCTTGCATGTTGCATGATTGCTGCAAGCTGGTTTGCTAGATGGTAATCAGTTACTAGGTGGGTTACAAAAAAAAAACACGGAAAACCTCATGTAATGTAGGTACTTTAATTATTTTTACATAATATAAACCCAAAATAAAACACATTTGTACGCAAATGTACAATATACCCACTGCGATCATTTTTTTGTTCTAGACCATACCTGGGAACCCCCTAGTTACGGAGATATTGGGGGTCAAAGTTATAAATTTTTCCCCAAAAAAAAAACGTTTCCCAGCAAAAATTTTTGCGTAGGGGTACTTAGTTTGATGTACAGAATGCTTGGTTAACGGCTGTGTGATGGGTTGATTTACACCCTGTATAATTTTATTTCGGTATTTTAAGTAGTAGGTATTTTGAACGTAGATATTATGAACTTAGGCATAATGTCATTCGATATTTTGAATCATTCGAAATTTTAATCATTCGGAATTTTAATTTTCGATGTTTTAAGCGTAGGTATAACAATTTTCGACATTTTGATACAATCGATATTTAAATTTTCGATGTTTTGAACATCGATATTTTAAGCGTAGGTATTTTAATCTTCGATATTCAAATACGTACCCAGGCCTAAGCCTAAAGAAAATGCCTAAAGAAAAAAAATGTTTTTCCTCAAATTGAATGACTGAATTTCCAATATAATAATAAATGACAACATGAAACGGAAAACTCATACTTTTTATCTTCTGATATTGCTTGTTTTTTTTAATATTTTGTTTTACTATAACCATTTACCGTAAGCCCTTGCTAAGTACAGTCCCGTTCAAAATCAGTAGTGGTCGGCATGAATGATCGCCGTGTATCGTATCTGCGGTACTATCGGTTGCACAAGTCATAAGTGTAGGATTAAGATTATTAAAACTGTAAAACGTTTCTAAACGATAAAGAACTTTGCTTCAGAACGAATGAATGTGAGAGTGGGAGTGAAAGAAATGAGCGAGGACAAGATGGCGTACAACGATGGTTAGATTATGTGTAATTTTATGTCGAAGGTGGAAATAAAATAGTTTAAAGTGTACAATTGTCTTTTTCTGGATATCCCAACACTACAAATTGGGGGCTCGTCCGGGATACCAGAAAAAAACAATAGAAGAAGATTGCCGTGTATGTGTGCTTCGCGATCGCGGTAAGGTGAGCTGCGACCACGTGCGCCGGGCGGCAAATTAACGACGACGAAGTAAGAAGTTTCAAAGTTTTAAAACACAACGATGTCCGACGAGAAGAACCCCGTTCCTACTTTCAACTACGCCGATATAATTCCAAAATACAACGGCACCGACAAGACGTACTCGTCGGCAAAATGGGCGCAGGACATAGAAGACAACGCCGAGATATTCGGGTGGTCGGCGCAGCAAAAGCTGATTTTGGCGAGAAGGTCATTATCGGGCACAGCAGAATTATGGCTCAAATCGGAAAAAGCCTTCAAAAGTTACGAAGAATTACGGACGGCATTACTCAAAGAATTCCCAGAAACGGTCAACAGCAAAGAGATGCACGAGCTCATGGCGTCCCGCAAAAAGAAAAGCACTGAAACCTACTACGAGTATATGTTAACGATGAAGGAGTTGGGTAAGCGTGCTAAATTCCCAGATTATGTGGCGATACAGTATATCATAGACGGAATACAAGACTACGAATCGAATAAAACGATCCTGTACGGCGCGTCTACTTATTCTGTATTAAAGGAAAGAATCATCATCTACGAAACTATGAAGAGTAAAACTAAGAAAAGGCATGATGATGGTACGACGAAGCAGCAGAAGCAGGACCTGGAAAAGAAGGGTCATTCGGAGAAGTCTGGTCGCCGATGTTTTAAGTGTGGTGAGACAGATCACGTCGCCAACGCATGCAAGAAAGGTGTAAAATGCTTCCGATGCAACTCGTTCGGTCATATTGGACGAGAGTGCAAGGAGCCGATCTCAAATACAGATTCGCAGGGTAAGCATAAAGATGGCGGCGGTGGTCATAATTCTCGCACTTCCATGCTGTGTACGAAAATTTCACCGGAACTTGGCGATGGCGTTCCGGATCCGGAAGAAAAACATGGCAGCCACGATCAAGATGAACGAGGAACGAACGAACGAGTGACAGGTGTGAACGAGTCAGTGTTAACGTCAAACTTCTGTCAATCACGTCAGTGTCATAAGTGTCAAAGTGAAATGGTGTTAAGTGTAAACAAAGACTTTGCGTGTAACAAATCAGTTAAAAACATTAAGATTAGTGGAATAAATGTTGATAGCCTTGTAGATTCAGGTAGTGACTTAAATTTAATAGCTTCTAACTTGTTTTTCGAGTTGAATGTAACATCATATGAAAAGGTAAGAGTCACATTGTCAGGACTCGGTTCTACAAGCGTGTTTTCGCTAGGAAAGTTCAATGAAAACGTAGAGATAGATGGATATTGTTTTGATGTGTGTTTTTACATTGTTCCACAAGAAGTTATGCCGTATAAAGTTATTTTAGGCCAACCATTCTTAGTAAATGTTACAGCTGTCATTGATAAAGGTTCAGTCACTGTTATGCCTCACTGTAATGATGTTTTACTGCAGTGTATGCTTGCTGAGGTTCCAGAACCACTATGTTTTGTGTCTGATCCGCAGATACGAGAGGTGGCTCAGAATTTGATTAACAAATACCAACCTAGGAGGATAAAAGAGGCTCCGATAAAAATGACGATAATATTGAAAGATGACATCCCTGTTGCACAGCGTCCACGAAGGTTGTCACTCGCTGAGCAGCAAGAAGTAGAGAAACAAGTAAGTGAATGGTTACGAGATGGTATTATTAGGCCAAGCTTTTCAGAATATGCAAGTCCATTAGTGCTTGTAAAGAAGAAAGATGGATCTACAAGAATATGTGTTGATTATCGAATGATCAACAAAAAGATGGTCAAGGATGAATTTCCACTTCCAGTCATAGAAGATCATATTGACAAGTTATCAGGGGCTAAGGTGTTCAGTAAATTGGATTTAAAAGATGCTTTCTTTCATTTGAAAATAGAGGAAAGTTCAGTTGGATATACCTCTTTTGTAACACATCATGGTCAATTTGAATTCCTCAGGGCACCATTTGGATTGTCAATTTGCCCTAAGTATTTCACAAGATTTATAACGATAATTTTCAGAGATCTTATAGCCAAAGGTCACATTCTTATATTCATTGACGATGCCATAA
Source organism: Diarsia brunnea (assembly GCA_949774965.1). Lineage (NCBI taxonomy): Eukaryota > Metazoa > Arthropoda > Insecta > Lepidoptera > Noctuidae > Diarsia > Diarsia brunnea. The sequence goes on along the minus strand of OX459013.1, from coordinate 7,274,492 downwards.
TTCCAGCGAATGACTATAAAGAAGCAGTTGAAAGGTTAGAAGAAGCACTACAAGTAGCATCAGATTTTGGACTGGAAATAAACTGGAAGAAGAGTGAAGTTCTGACAACCAAAGTTGAGTATTTGGGTCACATTGTGCAAGATGGTGAAATCAAACCCTCCACTGGAAAAACTGAAGCAGTTGTCAAGTTCCCTGAACCCAAGACGGTGAAACAACTACAAAGCTTTATGGGGCTAGCGTCATATTTCAGGAAGTACATACCCCATTTTGCTAAAATAGCTACTCCATTGACTGACCTACTAAAGAAGGATCAAAGTTTTACGTTTGAAGATGAACACAGGTATGCATTTAATATTTTAAAAGAAAAATTAGGAAGTAGTCCAGTACTGAAGATTTTCAACCCAAGAAGACGTACAGAATTACACACAGATGCTTCGAGTTTGGCTTATGCAGCAGTATTAATGCAGTGGTGTGAAGACAGTGGCCTACATCCCGTGTATTACATGAGCCGGAAGACCAGCGACGCGGAAAGAAAATATTCTAGTTACGAGCTGGAAGCTCTTGCTATTATAGAAGGTGTAAAGAAGTTTCGGCACTATCTATACGGCATTCCATTTAAGATTGTAACAGATTGCCAAGCTTTTCAGATGACGCTACAGAAGAAAGATCTTTCAACTAGAGTTGCTAGGTGGGCATTGTTATTACAAGAATTTGATTTTCAGGTTGAACACCGGTCTGGTACAAGGATGAAACATGTTGATGCGTTGAGCCGCAACCCATACATAGGAGTGACTACTAATAGCCTACATGAACAAATAAAGAAGGCACAAGAGCAAGATGAAGGATTAAAAGCTATCATGGAGGTACTCTCTGAGAAACCCTATCTCGACTACTACTTGGAAGGCGGTCTGCTGTATAAAGGCCTGGAAAGAAAACTGATGGTACCTAAGAACATGGAGATGGAGGTCATAAAGAGAGCGCACTCAAACGGACATTTTGGTAAAAAGAAGATGATGGAGCTTATAAGTAAAGATTATTATATTAAAGATTTAACAAAGAAATTAGAAGATTTTATCATCACTTGTATCCCATGTATACTTGGCAGCAGAAAAGAGGGCAAGCAAGAAGGATTTCTACACCTGTTAGAGAAGGAAGATACACCCCTACATACTATCCACATTGACCACCTTGGGCCAATGACGGAGACAAAGAAGATGTACAATCATCTACTCACAATGGTGGATGCATTTACAAAGTTTGTGTGGATATTCCCCACAAGAAGTACTACAAGCAAGGAAACCCTTGAGAAGTTGAGAATCCATCAGCAGCAATTTGGAAACCCCACTAGAATAATTAGTGACAGGGGAACAGCATTCACTAGTCATGAATTTCAACAATATTGTGAAGAAGAAGGAATCAAACATGCCAAGATTACTACAGGAGTGCCTAGGGGAAATGGGCAAGTAGAAAGAATGCACAGGACTATAATATCAATCCTCACGAAGCTATGCATTGAAGACCCTACCCAATGGTACAAGCATGTCAGTCATGTGCAAAGAGCATTGAATAGTACTTGGCAGAGAAGCATCAATTGTACCCCGTTTGAACTGCTTGTAGGAACAACTATGAAAACCAAAGAAGATATTGAAATCTACGACTTACTAATGCAAGAGGGAAGAGATATCTTTGTACAAGATAGAGAAGATAACCGACGTAAGGCGAAAGAGCACATTTTGCAGGTGCAGGAAGAAAATATACAAGCTTTTAACAGAAAACGTAAAGAAAGCACTAAGTATAAAGAAGGTGACTTGGTAGCAATCAAACGAACTCAGTTTGGGTCTGGGATGAAACTAAAGCCTAAATATCTTGGACCTTATAGCATCATTAAGGTCAAAGGGAACGACCGGTACGATGTACAGAAGTTGGACCCTACTGCAGAAGGACCAGGTAAGACATCCACTGTAGTAGATTTCATGAAGAAATGGCCCAATGACTGAGCCATTATCATTCTAGTTATTGTTATTCTATTGTTGCTTTGTGTATGCAACATAATTTTAGTTGTTAACTGTAACAGTGTGTAAGACTGTATTTCTAGTATTAGTATGTTATTAAGATAAGTTGATAAATCTGTAAAAGTGTGTAAGACTTTAGACTGTATTTGTGTTAGTATTAGTATGATAATAGGATTAGATGATTAAACTGTAACAACGTGTAAGATTGTATTCTGTTTGTATTAGTCTTGTGTTAAGCAGGCTAAAAGATGTTCTTGTTAGTGCTGTATAATTTCTGAGGCCAGAAATAGCTACAGGATGGCCGAGTTGTAGGATTAAGATTATTAAAACTGTAAAACGTTTCTAAACGATAAAGAACTTTGCTTCAGAACGAATGAATGTGAGAGTGGGAGTGAAAGAAATGAGCGAGGACAAGATGGCGTACAACGATGGTTAGATTATGTGTAATTTTATGTCGAAGGTGGAAATAAAATAGTTTAAAGTGTACAATTGTCTTTTTCTGGATATCCCAACACTACATAAGTAATAGTAATTACAACAGATGGCCATTGTTCGCGGTGACCGATCGGCCTCAGCGTCGTTACGACCTTCGGGCGTCGCAGGCGCACGATTTTTGACCATTACTCTATATTTACTGGAGGGGTTAAAACCTCCTTTTAATTTTGCTATTGTGTTATTGGTTTCTTTGTAATTGCTTGGCTTCTTTTATATACGTACCGGAAGACATTATAATTTAACAATTGTAATTTAAAATTAAAGTCTCTGGTCATTTCGTTTTATTCCACCATTTTCACAAAGAAAACATGAGTAGTATTTTTTTAAATTAATTTACCGAAAAAAGCACATGCTCGTTAAAAAAAATACGAATAGCATTTATTTGAAAATATATTAATTGCCACTTAGTTCATTTAATTTATGAACTAAATTGCAATTCATGTAAATGTTAAATTTAATGTTAAATGTAATATGTATTTTCATAATTATTGCATTTATCCACAAACAAATAAAACAGCATCATACGGTATCAACAGCTCCATACAAACGCACGCGCACGCCACGATTGGTCCACTTGATATTGACACTCATTAGTCTATTTATTACGCTGTAGATTGGTTATCTTAAACAATATTGCCTCTGTTAATAACCCGATGTGGTTACATGTACAAAATAATGCAACGCCATCAGTAAAGGTGATATGTCGACTTAGTTCCGGCATTCGTAGAGGTCTGTTTTACGGCTCGGCAGTGTAATGAGCCAATAGAATTGCACCTGTACTTCTGTTGGTACAAACAAGTGATTACACTGCACACTGTAGTGGTGCTTAAAACTTTTGAGTGGCTGCTTACACAGTGTCATAGAAACTCATCCTACGGAGAGGTCGTTCGCAATTGATAAAATCCAAGATATTTTAATTGAAAAAAAACACGACACGGACTGCCTCGTTGGTCTAGTGGTCACAAGCGCGACTGCTGAGCACGAGGTCCTGGGTTCGATTCCCGGGTCGGGCAAAGTGTTATTGGTTTTTTCCATCAGGAATTTATCAGTAACAGCTACGGAGTCTGGATTTGCGCCCGGTTGATGGCAATAGGCTCGCCCCCTATTACATGGGACTTAAACATAACTGGCGAAATGTGGGTGTACTATAGGTACACCTCTGCCTAACCCTTCGGGGATTACAGGCGTGATGTTATGTTATGATGTTATGTAAAAAAAACACGTATTGAAATGGGAAATAGCAGTAAAATTTTGGTTGTCAAATCAACAAAGAAGCAACAAGGGTAGTTTGAAACCCGTCGGGGCTGCGGGTTGATCGCAAGAGATACCGCGGCTTTGACATAAAGGGCTAAGAAGTAACATGGGTGGTTTTTAGTCAGTAGAAGTCTGACACTCCCTTTCGCTCTGCCTAAGAGCGGGAGGGGTTATTTGATGATTTAACACCGTCCAAATAAAGGGTTGTTTAAAAATGTTTGATATTTTTATTTAATTTATCAGATTCATTAATAAGATCTCCAATTTAGAGAGATGAAGATTGCCCTTTGGCTATGGGGAAGCTTTTGTTCGGCAGTGGGACAATATAGGATAAGGAAAAAACAGATCTTTTGGGTATGGGCCTTCGGGGACTCCCGATAAGGCCCATACATAGGGGTGTAGCCAGAAGTATCTAAAATATGAATTCACCCACATTTCGCCAGCCGTGTCTAACTCCCATGTAGGTAAAGGAGGAATCCTATAAATAAATAATTAAATTTATCGATTACAAGACATCCTGTATTACTTATCAAGATCGAGACCTCGTCTTCCCTCAATCGCTAACTAGTGTTGTACCCGTATTACCTAAAACGTTATTTTATAACTAACTTACCATTTTATTTAGCAACGATCCGTATCAGTTGATTCCGATTAATATCGGAATTCTAAATGAAGCTCTATTTCAAAATATTCGTATCTAGTCAGTCACACATGTCAATTAGTTGTCGAATATATTTAGAATATTTTTGCAATTTAAAATATTCCACATTCCGGAGATAATGAGAAATATATATATCGCTTTTGGTGGGTAATTACCGATGTACAGGTATTGATAAAGATTTGTGATGGCTTTATAAACCTCTATGAATTATGAATTAATCGCATTTATTTTTATATTTTTCTTTACTCTTTTGAGTAAAGAATCTGGACAAATTACTGAGGTATTCTATATAAATCAAAAGTTTGAAGAGTTCTCATGTAAGTATCACCCATTTTATTCCGGTGCCAATTATTACATTTTCAGTTAGAGAGAGACTTTAATTTTGAAAAGAATCAATAAGGTTTAAATTTAGGAGAGCTCGTAATTCCAGCTTTTATCGTTATTTTTCAATATTTGTTGCCCCTCTCTAACTGGGTGTGTAATCAGGAATACTTAGGGTGATTTTCGAAAGGGTACTCTAACTGGTCCTTATTCCTTATTTACAAAACATAGACATAAAACTACTGATTTCTAATTCATTACTTCTTAGAACGAATGACATCACAGGTGATAAAACCTCATAATATGTTGTAAATAAAATCGATATAAACACACACATAGTGCAAATTAATGTTTGTCATAAATATTTGATGTATGTACCTGCTCATGAGTTATTATCACGACCATCAACATGTCACATTAATAACAACCGCTGTATTGAACTTTAAAAGTCTATCTACTTTGCACGAAGAAATAGGTACACCTATAAATGCAAGTAGCATTTGCAGTATTTAGAACCCTGCTTTTCATTCGTTAAACATAAACCAAACATCACGCCTGTAATCCCCAGAAGGTAAGACAGAGGGGTACCCATTAGTACACCCACATTAAGTCAGTTATGTGTAAGTCTCATGTAATAGGGCAAGCCTATTGCCATCAATTAGCCACAAATTCAGACTCCAAAGCTACTACTGAGAAATTCCTGATGGAAAACCCCAATTACACTGCCCGATCCGGGAATCGAACCCAGAACCTCAACACAGCAGTCGCGCTTCCGACTACTAGATCAACAAGGCAAGTTTAGTTAAAAAAAATATTAAACTAGAAAGTACAGCGGGTTTTTCTACCTTTACCATCATCATCTGCAACCAAAACATGGATGGATAGTGTGAGGAGTCAGTATTAAGGAAGAAAAATGTGTAAGTGATAGCGAGACGTTTGTAAGGGGAGAAAGGAAAAAAAGAGACGGAGTTGCGCTGACCCCGAGTAACGTGAGACTATCATCTGTCTAGCCTTTTCCTTACTATGATGTGGTCGACTTCTAGTCTAACAGGATGCAGCTGAATACTGGATCTTACAAGGAGTGACACATACCGACAGTTATTGCGAGTTACACATATTTTAAGTCCCATGACCTAGGTATAGATCAAAATCTAATCTAACATAAAAGTGAATTATGAAATACTAACCGCTCTAAATATTAAACAGGAATGACTCAACTGCAGTCTTTGGTCAATAATCAGTCGTTATGTACTTATTTATAACAATTACGATCTATAACATGGCCAATAATCACCTGATAGGTCATTGCTGAAGACCTTGAGTTCCTACTGGAGATATACTTTATTAATCACCTTATCTTTCCTTATAGCTTAAACTCATTGTGGCCTTGCACCGGCAAACAGTACATTTATATTAATTAGCAGTTTGTTCTTGAGCGGAGACCACGAATCGGCAAACGTGGGGTAGGTCGTCTTAAGGCTAGGTGAAATACTAATCTTTGAAGGATGGCTGGTGGTCTTACTAAGGGGTATCGTGACGCAGAACTAAGTGGGTTTTGAAGGTCAGATAGGCAGTCTCTCCAATGGAAAAGGCTAGGTAGATGAGATGATAAAGGATCTGGTTGTAGATGGATGAGAGAAATCGATGATCGAGTAATATGACGTGTGTTTGGAGTCCTTTATAGGACTCTCCAAACACACAGAAAAAGAAGTTGTGACTATGAATTTTATCTGCAAACCATTTTTCATTTAGCCCCCTATAATTAAACATATATAGCTGAAAGTTATTGTTGTCTTTTAAAGAAAGAGTGTGGGTTCGAATGAGTTGGGCGTGGTACGTGTGTTTTTGTCAGTGACTAATAAGTAAATGGAGCTCCGTGAAAGTTAGTGTACAGTTGAAAGAAAAGTATTATTGGAGAAACAGACTTGCAAACTAGCAGCACTGAAAGTGACTTTGGAGTGCAACTAATAGAAAACGCACTGCAGGAAAATAAAGCTCCTATTTAACCACATATATTTGATTTTTTTTATCTTTATTCTTCGGAGGTCAGATAAGCAGTGGGTCCACGTAAAATACTAGTATTCAGCGAAATCCAGTAAGACTGCAAGCCGACCCCAATGAATTTGGGAAAAGCCTTGGCAGCTAATGAATTGAATTCCTTATCACGCACCGAAATTTCGAAAGAATGAATAATGTTTGAGTACTTTCTGTATTGTTTTTTCTAATTAATTCAACCTAAACCGACTGTGCTAAGCTTGTTAATCCATTTACTGGTCACTCTGTGTCACTTACCATATATACGCCATCTTTTTATTATTACATATCATATTGCGGAAGCTCTGTCTGATGCTAGGGTATCATATAGATTTATGTGATGCAAAACACGTTCAATAACAAATTAATATGGAAATTATAGAGATCATGGATTCTAGTTTATTTGCATTATGTATGAAGTCGTCACATTAAAGGATTTTCTGAACAAGACGATTGTCATCTAATGTTTATTTACGTGTCTGGTTACAATACTAGTGGAATAATTAAGTTACGAATTAAGTAGCATACAGATCACGAAGTAGGTACATCTACAAGTCATCAAAAAATGGTAACTACGGACTGTGTTATGGACTGTGTTTATATTAATATTAGCTGATAAATATGTTTGTATTTATAAATTTTCGTAGTGTCAGGATTAGTGTTCTTTTTTTGGGTGGTGTGAGAAATCATCAAATAACCACGCCCGGGCAGAGCGAAAGGGAGTGTCAGACTTCTACTGACTAAAAACCACCCATGTTCCTTCTTAGCCATTGTGCCGTGGCCGCGGAATTCCATGTTGCTGACATCTCTTTGAGGCGCGCGTGGAACACGAACGCGCCGTCGACACGGCCTGTCGTCGTCATAAGACGGACGGACTTCGTCTTACTCACCGTCCACAGGCCCGAGAATTAGTGGCCTATAAACTTAAATCATTTCGTTGGGTCTCAAGACCCAACGAAATGATTTAAGTTTAAAAACACATAATTATGTAGACTGTACCTGTAGATTTATTAGTCGTTTAGGTTATTTGACTGCTTAATATTTGGCATATATCGGGAGGCTTTCAAATTTTCATGAAAGAAGAATATTTATAAAAAAATTGTTGTCATTAATTTCAGTAGACCTCTGGAATTGGTTACAAGATTTTATTATACAAGAAGATTAATTTGAGGAATTCCTCAAATTAATCTTGATTTTTGCTCAATAAAATGAAGTCAAGTCCAGATTTAATTAGTGGTTTTGCAGTAAGATGTAAATTCAACGTATACTATAGTGTTTTACACACACGATTTATGTTAATTGTTTTGAATTATCATCAAAACAATTAACGTTAAACACTTCTCATCTCGTCAGGCTTATCATTAATTAAAATTCTTAGGATTAACAAAGCTTTAAAGTTTAACCTTAAAAGGTGTTTAAAAATTTAACCAGTAAATAACAACTATAATGAGTTGTAATTGCCAACTTTATAACTTGCAATTTATGGCGACTTTGGTCGTAATTTTAAATAATATTTCAGCTGCTATTTGTTTTCTTAAATCTATAGATTTGTTAATTTACTTACATCTACATATTTTTAAATAAGTTAGACAGGTGATAAACATCTGAATAGAGAGTTTGGTTTTGACTGTTGAATGAAGTTAGCGAAATATTTAAAACCTTTTTATTTATAAGAATCTTGAGGTCACGTTTCAGTCGGGTAATATAAGGATACACCTTTACTGGATACCTAATCAATATTTTATAATAAAATACTCATCTATAGGAAGTTTTCAACCAATTATCAATTCTTAGAACCTCACAAGACAACGAACCAGTGTAAAATGCGAATTATTCAACATTAACACAATAATATCCAGTAATGAACCTTTATTGTATAAATGAACAACACAGGCGGTAATCATCATTGCTTTTTGATTATTTCCTGCATGCAAGTGAATCCTTACTGCTGATAGATACAGGTCCCACCGCCAGCGATTAGCGTGTAGAGCGAGCAACGAGCAATGAGTGCGTGATGGCGACGGGCGATTCTCGCTGATACGCACGTGTAGGTAGAAGGATAAAATAGCTAAAAAGGAGGTGACTAAATGAAGAGGAGTATAGAAGATGACATGCTGCGCCGAACCAAAAAAATTGGGTTAAGGGAAATTGGGATGATGATGACGCTCGTGTATGTATACAGCATATACCAGTAAGTATTGCAGATTCATATGGGGCAGCGATTACGATGCTAGTCCCATGCAGAAAGTTGTTCGGTTAGGTCGTCTTTACTCTTTAAATAAGAACACACTTTAAACCGAGCACAGTTTCCAAGTGAGTATTCTATCCGCCACGTGAGCATCGCTGAGCGAGTTCTCGTTGACAGCTTGTGTCGCTGAAACAAATAGGAACTCATCTATACGAGTACACAGAACGATTATAAATTATCTTTGGTTTTTTCAGTGAGAATATCGCTTTCTCGTGGCGGTGGGACCAATCTCTATAGCAAAGCGGCATTTATGAGAAATAACTGATGACACGGTAATGACGGCAACATGCCTTTCGGAGTTTGGTATTCTCCATCGATGGGGATATTGTAGGACTTCTAATTAGTAGGAAAAATGTTGAAATGATGTCATGCTGAGAGACGTTATGGGTTTCTGTATAGGATACTATAATGGGTCTTATAGAGCATATGTGCTTATAATGGAAGTAGATGTCATAAGTTTGAGTTATCTTCAATAGTTACAATATTGTTATGGTCAACTATTGGATAGCAACCATTCCTCATTTGCTACTTATTGATTGAACCTTGATTCTCATACATCATAATATTGTGTTGGGTTCTTCCCCGTTGATTAAATAAAATTGTACCTAATCATCACACTTGTGTTTAAAGCTAACATGTATTAACAAATAAATGTTTAAATCGAGTTAAACAAAACAATCTACAACTTCCGAAAAAACTTACAGCCACAGATAATAACTTTGTCCAAGTATATATTGACACACAACCTCTAACCTTTACCGCAGTCATAACAAAAAATATTAAGGGTTAGAGCCACGTTCAATGTCACAGCAATCAAGCATCAGCAATAAAGCATCCATTACACTGTCCATAACGAAAATATAATAACATATCACATAATATCCTCCGACGTGCGTGCATACCTTGCGTCAGAGTGAAAAGTCCGTCGCAACCTCGCTCCGAATAGCTCAACTACTCAAATAATTTGGCGACCTTCGCTGGACAAAGTAACTCTTTTAATTATTATTATAAAGGATCGGTTGACATCCGAGCGTCAAACGTCAGGCTTGTGACGAGGTCACGCCCGCTATCGTGCGATCTCTAACGATTGGATTTCGAAGTTTCGCCTCTGCTCCGATCGCGCAATAATTGTTATTTGTTATTATTATTATTATGATAATGTCGATTAAAGTAATAAAGCGTGTAATTAATGTTGAGTTTTTTCGTAAATTAGTTTTTTTCTTTGTGGCTATTAATTTATTTAAGGCTAGATCTGCAGCCTGGATAACTTTGAGGTCTTTTAAGTTATTAGTCAGACAATAAAAAAACAATTAAACTCAAGTCTTGGAATAACTTTTCTCCCCAATAACACAAGGTAAAGTCCACAAATTAATGGGCAATTTCTTAGGGTTTCTTTGGGAAATTTTAGGTTTTTAGCGTAGGTTTTTACGTTCAGTTTGGGTTTTACCCACGCATGGAAGTAAGCAAGTGCTAAAAGAATGTGTTGAAAAACGAAAGTAGAAACAGCGAGTACTTTAAATGCTACAAATAATTAACACCGACGTGTCTGGAGCAAGGTCGCAGGTTGACATTTCGATTTTTGACAGTTTTCACTTGTTCCAGTTTTAATGGGCGATTATCAGAAAGCTTTTGGAGATCCGCCGAGTATTGTAAAACAGCCGGGTCATTTATACTTTGAGACAGTTATAGAATAATGAACTTCACATAGATTTTGAATTTAAATCTCTTTATTTTGTAAAAGATAAGCATCACATTTGTCATTTAAATAATCATAAAATTATTGTATTCTTTGAATAAATAGAAAGCAATTTTTTTTTTCTTGGACTGTCAGCCAAACCCTACCATATTTATAGATATTGGTAGATAATGGACATCTTCCGTACCTCTCCCAAATTTTAGATCGATGAGATTATCTATTCTGCAAGAGTGCTATTTGCATTGCCGCATTTTTTTATTTTCTATCAAATCACACAATGCCTTACGATTAAAGAAAAAAAAAACTCAATAAATCTTTGAACAAAATCATAATAGTATATAACATAATCTGTGATAGTATACGGATCCATTGAAGTAAGGCCAGCACTCAAATCCGGTTTTTTTTATTTAAAAATAAAGCAGTGGCTACTTAATGGGAGCCGATTGAGTGAACATTAAGTTGAAGAAATTATAATTTATTGACCGCGGAACAATAAATCTTTTCAGTATTAAAAATTCATAAAATATTACGAGCGGTTTTTTAAACTAGTTTTCGGTTTAATAATAGGCAACTGGTGGTATGCGCGAAATTGAGATCGAGAGTCTATAGTGCAAATTGTTTTTTTAACGTAGACTCATAATTTTGCCAAGGCTTTTCACTTGAGTGGATTTAACTGAGTTGTGGGTGGGGTTCGTTAGATTTCATATTTTGCTGAACAATTTTCTACATGGGATCAACATCGTAATCTTGAAATTTCAGCTGTCACATTGGGGTCTCATTACAAATTTCAAAACTGACTACAGTTTTGAAATTTGTAATGAGACATGTGCCATAGGCTAACCCTATCACCATAAACCGGGCACAAATTCCTTAATTTGTGCTACACGATTTTACTAAAAAAAACTGTGTGAAACGTTTTCCGATCAAGGGATTGCTCGGTAAGCTCGCCGTCCGTCCGTCTTATGACGACGACAGGCCGTGTCGACGGCGCGTTCGTGTTCCACGCGCGCCTCAAAGAGATGTCAGCAACATGGAAGGGGCCCGCAAGGGCCGACGCCTGTCGAGGCTGCGGGTTGTTCGCAAGGGATACCGCGGCCTCGACATGAAGGGCTAAGAAGGAACATGGGTTGTTTTTAGTCAGTAGAAGTCTGACACTCCCTTTTGCTCTGCCCAAGAGCAGGAGGGGTTATTTGATGATTTCCCACCCCCCAAAAAATAAAAAAAGGGATTGAACCCAGTTTCCTCTGCAGTCCCGCCTGCGGCTACCACACCAACGTACTCATTCTATAGCCACAAACAATAAAATGGCCAAACAATGATCTACAGTGACCTAATAACGCAAACAAACTGACATTAATACGTTGCGATTGACAATCACATATTAACAACGAACAATTAATTATCATTAATAGACACGACGAAAAAACTTCGGATCTTCGTGTTTGAAGCGGCATTGAGATGACAACGGGTAGGATTATGTTATAACCAGTTACCTTAGACCTTCCCACCCCTTCTTAGACTGATATTAGTGTAAGAGAAAGGGGGAGGGTGGTAAAGGTTTAGAGCGCAGGTTAGACTGGTGGTTGGGTTGACTCGAGTCACGCTCGTGTCGCGACCGGCCACGAGCGGCGCCCTAGCATAACATGGCGCATTCCTTCTGTCAAACTGAGCTTCAAAATTTAACTGGAAAAAATACCAAGAGCTTGCAAGGACAAACCACTAAATTCTAAGGAAAACATGTACTGAGATCAAATCTAGGTATTGTAGTAGTAAAAAATGACGCTCATTGAAATGGCATGGTCAGTCTTGATTTGCAGTTTCGAGTTTTTGTATCGCCTGATTTAGTTTAGTGGTTAACATAATTGGCGTGTGATCGGTTTCGACGTTACAGTCATGTGTGGTGTTGCAACTTTAATATGAGCATCCGTAATGCCTATATACATAATTTAGTTTTTAACTTGATTTGTACTGGTGACTCACTCTCATCCTCACTATGTACAGACGCCAGCATAATAATTATCACGCTACTACAATCTATCTTTCTTTAATAGATTTTCAACTTTATTGCTAAACAAGTAGGTTCAGGGTTGATTGGGAAAATTTTCGGGTCGCTTAATGTATGTACCAGCATTTGTATTATACGTCCTTCTCAAATTGTTGTGCCTGTTTTGTACTTGAATATCCAGAAGATTGTACCGGACTTGCACACCTTTCCGTTACTGCTGCTATAACTTCTGAGAATGCCGTATAATAATATTATAGTCTATCCCAGTATTAACTTAGTTGTGGAGGTCAAATAGGCAGTCGCTCTTTGCAAAATACTGGTATTAAGCTTCCCGTCAGACTGAAAGCCGACCCCAACATAGTTGGGAGAAGGCCAGGTAGAGAATGGGCTTTTTTTCAACCGACTTCCAAAAAGGAGGAGGTTCTGAATTCGTCTATATGTATTTTTTTATGACATACCTTCTTATAAAGATATATATACTTCTCATAAAGATGAAGTATGTGTCTTAGAAATGGAATCATTATTGTCTGGTTATGCTTTTAACATACATAACATCACGTCTGTAGTCCCCGGAGGGTTAAGCTGAGGTGTACCTAATAGTACACCCACATTTTGCCAGTTATGTTTAAATCCCATGTAATAGGCAGTCTATTGTCATCAACCGGGCATAAATCCAGACTCCGTGGCTTCTTCTGAGAAATTCTTGATAGAAAAACCCAACAACACTTTTCCCGACTCATGCCTGTGACCACCACACCAACGAGACAGACAGACAGACACACATACTTGTTTTAGAAGGTTTTTTATTTACTTTATTACCTTGTCCTTACATAAAATGTGCAGTTTTTAAACCAGCATGCATTATTTTTTGTTTTAATTAGTTCTACGTGTGACTAAAGTAATTAAGGTAACCTTTATGCAAATTATCCTTCATGTAATTTATTGTTAACAATTAGGACTTTATCTTTAGATCAAAATCACGTGTTAAATAATAACTAACTTGAATAGAGTAATTTATTTTATACTGCCCTGTGGCTGCTATGTTCTAACAGATTCTTTTAGTCACTGGGATAAACCACCCAGTTATTTTTTAATTCAACTTTGTAACATCGAAATTTGATTCTTCAACCAATTTGTAGAAGACCCAGTAAATGGTATTTCGAAAAAATATCCTGAGAATAGATTAGGGATTCTTGAAATCTTGATTTACTGTGAGGAGCCGGCCCTCCCTCGTGTGAATCAATGTTGATTAAATTCAAATATGGATGATTCGACGCTGTTTTATCCACACACCTGTTATTTAAATAACATAACATCAGGTCTTTAATCCCCCTGGTCCAAGCCATGGTCCGGGGCGAGGAGGAATGGGACGCCGTCGCCTCCTTCTGCGAAGCAGGGATGCTAGCGAAGGAGGTGGCGGAACGTGCGAGGGAGAGAACCTCTCGTCCCAGCCGCCGCGGGAGGCGCTCCGGGCGTCGGGGGCCACGTGATGGCTTCCAGCCACCGTAGACGCGGGCCTGTGGACGGTGAGTGATGGGTAAGCTCGCCGTCCGTCCGTCTTATGACGACGACAGGCCGTGTCGACGGCGCGTTCGTGTTCCACGCGCGCCTCAAAGAGATGTCAGCAACATGGAAGGGGCCCGCAAGGGCCGACGCCCGTCGGGGCTGCGGGTTGTTCGCAGATACCGTGGGCTCGACATGAAGGGCTAAGAAGGAACATGGGTGGTTTTTAGTCAGTAGAAGTAAAAACCACCCATGTTCCTTCTTAGGCCGCGGTATCTCTTGCGTACAACCCGCAGCCCCGACGGGAGGCAGAGGTACCTTATAGTATATACACTTTTCGCCAGTTATGTTTAATTTTCATGAAATAATGTAATTGGGCAAGCCTATTCTGCCTCAGTCATTGATTTCAGCCTGAGTCATTGGGATTTATGCCCAGTCTCAGTCTCAGTGTGGTCTTAGCCCTACTTGGAAAAATCCAGGACCTCATGGTTAACAGTTTTGTTATTTTTAGGGTTCCAAACCTTGAAAGAAAAAAACGGAACCCTTTTAGGATCACTTTGTTGTCTGTCCGTCCATCTGTCTGTCTGTCAAGACCCTCTTTCTCAGGAAAGCGTGGAGGTATCAAACTGAAATTAATATCAAATACTCAAGTCTACTATCCCTTATAGCTGTGAAAAAATCAAACTTCTAAGCCAATGCAATCAAAAGATGCATTTATCCCGCAAATTTTTGACACTCGCAAGGGAATCAAAACCTACAGGGTACTTCCCGTGAACGTAGGTACGTTTTATGGCACAGATAAAGGAAAAATTGCGAAAAGCATAAAATTATAGTTACATCATATAATAAAAATATTTTTAATAATTTTATACTTTGTTTGTACCGAACCGTCCGTCGGTTTGCGAGTCCGACTTGCACTTGGCCGGTTTTTTTATAAAAACGTTGCCCCACATTAGAAATTTCTCCTGTTTCATGGGTGCGTTTACATTTGACACCCACAACTCACATACACAATGGGTGCGTTTACAAGCATTTAACACCCACAACTCACATACACAGGAACAACTATCTGTAGGCCATACAAATATTTCTATTAACAAAAGAATCTGTAGAATTCATCAAAATAACTTAGAGACAATCATAAAAAAAAATAGCAACTATTTATGTAAATGGTCCAGATGCAGCGACGAGGTACTTAGACATGCTTACCAGACATTTGATTATCTTTATTGTCCAAACGATGATTTATAAAATTTATTAAATAGGCACCGACATTAATGGTCCATATATCGCTTCGATTATTTCTCTTCGCATGCATAGATAACGACTGACCAGAATAGTTAGATCTCTCTTGAGGTTCAGTATGAAATTGAGTCTAAAAGTTCTGAATAGATCGCTAGGTAAATGGTTCCGAAGGAGTGTCACAGTCTACATAAGGGTTAAGATACAGAACTATAACTAGGAAATAGCAATACAAGCTAACTAGAGAGTCCTTTAAAAAAAAGCAATGAAACAAAGGTATTATTTTGCACTATACTTATTTATAGAATTTAAAAAAAAAATGTTTCAAATCCTCCATAATGTAACTACTCGTTACTAATTACTAATGTAACATTGTTTTCTTCTATGTATGTTCTAACTTGTGTGTGTCAATAAATTGATTTATTATTTATTATTATTTAACTGCCCCCTTTTCGGTCTCACATGTTTTGATAAACAGGCACTTTAGCATAGTCAATAAGCTACCAAGAGTCCAGCCACAGCCAATTGCATACTAACTGTGAATGAACTGTAGTTGCTCATTCCAAAGAGTAGATTTCATCCAGAATGGGCAAATAAATCCACTTTTAAAGGTCTGTGTTCCCGGTGAAAATATTCTATAGGCTGATTTTGCTGACCCTGTTATCACAAGGCATCAGTTAGTTGTTAGTAAGCTAGTTTCAATTAAAATATAAGGGCGTTAGAGATCACTTTATTCTGGTTACTCTCTTAGTCCCAAAATCGTGACTAACAGTATGTATGCAAATAATTATGATTGATGTGATATCTTTTGCTAAAAATGAACCACATAATAAAATGTTAAGGCTTGTGGGCGCGTCCTTGTTTCGCTATATCACCCGGAGCCATATTTTGTGATTTCTAACAATGAACTCGGGTTAATTTAATGCTCGCGTGCCCGACACAGAAGTTGTTATAATTTATAATGATAGACGGTGCACCTTGAATGACAACTAGTAATTACAAAATAAAATATTGAATTTGCAGTGGTAGGGTCGGTGGCCAGATGGTTGAGTGATGAAATCTAAGATGTTTGGCTGATAAAAAACGGTTTATTGGTTTTGAGTATATATCAGTTGATAGTTTTACAAGGTTGAGTATCGATGATTCGAAGGGCGAGCGTTTTGGGGGACTGATATTGATACTGTTAGCCTGCGCCATCCCACTGCCACCTGTGGGATGTCACTGTCCCCACGGACAGGCCTCCCATGACTTCCAGTTGTTTCGATCCAGGGTCAATGTGGATCACTGGTCACTGGTCTTATCCAGCTCGGCCCGCCTTGTTCTATGAGGTCTGTCAAGACATCTTTTGGCTGTGATAGGGCTCCAGAAAGTGACTATATTGGCTCACAGCTCATTGGGCATGTGACCATTCCAGTACCATTTCAGTTTTCTACTGATTATCAGCCTAATTTGAATAATTGACTATTGATTTTGATTCAATAGAAAATTCAGCAGTTAAAAAAACAGAGGTCAATAGAGACCCTATTCATTAGCATAGCATACATGTTTAGTTGCAGGTTTTTGCTATTTGCTATGTTAAAAGCTCTACAAAATGTTTTAAGTATAATTTAAAAATAACATTTCAACGGTTCGAACAGGCATAAAAGATCAACTTTCCCATTTCAGACGGATCCGGAAAAAGATTAAAAAAGGAGGCAATTTTCTCACAGGATTTGCTATCATAAATATTTTACCACTCTAACAGGATACAGAAAGTCACATGGTCACAAACAATTCGACATAATTTGATGCATAAATTAATTGCTTTGCCCTCGAAGGCAAGGAAGGAAAGTGATATAGTAATACATTCTTTATGATCATTAAAAAAATTGTGAACAAACACTAATTATTATTAAATTCAGGATGTTATGCCGGATTTGATACACGACACCTTTCTAGGAAATTGTTATGTTAAATGTTCTTCGCAATGCAATTTGTTGATTGCTATTTAATTGCGGTGAGAATTTATTTTTATTACATAGATCATAATAATTAATTTATAAAGGATTTTCTACGCGGATTGTCAAAGGACGTCGGAAAAAGGACCTTGTTACTTGATGGACGGCCCTTCCGAGCATTATTTGATTTGTGTAGCAAGTAAGAATGATTAAATTGGCATAAGCACAAGAGATGGTGATGATAAACTGATTAATAGGACTTGATTGATAGCACGAAAGAAAATAAACATAAGTGAAAGATTTCGTATCTTGCTCAACCCCATCATCTTCGTGCCCTAGTCTTTTTTATATTACTTGGGGTCGGCGCAACACGGTTTTTTACTCTGGCAACCGTCACGCTTTCTTTCATACGATTCCTCACACAATCCATCCATCGTGTTCTTGGTTTTCCTCACGCTCTCTACCCATCAACATTGAAATTCATCACATCCCTTTCTCAAAACCAAGAGAAATTAAAAATATTGCTAACAAATTAAAGCTATCGAGTATACCACCTGACTTAATGACATAACCTGTTAAAACAAGTTCATATTAAGTTGCACTGTACACGTCCGAGCGCATTAATCGTCCAAACTCATTGAAAGCGTTTCGTGGAACATAAAATGACCCTTTCACTCGCCCGGCCAGTGTATGCAGAAAGCTTTGTTCCATCTTGTGAAACAGTTTCATTAAAATGTTAATGTGTTTCTGGTTAAATTATAGATATTGTTTTATTTGCTTTATCCGTTTAATGGTTATTTTCTAGAGAAGGTTTATTTTTCTTTGGCTGGTTGTGGGAGTTATGTTTTGTCACTGATTCTGTAGAACTTCTCACTTTTAAAACGATCGATGATAAGCTTTTGTTAAATTTTGTTTGAAACCTACTTTAATTAAATGAGCTATCCTATATGACGTCAAACACGTCCTATATGACGTCGTAGTCGATCCATGTCAAATCCTGGTGTTTACCTACATCTGGTTAGACTGAACCCTACCTCACCATAGATGGGAAAAGGCTAGGCAGATGATGATGATGAGCTATCCATGTGTAATGAATAAACATTTGCGCATTTCGGGTGTCAAGAATGTCTATTAGGTATGTTTACCTATTATCATCATTTGCCTAACCTTTTCCCAACTTCTATGGGGTCGGCCTCCAGTCAAACCGGATATTACCTACTATTATAGCTATTAAAACTATGCTACGTAATTTTAATGATGTTAAGAATGCTGTAATCTGTACAATACAAGGATATCACAATCCAAATTCATCTCATTCACTTTATCTTCTACCGGATCCACCATAAAAATCTGATCTTTATAGCGACTTTCAACTTCAAAATAAGTGCAGTAATTAAATGAACTTTACATAAGTATCGTCGGAACAAAACGGCCAGACATTATGGCGGTTGCACAATCCTTAGCATTGACAGTCAGTTGACGAAAGGACGTTCATTTCTTAAAGTAATTGTTTGCACCAGTTACCAGCTGAGAGTTACATTGAAAAATCGTTCAATGAAATGTTTGCAAGTTCAAATTAATATTGTGATTAAATGTTTGAGTGAGCTTTTGTTCACCGGCTGGCTAGGCCTTCATATACCGACAGAGTTGCTTCTCTTATATCAAAAGGAGAGAAAGTACCTATCTATTTCGATTCCGAAGACAAAGGTTTGATGGCAAGGAATCCGTACTCCAAATTCGCCGATAAGTCGACATCCATTGAAAAAGTCTATGATTAAGAAGTCGCCGGTCATCATCATCATCATCACTATTATCTCACTCCTATACTACCTTCTTCTTTCATACTTCCCTAAAACTCGTCATCTCAGTACACATCTCCTTTCTTACCTGTATGCCAACTTTTATTTAGACGTAACAGGGCCAATCTAGCAACGAATTCCTAAGTTTTAGTCTACATATCGCAGGTACATTCAGGTTAGGGTTCATCATAAATCTTCCAAACCCCGTTACACATAACACAGGTTAACAAGCCAAAAAATCAGATACACTCGAAGATTAACAGAAGAGTTGCTTACAAATACAATCTGCATCGTCATGTCGTGTCCACGTTATCGATGAAGGCAACAAGATGTGGTGCAGCTTGCTCAAGCCTGATTTACTCGCGGATAGTGTCCCCCTGTGCGTGGGCGCACCTAACAATCCCACTTTCAACTTAATACGCCGTAAAAGATGGGCTGACAGGTACATACTCTAGTTATTTTGTTGGAAAGGCTTTAGTGGATTCCGGGAAATCTGGGTTCCGTAAATCCGTGGCTAATCAGGGAAGTGGAGCACTAACGAAGGTTTAGTGGTATTATTTATCTTCATAGATAAATTCTTGAACGTCACCCACTTGTGTTAGTTATTGGAGATCCTATTATATCGTCACGCCTGTTTTTTTTTTGAGTTAGACAGAGATGACATACAGTCATGTAATATAGGGTCAGCCTATCAACCATTCAATGCCACAAATCCCCTATAAAAATATCCATAAAATGCTTTACCCGAGCTGCAAAATGTGGTGAGCTCCTCATGGCAAACAGTAACACTTGCAGCCACTAGGCCAACGGAACAGTCGTCAGCCCTCTACAAAGTTCAACATGTGTGTAGGTTAAGTGAGCTTACAGTATTCGTCAGAAAAGAGGCGTGTTCAAAAAAACCTTCGCTCCGCCTTCCGTATGACGCTTAACGATTCTCTGACCTTTGAATGACTTACAGCCATTTCTGATACCTACTGCTACTGCCATACCACAAACCAGTTCATCATTTATCTGGACTTAGTACCTTACAAACTTCATTATTGCAGGGAAGTACATACTTCAATGATTCACAGACTGGCCTTCAGAGAAAACAAAGGAACATTCACGGATACACGAGCAACACAATAACTCAACAGATGCTATCGAAAAATCAAAGATTATGGTATAAAGGCAACATTGTTAGGACTAATTGCCGCTCCTGGTTCCGCCCGCCCTGGTAAAGCGCCTTAGGCGAACACATTGTGTCTTTATTTAATGAGTTCAGCTGTTCAAGTTGTAAGGCTGGGTTGCCACTGCAAGCGGAGCGGGCTTTGGAAGGGCTTCGATTAAATCGCAGCGTCTTTAATTACAATGTAATTTTAATTTTGACAGTGTTTATAAATACCGCTTCATATACTTGGGCATTATTATTGTGTTATTGCTCTGTCGTCTCATTAGTAACACATTTTCCATACTTGCATCTAAATTTACCTATAATCGTATTTGCAGCTTTCCCTCAACTCATATAAGTAGCAGTCAAGTCATAAAAAAGTAAATAATCGTTTAGTAAGTAATCGTAATTTAATCGAATCTTCGTCCCTTTTGAAGTCGGTTTAAATACCAAACATCTTCTTTTTTTTGGTTTCTATTGAACTCCTGTTTGACCTTTTTTCGCTCATATTTTGCAATGGAAACTGGGCTTAAGGTTTTTATAGTAAATATGATACTTACAACTTTTTACTTACTTAATACTTTGTTGCAAATAATGATAAAGTTAATTTACGCATTTTGTAAGAAGTTTTAAAGATAAACATGATTGTTAATTATCATTGTTAGTTTTTGTAAAAGCTTTGCTGTAAGTGATGTTTGTATAAGTTGTTAATGTAATTTTTGTAATTTATGCCTAAGGTTAAGAGTAAATTATATCACTTGACACCTGTGTTACATGAAGGGGTACAGCAGAGGTGTGTAGACTGTAGACCACCCACATTTCGCCACCAGTAAATATTGGTTTAAAATTGCCCTTCATAATCATTTTCGTTTTATAACTCGTACAAAGGGTTTCTTAAGAAGTGGGTACCAGATGGGTTAAAAATAATTGTTAAATTGAAATAAGCGTAAAAAAGGCAAAAAAATAAAACTTCGCTATCATAGACAAGACCGCCATTGTAACCATACAATTGGCAATATTGAAAAACAATTGTGTTTCAATTTTGGTGTAC
Organism: Diarsia brunnea; assembly: GCA_949774965.1. NCBI lineage: Eukaryota > Metazoa > Arthropoda > Insecta > Lepidoptera > Noctuidae > Diarsia > Diarsia brunnea. The sequence continues at coordinate 7,253,084 of OX459013.1, read as the reverse complement.
AATATTCTTCATCCGCGGGATTATTGTAGTAACGGGGTGGTGTCCGCAAATAAAGGTCCAAAGCGCGTTTTTGCGTTCTGGCATGAAATTATTATAAAAATACTAGTAAAGTTTCTAAATTAATATAATTCAATGATTATACGAAAGACACGTGGCGCCATCTATTATCATATAAACATTGTTGTTATTTTCCTCGGGATGAAGTCTTTTTTTGGGGATGAAAGATAGGATAAGTCTGTTTTTGTAGACAATACAATATCCAAAATTTCAGGATGTATGTTTCAGTGGTTTAGGCATGAAAAAGTAACGAACAAACTTACTTTCGTATTTAAATTATTAGTTAGCCTGTGAACTGTAAAAGTAGCCGTCCCGATGTTTCTCATTTCAATTTCAAAAAGAGACCCCCCGGCCATTTCTTTTAACGGTAATTGCCACATATCTTCAGGTTAAGTTGTTCGTGATCAATTGTCATTCGATGAACCCTTTAAACGCTGTACTCAAAATCAATTTAAGAACACTTGATACAATCTTAATGAACTTTAATGGGTTAAAATGGAAATCTTATTGCTGGATGATTTAAAAAAATTGCAATTGGAAAGGATAGCCTCAAAAGGCGAAAAAAATCGTTTTTGGAGCTTTTGAGTGAATGTGTGGAAGTTACATAACGCTATTTGCGTTATGTAACTTCCACACGAATGGATGACAGATAGGCATTAAAGATAATACAATATCCGCTTCCGTTATCTTATTTTACATACAAACTGTCTACTTAAAACAAGCGGAACTTATATCCTAAGAAATATGTTAAAGCGACGTTTTTTGACTTAACCATTTCCCTGATTGTTTAATAAGAAATGTATGGGATTTCGAATAATCCCATCTAGATATTACGTATATCATATGGTAAGAACAATAAAATACCGTTCAAAATGATTGAACAAAATTCAAAAACGGGTTTAAAAATCTCTTACAACATCATCATCATCTGCCTAGTCCTTTCCCCTAAGTTGGCGAAAAGCTGATGATGATGATGCTGCTGCTGATGATGGTACCGGATGCAGCTGAATACCAACAGAGACAACATATTTTTTTAAAAATCCTGCCTGTCTGGGTTCGAACCCACATCCTGCCGTAATTGTTTAACCACTGCTCCTGCGTCATTGCAATACCACTCGTTTTCTATCACCGCTTACGGTAGCAGTGAGTCGGTGACTATCTGACTGTAGCGGCACTTGCGCAGACGCAACTCCTGAACAATCGGCGTAAGGTTGCCCAACAGCCTGATGATACATCGCTAATGACCAAGTAACGACGACTAAGTAGAGCAGCAGAGAAACAAATTATTAACACATTTAAGTTATAAATACGACACAGTGATTCTAATAAAAAACAGTAGCGAAATTAAACCTTCACACATTTTTTGCTCAGTTAAAACTTGATTTAACAGCACGCCTGTAAACCCTGAAGGGTTAGGTAGAGTTGTGCCTAATTATAGTACACCAACATTTCGCAGACTTAAGACAATGTTTAAACATTACGCGTAATGTTTAACATTTACTTAAGTCCCAAGTAATATGGGGTGAACTTTTTGCCATAAACCAAACACAAGTCTGAAAAATTCCTGATGAAAAAACACAATATCACTTTGCCCGACCTGTACAATCGAACCCAGAACCTCATGAGCAGCAGTCGTGGTAGCGATCATTCGACCAACGATGGAGTCACTGGACGACTATCTCGTTGGTCGAGTGTTTATATAAATAATTGAATTACAAACATGGAAATTTAATCAATCGATCCATTGAGCTATGTCCACTGATACCCATACGCCAACTTGGAAGAAGTGACACCTGATTTTCTGTAACGAATCCTTTTTGACCCCTTGATCGCCTGGTGGAATGAGCTAGGTTAGGAATAACCTAGCTCATTCCACCCCTCAGAGCTCTGAGCTCGGAGGCCTCTGGGGTACTGAGGAGGCCTATGTCCAGCAGTGGACGTCTTTTGGCTGAAATAATGAATGGTTACTGCCATTGTACTATAAGTTAGCCAACTAATTGCGTATTTAATCTCTTTTCTGCCAGAATTTCCACGATAAGGAAGTCCTACTTATATAGTTGCAATCAATCAAATTGATTGCGTACCTGTTTCTATCTGTACCCATTCCAATGTATTAACCTTACAAATTATAAAGCCTTAACAAAAAAAACATCAAATACGCATTAAACATGACATTCTCGTTTACAATGCTTGTCAAGATTATCTCTTATAAAATAGGCCGTTGAAATTAGGAACTAAAAGCCGAGATATCAATATCGCTTAGCCAAGGTTATCGTCCAATTACTGCAGTCCGAGAGATTGCGCCTACGCAACGGCCGTGGCTTTGTCTTACAGTACTGAGACATCTCTTTTACAAAATCGTTTGCGGATACGATTCACTGCTTTGTTTCATTGTTTAATTCAATTACGGTAGGTACCTTCTTTTTTTTATTAAATTATGGTATTCCTTTTTTCTTTTTTGAGGTTTTCAGGCTGGTTTAAAATCTGTTCTTTGTTTTGTAAAGATTCTGTGATGAAATAAGTTTCTATTCGGAGGCTAATTGGAGCTGCTTTAAGCAGAAGTAGATGATTGAAGCCTTTTTGTGGTTTGTTGTGGATATTTTATTTATGTATATTAGAAACTGGTATGTCTTGCGCATTTACAAATCGGGTAAAAAATGTTCACCAACCAAGATTAAATTAATGTAAAAAACAGCGTGTCATCTAATCATCGCGACAAGTAATTTCCTACGCAACATCATCTAATTTCCTACACAAAAAAGCGACAAAACCTTGTATATAGAGCAAAAAAAACTAAATTTGCATTCATTACAAAGACAACTTCATCTCAATCACGAAACGACATTGTACGCAAACATTAATGATCTACAAAGAATTCTAACGTAACACAATTTAGATGACAACTTGACAACTGGCGAACCGGACTGTAAGAGCATTTTTCAAGCACGAATGATCATTGAATGCTCAAAAGTTACGTCATTAACGAATTTTGCCGACAAATTGCGAGCTTCGTAGAAATTGCGCCCACCTTTATCTGCTCTATTTACTTACGATAAGTTTCGCAAGCGCACGCACAGACCTTTAGTGTCTCAACTGAACAGACGTGATCCTGCGCAGAACAACTGAGTCGGATCTGTTGCGTATAGCAGCTCGCTGATACACTGGCGGACGCGGTTAGACGGTTATTTTTTTTTAAAGTAAGATACTTAGTCTGATGTAATTTATTTCAAAATGCGTCAGTGGAAAAATAAGACTTTTTGTGCTTTTGGAAATTCTAGCCCAATAAAGATCGTTCTACTTGGTAAAGTCTTATCAACTAACTTGTACGTTGAGTCTGGTAATTAATCGGTAAAAGATTTGTAAAACACAAGTTACTGAAGGTACTTACCGAAATAGGTGGTGGAATAAACGTAATAATATATTATGTTTATTAAGCATTTTTTTTATAATAACGTCCCATTGTTCCCTGTATTTTAATTTATTCTTAATATGCTTAACGTATGAATAACAAATTACGCCATATCCAGCTTAACACAACCAAACGAGAAAAAAACATATCGATGTCATACTTTTTTCACATAATTTTGCATTTTATTCTATGATTCTATGATGTATCAGAGATTCTATTGGACATGAAATACAAAAGGGTAAATGTAAGCTGATTGATTTACGACTTATTGTATTAATAGTGACACATGACGGGGAAGTGTGTCATTATTTATGGCCTCATGTGTAATGCGTGCTTTATTGGACAATGTCTGGCCTGTTGGCTTGAGGGAGGAATAATCGGCATTCCTAATATGTATCAGTATTACTTGTTACGTTTTAAATTAAAAATGAATAGGATATTTTACCATACTTCGTCATTGTTGTCTCATGGATTATGAGTCAGTAGTTTTTTTCATGGAGTGTGACGTTTTTATTCTTGGTGGTGGTTTTTCCCGTAATGTGATGTTCAATGGCATAGTGTAGAGAAGGGTGGGTTAAAAACTGAACCAGTATTAAGTTATAAGAATATAGCAAATATAATTGGTTTGTTTAAACGTCATTATGCAGTTTGAAAGATGCTACATGCGATGCGATGAAGAATGAAACGTAAGTGAGTAGAGAATTTCAGGGTCTTAACCCTAAATGATTGAAAGAATGAATGAAGAGATGAAAGCCACTGAATTATTGTATTAATCTAGAGTAAGACAGTCATTCAGTGGCTTTTCAAAGAGTTTCGTATTGTGTGCGTATATTAGTGAGATCAGATAAATAACTTTTCGGTAGTGTACGATAATCCAATAGCCTGAAGTATTGGATTGTCGTACACTATCGAAAAGTTCTAATACATTTTTGACTTTTGCACTTTTGTTAGCGCTAGAGTAAAAGAAGAGAGGGTAGACAAAAAGTACCTTCCACTCTTTTTCTAGGGCCTCTGAGCTTAAATCATTGTCTATGTGTCTCTTTGGTGCATCTGCTCTAATGTGTGACTATAAAATACTGGAGTTATAAATGTATAATTCTGCATACATTCCGCTTCACCTGGATGCTTACATTATTAATAACAAAGTTTATGTAGATGATGACGTGACTATAAAAAACAGTATGTAACTGATCAAAGTGATTGATGATTTTATTAGCAAAAGATAAATATTAATGAACCTCTTACCATGTACTAGGGGAACATGAGTCACCGAGAGAAATGTGATGCTGTGTGTTCGAAGGTAACCTGTCACTGAGTATGCACAACTATTGATCTTTGATCTCTACGTGTTTCAATTTGAGTTCTTCGGTTCACTGTTTATTCATCAATAAAGCTGGTTGACGAATTTAGTTCTCTTTTGATTAAAGAGGGGCCGAGGGTTTTGATTAAAAAATTGATTATAGAAGTAGAAATGAATTGGTAAAAAAATCATTTTTTCCTGTACATTTTTATACGATTTTAAAAGTCAAATCTTTTGTCACCATTCTAGTCCTTTAAAGGCTTATATTATTGGCCAAGTTTGTATTTTGCTTCTTCCATGGCCTAAACAACTCTGATTTATCAACATCTAAATTATAATGATACCGTCTATCTGCACCATTTTGTCGAAAGACGGGTTCTGTAAATCTGCATCACAATTTGCAGAGTTATTCTCTAAACATCAGTCGAAGTGGGTAGACCACTAAATTCATAGCTATTGTTATAATCCAAATAATTTAACTACCACATTAGTTTCTATTATTATGCAAATACAGTAGTTGGGTATCCCAGAAACTGCTGGTATTACCAACGACCGCTTCTATCTTTGTCGAACCGCCATAGAAAACATGTCGAACAGTAATTGTATAGTAATAATAGATATTACAAAAACATTACTATCGTTCAGTGAAACTCAGACAAGTATTGATACTCCAGTTTAGATAGCCGACTCAAAATACTAGTGTAACTAGAAAATACCCACTGATGATTATAATAAATGGACCTTTTACTGAAATTATTGCAATTTATTACCGTTTCGCCGACCGATTTAATATCCGGACTGGATAGGTACCTCTTATTAATAATTGCCTTATAAATTTTAACAATACATCAAGTGAAGTTGACGGTGGCTCACGACCGTCGTAAGTCAAAAAATGTCTTAAGTAGCTGGATGAAATACTGCTAAATTATTTACTACTAGCTGTTCCCGGCATGCGTTGCAATGCCCTTTTTCCTACCTACTACCTGCCTGTGTACCAACTACCTACCTACCTACTACCTCCTACCCTACGTACCTACTACCCTACCTACCGACTACTCTACCTACTTACCTACTACCCTACCTACCTACCTACTACCCTACCTACCTACCTACTACCCTACCTATCTACTACCCGACCTACCTACTACCCTACCTACTTACTACCCTACCTACTACTCTACCGACTACCCTACCTACTCTACTATCATACTTACTACCCTACCTACTACTCTACCTACTACTCTACCTACTACCCTGCCTACCTACCTACCACTTTCTCACCTTTTAAACCTTCCCTGGACTTCCACGAATAATTCAACACTATAATTAGCCAAATCGGTCCAGCCGTTCTCGAGTTTTAGCGCGACTAACTAACAGCAATTAATTTTTATATTATACGCAAACACCATTTGAAAAATCGTATTTCTATTGGGAAAGAAACAGTAATTATTTGTGATTATTGTGATAATGTCGTATGGTCTGTTTGAAGTTGTGATTCGTTGACTGAACAACTGAACGTCACTCAATTGTTTTGCCTTCCCGGAACCTCTCCACTAACACTTGAACTTTATAGTACGGTATTAAAGCTCAAATTGATTTGACGTTTTAGTTAGAAAACGTTTGTATGGGAAAAAGAAAAGGGCTGTTTTTAGGGCTTTTCCGGCCATTATTCGATTTTTTCTCGCCGTAAAAACCATCCTTGAACTTCAACGAACATTTAAAAAAAAAAATCAGCCAAATCGGTCAAGCCGTTTTCATGCCAAGTCGTGACAACGAAAAACGGGTTTCATTTTTATATATATAGATGTTGTCGGGGAACGTTTAACGTTGAATGAAATGTGCTCTGAGGTTATTTTCGAGATTAAAGGTGAAGTCAATCACCGGGCTAAATTAAATTGGTATAGAGAGCAAGACCGAACCTTATCTATGTCTACTTTGAAGTCAAGATACCAAAATGTCAATCCGTGAAGGATAATACATTTATTTGCAGGTTTTGGCGGATACTAGCTACAAGAATACTATAGCAACCGTTATCGTTATCAGTAATTCAACAAGGCACAGAATCTGGTGCGCGCTCGACAGAAGGCTTAATAAAGTATTCGAGCAGATGTAAATGGAACACAGAGCGGCCCCGAGGCTAGGGCGGGGTCCGGACAACACTTTCATATTATTACGACCGCATTGCACGCACACAGAGACAACCGCACACACACACGCACACCGCGATTAGATCGCTGCGGACATGAGCGCGCGCACGCGATCCGACCACTTTCAATGATTCGTTAGCGAAATCATTAGGAGATGTAATGTCGGCGCATTGTAATACGTGTTTATGGTTATTTAAATGATTTATTTTTATTGATTGTTTTTGCCTTGTTGCGAGACAGAAAATAATGATGGTCGTATGAATAAGGCTACCATTATGGTCTGCTATTGCGAAGGTGATCGCTGCTACTATGTTATTTGAGCGTTTGGTAATGGAATCTGTTACGAGAAAATGAGTTGTCAAGTGGGTTAAGCCAGGACATTCATCACTTTGTGCGGTCGGGTCGTGTGTAGACAAGTTTAGCTGTTGGCCTGTCTGGCTGGTGAGTGATGGCCAGTGGCCGGATAGCCGCCCGCGCCGGTCCCAGGGCCGCAGGATTACTTACTCAACATAAGGATATTCATCACCGATTAACATGCTACATTGCAAGATTAAAACAATTGATTTCGTTTCAATTATCGACAACTTACTACAGATTTGTCTTATCTTACGCTCGACCTAAACGTGTTTTGTAAGCTGCTTTTCATCTGTATACTATATTTATTTTGTTCGTTCTAATTTTAATTATGACTTTAAGATATATGGAGCAATCACTCTTAATCAAACTATATTCCAAACCAGACCTCTTATTTTATAACCTCGTTTTCTATTTTAATTTATTACAAATCCTGCTTTGAAAGTGATACCTTCGTACTTTCAGAATATTTATGGTTAGTACGTCGGCTGTCAATCTCATCAATATTAGTGCTGGCAACTGGGAGTGCTGACACTACTGACATGTTATTAACATAGGTCTGACAGTCTTGTCAATAGACCACTTCACTAAGCTATGTATAAATATTCATAGCTGTGTCTTTGCTGCTTAATTAAATTGTTGTTTGTATTGCAACGAATATAATTATTATGTTCGAAATGTAAAAAATTGGCCAATGTCGTTTCATTTTGACATTTGTTTTTTTTTATTCTTTTTTTGTCATTACAGAGCAAAACAAAACACAATCATCATCATTTCGAATGACCATCGAAAAACGAATTCACAGTAATATTTTACGACTGGCAACTGACACCCTTCCTTCTATTTGCACTAATCGAGTATTATTACGAATTAAATGGCTTATTACAAGCAATAAAAGTGAGAAAATAATATGGAATGTATTATTCGGTCGTGTACAGGAAAGGGCAGAGCCTTAATCAGTGGTTCAAGTTCGATCAATCGTTAATACAATTGTCGCAAATGCTGGGTAATAAAATTTTACAATGGCAAAAGTACGGGGGCTCGGAGATGGAGAATCTGAACCGTGTGTGGATCTCAATTACTCTATCAGGAGTTTATGGCTTAAAGAATCCTGTTATTTGTACCCATAATGCACCTATCTCCGGCCAAAGTTTTTATACGACTTTCATTAAGACTGTGATAAGAAAAAGTGGACATTTCGGAAACTACGAAAGTGTAGCGGTTTGGTTCTCACTCCATTTTATATTTCCAAAAGCAATAAAAAATTAAAGATGAACTAAATATTTATTCACACGTAAAAACACGTGAGAGTATGAGAAATTATACCCCTTACATAAAACTTGTAAAACGAACGACGTTCTCACTCATAAAAGAAATTGTAAGATGACAAAAATTGAATATAAAAATACAGGATGCTTGTATTTAAGACGTTGAATTTACGCGTTTTATATTTTTTTAACACTCAGTACATATGGACACATAAGGGAAATGTGAATACCCGAGGCGAGAATTACCAATATGGAATCGACCTCATTTATAATTGTTTCCAAAGCTGTGTGAACGGAGTTGCCGAAACTTAAGGTGTCATACAGACTGTTATGTTGCACGTCTTTGTCGGCAGTCAGGCTGTCTTCTTCACGCGTAGCCCGTTCATTAAGTTCGCATGTCCGTCCAACGGCGCGATTATTGCAATTATTTAAATTCACACCTTTGAAACGCGAAAAAGCCTCTTTTTACATTTAATGTTTCGTAAGCGTAAGGAAATGACGTCTCATTCGAAAGGTATAATTAGGGACAGCCTTGCAGTTCAGGGTTGTGCCGGATTTATGCGCTTCTGACATTGTGTGACGCGTTAATTGTGCGATGTTTCGACATATATTGTACGGACTTTAATTGGTGTCGATATTTACATTGTGCCTATTAGGAACATCGGTGGTACTTAAATGGGATGTTGACTCATTGTTTTGTAAAGAGATCGCAGCTGCGCGCCCGCTTTGTAATTGCCGCGAAAATATCTGCATAAAAATATTTTCTTGAATGCTTTTCCATTGTCAGCGTTATAAATTATTTAATTGCATTCTGTTTTAAATCACCTATTGTCTGTAGCTTATGGGCTCTTCTCTACAAACACCGACATTACTGATGAAGTTCTTCAGAAATGTTAGGATCGTAGTACTTGCAACCAACGGGAATGTATGACCCGATGTATAAATGTGACCGCAGCCAAGCTGTATGTAAGAAACGCAGCACAGTCTTTACACTGTCTTAGCGGTGTAACCGACAGACTGCCATATCACAGGTCACAAATTCGAACCCAAGACACGCACGTCTGATTTTTCGAAGTCATGTGCGTATTGTATAATTATCACTTGCTTCGGTGACGGAAAATGCCACCGAACCCGCATACCTCGCAGATATTTCTCGATGGCGCTTAAACCCAAGTCAGAGGCCCATTGGAGGCACAAAAAACACACAAATCGAAAGAGTGGCTTCTTTATTTTCTGCCTACACTCATGAGATGAACGCCTAAGTTTATGATATACCATAAATCTTCTCTAAATGCACATCATATTTTGATCACCAAGCTCCTCCACTCTTATTAATGTTCTCAATACTTCATCCCTTTATCACGGCTATTACGTAATGATCCGGCAGATAACTAAACAAGCCTACAGCGATATTCATACTTCCTCGTTCCAATACGCCTAGAGGGTCTAGATAAATACATCGGGGCCCATAGGACAGGCAGATCAAATATCAGGCCTGTTTTGAACAGCTGAGAAAGATGCCTGATCGACCCTTGGTCGTTGTGATGAATGCTTGATGTCTGATAAGAGAAAGGTTTGCTAACTAAAGTTATCATAATCATGAATGAAGTTTTGTAATAATTACGTGCTAGGTATCAATCTATGTCTCTTTGTTTTTATCTTTGAAGTGGTGGCTTCTTCATAAGAAAAAATACATTAGCCTACATTTTTTTTTCAAAGTGTAAAAGATTTAAATGAATGTTTTAAGATTTTTTTTTATTAACTTGACCGTGTCTACTGTTGGGTAAAGGCCTCCCCCAATTCCTTCCAAAAGTTATTTTCCTGTGCCTTCTCAAACCACCCGAAAAACAACGTATATTCCGTACCGGTCTTACAAACTTGAACCATGTTCCTACGGAAAGATTACCTCATACAAGGGGAAAAAATATTATGTATTGTATGTGTGCAATACCTACAGCAAATGCCCTAGTCAGTTAAGAATTTAGATGTCGTTGTCACCACTTCAACCATATCTATAGTACCTGCATATAGATAAGACCGCAAATGTCCTTATAATTGCCTTAATCCTGTTATACATTTGAATTTGAACAAGTTTCATAGGTGACTCACGCACCTGATAGCATTCTAGTTGAACTGACATTAGTTTCTAGTGCACACTATTGACGCATTTAATACTATTTTACCAAAGCCTTCAATACGGTAATTGTACCTTAAGATATGAATGAAAGTGATATTTAATAAAGTTCAACAGTCACCAAAGCTTTAATCAAAAATAAATACGAGTACACAGACGTCAACACCGTCTTGCCTTTTTTGCACGGTACTTGAATCCTTCGTATTTAAATTATAGCCTAAGTTACCCCTTCCAAAAATCAGGTATCGGCCAGTAAAAAACTCATCAAAATCGATCCAGCCATTTTGGAGATTAGCCGGGAACAAATAGACAGTTTTCTTTGCATAAATGGATTGGTTTAAAGATTTGGCCTATATTCTTATCAATCACCATTTATAGCCACAGACAAGGCCTTGACAACAATAAGCTGCAATCAATAATAAGAGCAAATACCTACACTATAAAGTTACATATAAAAAGCTAAACCCAATAAAGACACACCACATCCTTATCACAAGTAACCACGTGACGCCGCGGCTTCCGCATGCTGTTATCTAAAGCTAAGCCTGAAGCCGACACTCGCAAGTACCGCGTACCCTGCTGCCTTGGCCACTCCCAGGCCACTAACCCTTGTCGCAACCATTATACACACACACAAAAGATGTGGTGGTATTGGTCTAGTAAAATAGATGCCCACCCTCCCTTTCACTGGCGTAACTGTGCCACAGTTATAGTTCAGCCGATTTAGTTTTGTACGATATGATTTATTAAAGGTTTTAATTTTTAAGTTTTCTTTTCAGGGGTAACGAGATTTTTCTTTATCCATTGAAGATCCATGTGCTGACAAGTCTCAAACAATTTTTTTTATTTGGCAAAAATGGTAAAATGAAAATATTTCTTTTCACAATAGGTCTACTAGGGTACTTGTTAAACGTCGAGGAAAGTTTCCCACACTACGGTTAGAGAAAAAGAGTTTACACAATAGATATATGTATATATATATTTTCCTTAAAAGACGTTGCCCCACATTAGGAATTTCTCCTGTATCGTGGGTGCATTACAAACACTTAAACTCATATACACAAACACCCAGACCCGACACAACTACCCGTAGGCCATACAAATATTTGTTCCGTGCGCTGATCGAACCCGCGCCACGCAGCGCAGCAGTCCAATCGCTCAGTCACTGCACCAACCGTGCCGTCATGATATGATTTTCCGTATGAATGATCGAGACAATGTCAAATTTCAAATCTCCTTGTCAGCTAAACACACTGAGCTGGGTGCAACTTTATGAGCTGGCAAAAATCTAAATCGTTAGATTCTGTGTGAAGGATGATATGGCACGAAAAGAGCTTTCTGATGAGATGACGAGAAACAGAGGCTGCTCTTGCCCCAACCCCATATACGGGATAAGGGCAAGAGAATGATGATGATGACACTACCAGATCAAAAAGTGAGCATATTTAACAAATCCTATCATCAATAATTTCATTATACACACTATACTTTTTCGCATAAGTTCGGTTTTTGTATAGACACTCCTGTGGCAATTAAAATGATGTTAAATGATGCCTATAATTCCAATTAATTATTTTATTTTATTTACTACACGTAATAAAACTGCTTCATTTATAACACGACTTAATTAAAGAATTAAACCTGTAACAGTAATTTAGCCCGGAGGTATGTGCAACAGAGTTTGCAAGAGCGAATCTAAATCATACATTCTCGCGATGGTTGTCAGCGCCAATTAGCCACAGCGGAATTCTATCTAACTTAGAAACGTGAGGACGTTTAAACTCCTCTTATAACTACGAAAACTTTGTACATTTGCGAGTTGGTCGAAAGCAAAAAAAAAACAAAATTTTGCTTAACTTAAACATTTATAGAACCGAATAATTAACGAATGACATTGTTGACAACTTGCGTCTGCAATGTGTAGTTTGAAAAGGTAAAAAGCCCGTGGTTATGGTTCCAGATCATCTTTTTTGTTATGAGAGAAAGAAAGAGAATAAGCCTTATATCAAATTTAGCAGAATAATAATAATAATACTTTAGAATACCAGCCTAATACCGAACATATATTCAAAACGCGTGGACTATGAGTTTTAGACACTAGCCCGTTATACAATACAATACGATGTTCAAAACAGGATGTTAACTGATTTCGTTGCTACTCATTTAAAAAACATGGAGATATAAGCAACTTCCGTTGCTTAATTTATAAATTTAATTAAAGATGTTAATTCGGATTGGTTTGCTCAAAATTAATCTTTATCGCGTAATTTTCGGCAGGTGGAGCACTGTACCAAAATTGGCATACCAAATTGACAATTTCCGACTTCTAACGCGTTGATGTCTTATGTACTACAAAACTCACATAAAACTCCACCATTCCAAATCTCAAGGCCAAAGCCCTAACTATAGATACGGCAAGCATCCAATAAGGTATCTATCCATATACTGATAACAGATAAGGCTGTCACCGGCGGGCGGTGGCCGGCGGTAAATATCCGCCGTGATATAGTGCGCGACGAGAGACGTCTACAAGCAGCCGCCATGTTGCCGGTGATAACGCAGAAATTTTGCTTTACGCGGCGCTTGTGATAAGAATGGTGTTGGGGGATGTTATGAGAATATGGAAGTCATACAATACGATTTTGCCTGGAAATTTCTTACTTATTTATAAAAAGAAATTTTATTTTACTGAAAATACTAACACGCAACAGTTTACTATACAACTGGGATAGTTTTGTTAATCTACATATTTTAAGGATTTTTTCATGAAGCTGTCTCTGGTTTTCGACATAATCAGTTATATCTAGATTCATGGATGATCATAAGGCTAGAGTTAGGCTTGAGTAAGTTTATCATGAATGACCGTTATCGTTAGCTTGATACCTAAAAATCATTATCGTATGCATAATCTCACTGAAAATTATGACAGACCACTTACCTATTGTTCAAAATTACATAAAACTAATCCTGATTAGACTACCAATTTCGGACCAGACAATGATCGCACACAGTCTAACTACATGCACCAGTAACACAACAAACGCAGGTGTACCCCATCAATATCCATAGTTGACCTACTGCACGCAAACTCTGTGGTGATAATCTTGTGAAATTAGAGCGGATTGGGCACGCTGCCGCCCGCGCGTGCGCAGTTGCGTGCGTACGTCTACCAGACTTAGTTATTATTTAGAATTTAAATTTAAAGCCAAGTAATCCTTTTCAGTTCGGTTTTGAATGTAACTGTGTCGCAAGTCCCAACTGTCAAAGGTGATGGAATGGTTTGTTCGGTGGTGGATTTGTAAGGCGGGGTGTTTGTTAAAGGTAGTCCAAAAGTTGTGGTTAGGATGGCAATTGATATTCGTTATTGTCATGAAGCGAACACGCAACATATTTCACATGTTTTTAGCAATAGTTTGCAGACATCAAGGGTCAGACCTTATTGCTTAGATGGGACAGCATGAATTGACCGACCGCTTTAATATTCTTTTAATGTCGAAAATTCTGCCCTTGTCCAAAAGTGCTATGACAACACGGGCGTTTAAATTAAATAAAAGTTCGGAATAACCGATTGATAGAAACCTCAATAGGACTTCTTCAGATTAGCTGGTAAGCACAATGATGTTAAGTCTGACACTTCTGTCTTTCTCAAGGATCTATTATAGTTTTTCTGCAAGAAAAGGCAAATAAACTAACCTTCATTTGCCTAATTCTTTCCAAACTACGTTTTGGTCGGTTTCCAGTCTAACCGGATACAGTTAACGGTAGACGACCAACCTAGGAAAGCACGGCTTAACATAAAGATAGACCCGTAACTGTTGATATTTAGTGGTTCACATCATGATCCAAACTTCAAAAAGGTCCTCTTGATAACAATCAAAAGAAAAATATTTTAATTATTTTTCTCCAATTGTTTGGATTTATTCTTTTAAAAAAAAAAACACTAGATTTGAAGTTTTAATAACTTCCATTTTAACAAAGAATATAAACAAGATCACAATGACATGTCAACAACCGATCGCCTTTAAATCCTTATTCGACATCAAAACATAAAATATTTTAATTATGATGTCAGAACAAACATACATACACTTAAATGCAGTTTTCAACATTATTAAGTGCAAAATGTGGCAACATTTTAATGTCGATCATTATTCAGTGTTGCAATAATTAAAGATTACTTGACTTTTCAGTAATTAGTGGTAAGTCGAGACGGAGTGAGATTTATCAAATTGAGGTCGAACCTGAGACCCTTCACCTCAGTGCAGGTGATTTAAACATCTGTCATATTATCAATCAAAACTGTAAAAGCTACAAAGATTATTAAGCGTATGGATATGGTTGTTGCGTACTGCAGTCGGTAAATCGCTGTTAACATTTTTTGTTCTTTCAGTAAATGTTGAGCCTAGTGTCAAATTGACTTAATTTTCCGTACTTTTTAAACTAAAGAAAGTATAAGTACTTTTACTAGCATCGTACGGTGATTAGCCAAGTGTCATAAACCTCCATATATTTTTTGTGTTTTCAGCAAGTTACACCCTGGACTAATCGCCGACATATGCTCAGAGCTGTAAACTGGGTCGCCATAAAAAAAACCAAGAAACTTGAGTTAGCAATGCACACTAAAACCTTTTTAGCCTTTGATGAGTTATCAGAGACTAAAAAGGTTGTCCCTAAATGTTTTCCCCTAATACGTTACACCCCTGTATTAATCGCCAAAATACGCTCAGAATTGTAAAATTTTAACGAAAATATAAACAAAACAATACAATATTCGTTAACCCTTTTAATCATTGATGACTCATAAATGCTTGCCCCTAATAAATCAATAACTCGCCCAGCACAACGTTAAATTACCTCCCTTCCTAATGCATTAGATTACCCGTGATCGTACATAAATACATATCTCATTGCCTCTAATTTCATAACAACAAAGACACACACCTCCCTATAATCTTACCTCTGCGCCATCTAGTTGAGAATTACCCCTTAATCATTAACGGTACCAAAGAATAAGAAAATCGTGTAGAAGGACAACTTATTGTACTTTCCTATGTTGTATAAATATAAATAAATCGTTGCTGGTGCCAATATCCACGTTTCTGTGCCATCCAGGTTTAACCTGTGTTCACAACTATGCTACTTGTCCATCTCGCTGCCAATTGTATAATTTGCAATAACAATTTATCAACAATGAATTTGCAAAATAGAAGTGATTGTGAGTGTGTTACGGAATTGGGCTTACTGTGCAAAGGCCTCCCCTTTCTCCTACCAAACCTCATTATCTTGTGCGATATCTGGTCGTGTTCACCCCACAAACAGGATCAGATGGTCACAAGACTTTCGTCGCAGTCGATGGCAATTTCCTCCGTCAGGCTTTCAGTGAATGGCGAACTTAATTCAGCTTTAAATTTTTCAAAAATTGCAGGAAAGTTTTCTTACGCCCCGAAACCGCAAACCTTTAAAAGCGGCAAATTCAGATCTACACATCCTTATTCTCTGCCAGTACTGAGTACCGGTACCGTATAGTACTAATCGATAAAGATAAATGACCATACGCTCATATTAAACACCCACGTTGATCGATCGGCTTCTCTTCATTTTTGTACCGAAGCGTATATTAATCATAGTGGCGGTAATCTTGTGAAATTTATTACCTCTAAGCGAATCTGCCGTGGTATTTATCAACAAAATGTGTGGGCTAACATAGGTGAGGAATAGAAATAACTAGATGGGATATAATGATATAAAAGGATATAAATTATGACAATAAAAACGGTTTTCCTTTCAACCTGGAGTTGTAGCTTTTTTTTTTTTTTGTTGGCTACTTGGATTGCACCGACCAGGCCTTAAATGAGTGAAACAGAGCTGGCTAGACCACTATCCGCTATCGCTAGGCCTACTCGAACAAAATCTGACGAAATTGAATTTGATTAGAAAAATAACATTTTTAAACACTACAACTTCGCTGTAAATGTAAACCTTATTATTCCTTATTTACAGGATTTCGTTAATATTGTCAAGTTTCTGCTGTTATCCTAATCGCCTAAGTAGTTTACAAAAAATAATTGAAAATACAACGTTTAAATAAAAGAAGGATCAAACTATTTCCTTTTCTTTCATGTTTCGCCTTTTTTTTTTAATGGGTGGGAAATCATTAAATTTTTATTACTCCTCCGCTCTGGGTGGAGCGGAAGAGAGTGTCAGACTTACACTGACTAAAACCCAGCCATGTTTGTTTTTAGCAGTTTGTGTTCTGGGTCAGCGGTATCAAAGAACCAGCAGCTTCTTCTTTCGCCTTTCCTTATGGATTTTGTTTTTATTAATTTCTATCATAAAGTCTCGTAGGCTCCTTAGTATTATCGTCACATCCAGTTCCCTACACATCCTTGTAAGTCAACATAATAGAGATGACCGGCCACCGACAATTAGCCTACACGTATTAATAACGCCAACTGACGCAAATGAGAAACGTCCGCCTTTCTAATTTAATTTAGAGCATTCTTGAGATACGACATCCAAAGATTGATAGGCATACTGCTAGATACTATCTGGATTCTAACTTTCATATTTTATCGAAATATAGATGGTACACCACCTTAAAATAAATAGAAAATGAGTTTCAGCTGAATGCGAGCTAACAAAAAGCTTGAGGGCAGGATTTTATTATGTTCACCATGCAAAACGGAAAACTTATTCATGATATATTCTGATCTAGAGTTCGACATCACAGTGCAATCCATCATCATCTGCCTAGTCTTGTTCCAACTACATTGGGGATGCAGCTGAATACCAATATTTTACGCCTTTCTGACCTGCACAACCCAGTTACTACTGGGTAACACGATACGCATTGATAAGACTGGTTGTCAGACTTTCAGGCAACTGACGGTAGGACAGCTATGTAAGAACTGTCAAAAATATACAAATGACAGCAGAGACCAACGGGAGGAGACTTGGTATGAAATGTGTGGTACACCCATCTACAGACTAACTAACCAAAGCGCAGTATAACCTATAGATAAAGATAAAAAATAATATAAAGATTTAGCCATGAGCTCCACCTAAAAAGCATTATAACATGGTATTAGGAAGCCCAAGTCTTTAGACCCACGTATGTATTTACAATAGCTAAGTATCGCCACGCTATACTCGCTCGTAACGAAAGGAAGACAGGTAGTGTGCCCGCTACACGCCTTCTAACCTATGGTCACGTTCTGCCTGCAGCTCTGCTAACCGTATTATGAGGCTTGAGCGTGAAAATCAAGCTACGAGGAATATGGTAGATTCTTGACTTGTTTTGACGGTTCCTCTTTGATTTCCAGTACTGTATGGTTTCTTTTAGTGTTTACAAACTTAAGCATGATTCGAGTAAGGACATTCGCCAATGATCGACGTACAACCTTTAAATTGGGTAGAAGGAACATCGACGCACAAACGGGCCATGTATGCTGTGCTGTATAAAACAATTTGACATATAGGCATTACACATTTGTAGGATACGGAAGATTCTATTAAATTACAGAGTTTCAGAATGGTTACTAGGGTTTGTGCGTGGATGACTCTTCCACCCTGTATCATAAATATTTATCAACCATATTAAAGTTTAGATTCTATAAAATTAAGCACAGGATGAATGAAAATATAAAGGAATCGAAACTTCATCCAAAAACCTGGGTGCTTTATCTTCATTTTCGAAAACCTTCAAACATAAACATTTTAATACAAAGAGCACTAACGCAAGGAACATCTCTATCTATTAGCTACATACCCGCACTGTAATAAACTGAGCGCAGCTGGGATCGAACCCGCTACCTTATTGGCCGACCCCACGCGGCGGTAGATAAACAATGCACTCTTGCGCAGAAGATATGCGCTGCCAAATGAATGTAGACCTAAAAAGGGGTAGAGCTGACCAAAATTGTTTTATGTTATGCCATAGTTAGCTATCGAAGTGTCTTGTAGCTTATATCAGGGTACTTAAAGATTGTAAATTACTGTTCATACTTACTAATAAGTGCTTATTTCTACGCCGTGTACTAGAATAGATTCGAGTCACAGCCATGCTTTTTAGTAATGATTTCGTACTTAGACCAGAGGTACTCGTCGCTCGTGACATCGACATGCATAGCACGAATGAAGTCAGTGAAATACGTGAAACTTGTGATAGTAAAGAATTTTGAATATTGACATAGTTGAACAAAAAAGCATGCGCGTTATTTTTTTAGATAAACACACTACACTATTCCCAAACCACTGCGACTCCTGAAAGCCAGAATCAACAATGGCGACCATCAGAAAATATCCAAGCCAATGAAACTTGACGAAGTCCAAGAGAAACAGTACACAGAAACAAAGCTTCAGTGTTAATGGTCTAACTATGACTGTTGAAGGATCGATGGAGCAGAAAACTCTTTTACTTGTGAATCTCGAATAGGGGATCGGACTGAGTAAAAAAAAAAAGATTCTAATAGTCTGTCAGTTAGATTATCGAAAAATATTGGATACGTGTTTTTTGTTTTATCAAATTAATAAAAATTTACGAAGGTAAAACGCGTCAAAGGTCATGAGTGGGGGGTTGTGATGTCATTTGTAGGAAAAAAATGTACTGACGTTTTCAAGGAGTTCACGAGTTTTCGAAGCACTGTATCGTCTTCATTTTCTGTTTACGTGAAAAAAGAAAAAATATGTGTTCAATATTTTTTGGAAATCTATCTAAGATGGGTATTTTTGCCTGAAATAAAACACAATCTTTTTTTTTTTTAGGGTCAGAATTGGGATGAAATGAGTTTCAAAGGCAAAAAACAGCAGTGGGCTAATTTAACCTAAATAACGCGAATTCAGTTCTACCACCTTCCTACGCAGTCTTCAGGTAGCTTATCCGTACATTCTGCGGGCGGCAGATATAGGGCTATTCACCGCTCGCTCGCATTAACTCATACCGTGCACTTACAATGTCCGGAATGTATGATGCACCTTATAATAATGGGATTCTTCACGCACCGTGTACACTGTTCCTTATTCTCGTTTTGTGGTTGTGTTCCTGTATTGATTGGAACGCGGTGTTTCATTTGTTTTCTTGTAATGAATGTGGTGATGGTGTTTTTATTGGCTGTAGGTGAAATAAGAAACATCAGTTTTTTTTTGGTGTGGGTGTGGATTTATTACCTGTTGCCGAAAAGCTTGCTTGTAGGTTAGATCCTACTTCCTACTAATATTATAAATGCGAAAGTTTGTGAGGATGTATGGATGGATGGATGTTTGTTACTTTTTCACGCAAAAACTACAGAATGGATGTGGATGAAATTTAGAACAAAGATACCTGGATGAGTGGTGTGTGGCGGGCTTGTCCCATACTCAAACCTGGATTAACACATAGGATACTTCTTATCCCGGTAGAATGTTCCTGTGGGACAATTATTGAACTCCACGCGGGCGAAGTCGCTGGCACAAGCTAGTACCTTAATGAAGGTCTGTTTGGCTCATAATTTTTACGATCTGTTTTCTTTTTGACTTCAAATGCAATTTACAAAAATAACATAACACCACATCTGTAAATACCGAATGGTGAAGCCAAGTTGTGTTTATTAATGCACACACACTTAGACACATCTAATAAGGGGCGACGCTATTGCCATCAACCGGGCTTAAATCCAGACTCCGTGGCTGCTACTGAGAAATTCCTGTTGGAAATACCTAATTACACTTTGCCCGATCCGGGAATCGAGCCTTGGACCTCATGAACAGCAGAAGCTCTTCCGACCACTAGACCAACGTGGCAGACACATAAAGAAATTTAAACTAAGTACTTACCAAGTATTCTCGCTTGACCACGTCTCAACCTCATCCAAACCAAACCATTTATAAAACATTATAATAACAACAATTCCCACAACATTAATGAGCATGAACCATCAACAAACACAGATAGCAGTCATTACGTTACTTCCTCAGTGACGTAAACATATCTATTCGAAGTTAGGACCTAAATCATGCGCGTGGGCCACCGGACTCCCGCGGTGCGCATCTGTTTGTGCGCGCACACATAAATTACCGAGGTACTCCTCACCGCTCCTGGCTTTGATAAATCCTTTGGTACCTTGTGGAGTTGCGGCGACGACGGGGACGTATTGTGGTTTGTTTAAAAGGTTTAGAGGATTACTTAACTTAAAACCTTACCTTAGTGTGTTAAGGTGGTGGTCTTTTGTGTAGGGATGTGTGACTCAGAGACAAATGTGTCTGAAAGATGAGCGTCATGTTCGTAAAGTTTGATCCATTTTGCCAAATGGCCCGTTGCCAAACCCTACGTTTTTAAAACTTTTTTACTTCGAGGTTAAAGGCATCATCATGATCTTCCTATCCTGGTCTTTTGTTACTTGAGTTCGGCCCAACGCGGAGCCCGCAAGGGTCGACGCCTGTAAGGGCTGCGGGTTGTTCGAAAGAAATACCGCGGCCTCGGACACAAAGGGCTATATAAGAAGGCACATGGGTTGTTTTTTAGTCAGTAGAAGTCTGACACTCCTTGCCGCTCCGCCCAGAGCGGGAGGAGTCATTTGATGATTTCCCACGCTCCAAAAAAAAAAGGTCGACACAACGCCTTTTTTTTCATTTCCATTTTAAGCAGTAGTTTTATCACAGTGACATCCTAGTGGTGTGGCCGTCGGACTGCCAAGTCATAGATATCAAGTTCGAACCCAAGACCCAACTCTGATTTTTCGTATTAATGTGTGTACTCCACACTCCTTTTTCTTTCCTCACTAAATCCAATCTAAAAAACAAAAAAAGAAGATGTAAGGACATCTTCTTTTTATTGTTTTTTTTTTCCATCAGGTCTTTCTCAGTAGCAGCCATAAGATAAGATAAGATAATTTTATTTGTCTAAAACATGAGTATACAAACAAATGGCATGCAGGATGTTACAATAAATGATATCAGTCATGTTTTGCCTGAACTTCGTACAAATATGAGACAAAATGTCCCATGGAGTCTGGATTTGTGCCCGGTCATAAATATAACTGGTGAAAAGTGGGCATACTATTGGGTACACCTCTGCCTAACCCTTCAGGGACTGGGGCGTGATGTAATGAAACTAATTTTTTTTTTTTTTATACCACGTAATGAATGCAAAGGCATCCGTTTTAGGTTTCAAACACAATGTACTCATAAAACCGCCAATAATCAGATTTCCAATCATTAAATACAAACCGCAATCCGAAACGATTCTACCGTTAAATAGTGGAATAATGCAGCTATTTATATGATGATTACTTACTATAAAGAAGGGCTAAGATACAGATAGTAGTGCAGCTTAGGACATGGACATGAGCGGAGCGGATATACGGATTGATGAAGCTGCACATCTAGAAGTTGTATTGGGGTTAAATAATTTGATAGAATGAGGCAATGTTTGAGAAGCCCCTGGAGAAAGTAGTTAAAGCCAGGGACTAAATTACCCAAAAATTACGGTACCTTTAAATGTCGGTATGACATCATACTCGTACCGTTAAATAAGGGTCACTGAAATATTTCGATACCGTTATTTTTTTTGGTAGTGGAATTTTGAGGTTGGAAATGCATACCGGTATATTTCGGTAGAAGTACCGTAACCGTTATAAATGTATCGGTAGCGGTACCCTTAACCTTAATAAATAGCGGCTTTGACGCATCGCCTCGCTACTCACACACACAACAAAGAGATAAATAAAAGAGTAGCAAACAAAATGTATAAAATACACAAATTCTAACGTTAAATAACGGTTAAATAACGCTTTAGCCTAACCTTTATTTATAAAGGTACCGGTATAGCTCAACCCTTATTTTAAACCAGTACCGGTATATTTTTGAGGCATCTTAACCTATAACCGTAACCGCTTTCAGTCCCTGGTTAAAGCTCCCCCTCTCGACCTCTTCATGCCCCTTTTGCTTTAACATCGTCTTTTAATACGTAGGAAGACCATGGTTTGAGTTAAGACATAGGCTTATTCCCATCAGATAATTTGCCCCTTGCACACAGGCGATACCCTGAGCTAGATCATAAATAGTTATAATACTTTTACAAGTCACATTATGTTATGTTTTTAAACTAAATAAGGCCGGTGTTTTGTACCTCACTACTCTGAGAAGAAACACGGATAAAGCTAGCTCATCTAAAAGAAGTTTGTCATCCAGTATAGTCTAGGAATTATGTTTTTCTTTTCGAAGATTAATGATCATTTCCCAAGGTCGAGGTTCTCAATTTGGTTCCTTCATGTTTAAGCTAGGCATACACAAGATCACTCAGCACCCCGCTCCTCGCGAACCCACACCCTAAGTATTGTAAGTGCGTTCACCAGCGATCCAGCCGCTATCAGATGGTGGCTCCATATCGGATGCCTCGAATACATCGCCCTCCATAGGCCACGGATGCTATGAAAACAATAATATTATTAAACTTATCTGCCACGAGAATATCAAGAGATAATATTTATATGGTACACGGAAGCCTGATTGTAATGGCCAGGCTTAGATTAAAAGTAAGGTGGTCATCTTTTGTTTGGCTTTGTGGACCTAATTGGGTTTTGTATTAACAATAGGTGGTCTCTTTGTTATCAGCGCATATGCATAGAATGTTAGGTGTATGCAGTCTATTTTCGCAGAATCTGGTAAACTTGCAAAATTAGCAACAGGAAGAAGTGATGCTTTACTGAAAGTAAAGAAAAATAAAGAACAACTTGTTATTTTGACATGAATTTAGATTAAATTTATTTTTGAAACCATTGAAGTTACATCAAATAATTGTTTTAAACTTGCAACTCAATAGTGAAATGTCTCTCCTGAAATTATAAACACGAATCACCTCACGTCTTGTTAGTCATCATTTCAGACGAATGACGTCCACTGCTCACATAGGCCTCCTCCAAGTGTCACCACATTGAGTGGTCCCGTGCGTCCCGAATCCATTAGATCCCCGTTGTAAATTAAAGAAAATGTTAACTTGCGTAAAATGAAAATCGTTTTTGGGAACTTATGAATTTTCACCAATGAACTTGGAAAACTTATCACTACGTTTACTAATTTCAGCTATGACAACCTTATAGCAACAATATTAAATAAAGTGCATCAAAAAACAAAAGCTCACCGCCCTCCCACATACATACTCGTAAACATGAAACATATTCATTTCATTACAACTTTGACCTCGCAGACTGTACACTATGATAACCCTTGCAATTACAATGGGGCAGCCATTGTCCGGGACTATCCCGGACATGTGTCGTCGCCACCCGGGACATAGCGGGACATTATCATTGCCTTATACGGATGAACCTAGTGAGCTGGGAGTTGCGAGGCAAATGAAGGATTAGAAATAAAGTAATAAAAGGAATTATTTAAACACTTATGTAGGTGTTACAAGGCAAGTCATAAAAACTTTTTGATGTAAGCGTTTTAAGAAGTTAAAGCGAAGTCAAAAATTAAGGCGTATTATTAACTTTATCGAAGCTGAAAAGCTCTTCTTCTCCCCGTCCTCCCGTTCTCCCGTAAATACCTTTACGTTTTGAGTGTGTCATATTGAGTCCTACCGTAAAAAATGATTTTTCACCCAAAAAAAAGTCGTTTCCCAGCAATAGTTTTTGCAAACAGTTTCTTAGTTCGATGTACTGAATGATTGGTTGACAGCTTCGTGAAAGGTCCGTTTACACCATTTAGATGGTACAGACCAACATAGATCTTAACATCAAATGAATTAAGACAGGTTTTTGAAATCTCCCTTTACTAGCAGCGCCGCCATCAACGTCCAACAAGAGCCAAGTCAAACTGTAACTCTCTTTTCCAAGTAACAAGTATCCTAGCGGGATTCAAACTCCACAAAGGCAATGTTTTATCACATTGATTTCATATCAATGGACCTCTCATTTAATTTCGCACTTCGCATTTGGAAAATTTCAGCACGAACTCTCGGCTACGCAACCAAACCCGCACGCAAATGCTATTTGAATGAGCTTCGAGCCTTATTCGATGTCTGTAACTGGTCTTTGTGAACATCACTAACATTCTATTGAAATAGCTGGCCGCGGTGTGCCAGAGACCATACGCGTGTCAGCAGCTCGGCTCGGAACATCTCAATAGGACCAGCAAATAACTAGGAAGAACCTTATTCGCCAACAAGAATGCCCTCTGTCTTTAAGCGGATGCATTTGCGTGCGCTAGCCTCCTCAGATGCCTAACTAGACTTTCGTGCCATACAATTTATTGTACGCACACAATTTATTATGTAGAAATCACTGAATAGAACTATTGATGCTTATCGTAAACGGTAGAGACAATCGTATAATGAACGATTATATAAAGGTTAAGCACCAAAGTCCATACAAGCGACAAAAATATACGCAGCACCTCCATACACGACACAATATGTCAACTATTTCTCACATTTTATTAATTGCATCCTACTCAATGAATTTATTACCAGCACTGACACCATATTATTAGATGTCCAACGATGTTAAATTATTTATGATTAAAAGTGTTCACACCTTTGTAAGTACATATGTCATAACATTAATAATTACAAACATTTCCTTTTTAGTCGACTGATCGTTATGATCTGCGCGTGACTCGAGATAAATTCCGAACAAATCCGTTCGATGCATTTGATACAATGAAAAAATAGCGAACAATAACAAAGCAATATTTGACAAGTCAGAAGTGAAACCGCGGCCTTGACATACGTGTCAATCTGCGACGCGTGTCAAACCAAACGCGTGATACTAATCTACATACCGTCACCTTTCACACCGTAAACATCACCGATCCTTGCGTTACATCACTACATAATATCATCAATCAAAAACTACAAGGGCCATATGCAGATTTTATTCAAATCCCAGTGAGATTGTGGGGCTCACCCACGTGACGATATTCGCAAACGATATTCGCCTTTTGAATTCGCAGCGTCAAACAATAAAAGCACTTCAACGGCGCATAGTTGTAAGGTCGACTATCGTGTATAACGACGTGTATATTAAAGTGACACTATTTTATGTGTAGTGAAATGCATTAGGTTATTTTGCATACAAAGCGTTATAAATATTTCTTATGGCTAAGTCGCACTCGGCGTTTTGAAAGCTCGGCCGGATGACACGCGTCGATACATCCGACTGTATTTTATGCGTCAGAGTGGATGTAAATGTATGTAAAGTACAGTCGTCTCGTTATGAAATACAGTCCTGGGAGAGAAAAGAGACAATGAATTACTGTGTTACGAAGTATTTTACAGTAGGTAGTAGTTTGTGTGCACGCATTACCATACGAAATGATGGTCCTGAACGACGATGACATCCAAGAAATCAAATTAACAGTTTTAAAAAGGGGCAATCATCATCATTATCTTCTGCACTTAAAAGCGACCGCTGCTCTTAGCTTCCTGCGAAGCCATTGCCTCCTATCAATTGGCCCATCAAGTGCAGTTAATAGTATTATATTACCCAATCCCGAGTAACGTACTCGACAAATGCTGGTAATAAAATAAAACAAGTTCTACTTAACAATTAGCATTTTACACCCCACATTACAGTGAGACAAAGAGCAAGTATTTACGTCTAAAACAGTTGATATTTAAATAGGTCCGGACCGGGCGGAACACTTGTACGATTTGACAGGTGATAGCAGTGGCCTGGTGAAATATTGCCGTTCGCCTGCGAAGCGATATCGCGCAGCTGGTGAACGATTGTGTACGGTACTCGGTAGGGCACCAGGACTCCACTCAGTGTGCGCGTTTAGTGCAGTATCGGTGACAGTTAATTTATGATTTCCTCACAAGTAGATGACGGCTGTTAGAAAATATTTCCTTGTTATTGCTGTTTTGAATCGGAGGCGTCCCATCTCAAACTGAACAGACTGTGTTGAAGTAAATCCTGGACTTGTTTATCTACAAAAGTTTAGCATATATTTCTAATACATGTATTCATTCTGTTTGCTATCTCAATTCGCGGCACATACTAGTGTATGCAATTAGATAGCCTAGCTTTGGTAGTGTCACCGCTTATTTGCGCTCAATCGGGAGCAACTGAAGGACCAATACATATTGACACACGGTAAGACTTAAAACTAAACGAAAAAGTACTGAGTTTGACATTGTGATCGCCTTTTGTCAAAGATAGTGGCGCCAGTCTCAAGTATCAAGATAAATTGGACGACTTTAATATCAAACTAATCGTAGTTCAAGCGTAATAGACTAAAATAGTCATAGATAAAAACGATAGCCGTCATTAGTAAGTTTAGTTTTTGGTTATTTGTAATGAGTAACGTATATTTTTGTTGATGTTTAAATTAAACGGATAATGTATCACGCTTTGCATTGAGTTTTGGTTGAATAACTAGCTGAGGTGATATTGATAAGGCTGGTCGTAAATCTTGTTTTTCTTTTTTCACATGCCTAATGTAACTTACTGTCGGTAATGATCCTGTGGCCCATTCGTAAATTGGCACTTTTTATTTATCAATAAATAATATATATTACTCAAAATTTCGCCATAACACCTTGTTTCTCTACTATTTTTTCCGATCATCTCTAATCACACAGAATTTTCAATTTTGTAAATGTCTCCTCAGCATACACTGGTACCGCAAATCTTTGAATCAAGGCCACTAACACTTTATTAAAGGAATCCCATAATTCTTTCATTCTGTTTTTTTCAGTCCCATTCATTTTGCAGTTTGAAAGTTACCTCATAAACCATATGGAAACGTAAAATGAAAATATTTTTTTTTTATTTGCTCGGCAACAATTTGCATTCTCCAACCAATTCGTTAAGATTGTTTCCAGATCGCCATACCCGCGTTGCTTAAAAAAATGCATTTTTTTTACTTTAAAATAACGTAAGACAGACCGGCAAAATGTGGCAAGCTGTGGAGAAAAAGTGCCGTTACATTCATCTCATGCTTAAGTTAAAAGAACAAATACAATTCTGACATCATAGTTTTTACAGGCAAATATATTCATATATTGCGAACTATAGATCAGCTACTACAATATTCATTTACGCAAAAAGCTATACAACAAAACAAATGCCGTTTGGATCAGCTGAGACAAAAACGGGTTGCCTGATGATCGTAGGCGGTAGGGCAACCTGCTCCTATTTGTAATACAAATATTTACATCCAATGGATCGATAACCCTTCTTACTTTTACAATGTATTGACTGGAGTAACTCGTCCAGTATTGTAAAATAGAATACAAATTAAATAAACAGTATACTTTGGTTATGGTATCAAGTATGTTATCAAGGAAACAATAGGTTATTAATAATTAATTTACCACATAGCAATACATTATTTTGTGTAATTTAAATCATCACTGCTGCTCTCAAAACGGTGAAGGAAACCGACATGTCTTAGAACCAAACATTTCGAAGACATGTGACATCTACCAACCCGCACTGACCCCGCGTGGTGGATTATAGCCCATTCCTCTCCTAAAGACGAGGCCTGAGTCCCTGCAGTGGGAACATTATAGGCTGATGATGATGAATAAGGTATGCATAATTTACTACATACATGGTTAAGTAGAACTTCATATTTATCTAATTCAGAGCCGTCAACTTAAGGGACAACATATAATAGTTCTTACTCACATTCTCTTGAATCATACCAACTATCAATATCTTCTCCAAAAAGCCTCGGTTTATCCATTTCTCCATCCTTTTCCACAAAGAGTCGTTTTTCCGACTATTTTCTCTTCATCTTTAACTGTTATATTTGCAGCTATTATATTGCATTTATAACAACCATGCTCCATGGTTCTTAGTCTTCATTGTCTTACAACTAAAATTGAAACCAAGTTACATTCACAACTTCAGTTCCTCAAGACTAACTCCAAAGAGAACACGACCATACATCGGGCCAAGCTTACACAGTTGATACACATTTACTATCTGAACAATCCTAGTAATTTCCTACACAAAGTATGGGCACCAGTAATTGAGTAATGTGGACTTTATTAGTGAAAGTTAGGGCATCCTACACGAGCGCGCGCCGCTAATCGGTCTGCGCGTGCGCCTTAATTACGCTCATTTGAATATTCTATTCCGAATTTGAATTTGAAATTGTCTGATTCATCGTTCGGAGATGTTGTTTGAAATGGGCGTCATTTGTCAGTTTGTCACCTTTAGATGGTGTTGATAGGGTATTCATGAGGACTGGGTTTAGAGAATTTAATTTAAAGCAAATATTTGGGAATTAATCAAATTCAGACAGTTTGTAAGGCCGTATGTAAGGATCTTAGTTGGTGGCGTTTTGTAGTTTCGGCCCCACACCATGACCAGAAGGCGTGAGTCTACGTAATTCAAACGTGTACTAATGAATGAAATAAATGCATATTTTTATATTTAGTTTGTATAATTTCTGTCTTCCGAATGTGTTACTGAGTCTTCATGTTTTTTTTACCGACTCACTTGATGGGTAACGCTTCTTATGTCCGAAAATGCCAAGATTCTATCTATCCAGCTCTTATTTACGACAAACAACCAGTTTATCTGCCTTAGAAACGCAACTAGGTCTCTACTAACTTAGGATGCCTATACCTAACTTTTGTGTAACAAAACTCGAGGTCCCTACTGCTTTTGTAACCTAACTGGTTGAACAGGCAGCGACGTCCACGCTAAATTAGAGGCACACGCTCCTTTGAATCTCCACCCCCCTCCTCTCTGCACCCCTTTACCCCCGCCCCGGTCTTACGTATCAAACACAATTTGTATTTTCGTAACGCAATAAGGACCGTTTTCGCAATGTTTCTATTGAATAGACCACTTAGTTAGATAAACTAGTATTTATTATTTTGTTTCAGTTGTCTCCGCTTTCTTAGTGACTGTGTGTACTTTCGATTCTAATGATGTTGGGTAAAAGTTGGGAGATAGGACATTTACATACTGCTTTATTTACTTTGCTTTATCGTGTGATTAGTGCCTTTTTTTGGTGGGAGGGAAATCATCAAATGACTCCTCCCGCTCTGGGCACAATGATAGGGTCAAATGGTCACAGACACAGTTACTATTAATGAATAGTCACTTTACTATTTTTTTTTATTTTTTCCCATATTATGATCTGCTAAAGTGGCCATTATAGAGGTCCTGGTCGATTTAAATAATGGGACAAAACAGACACCATATGAAATAAAAATCATTAAAGAAAAGTAAAACATTTGCCTATTTAAAGATCCGAGTTAGACAAAGTAAAGAAAAGAAAGCCATAAAAGTGGAACTTAATGTATTACTTAAGCTGTAACTTAAGGCGGTTGTAACTTTTTTTCAATAAAAGAAGGATCATACCAGTACTTAATCGACGATAAATCACTATAAATTATCGAAGGGCAAGATGAATTCACGTCACGACGCCATGCCTTTATATGTAGATGCCAAACATGGCAGATGGCGCCTGAAGCTTTGAAAATAAAAACTAATACAGCATATCATTACCCCTCTACGTAAACCAAGTGACAAGCAACCACCCTTTCTAGTACAACCTGATGTAAAAGTCAACCAAAAAGGAATCAAAGATACGATCAATGGAACTTTAAAATATTTTTAATGCCCAAGTTTGAACTGTTTTTACGTCTGTCTCAATAGATTGCGATTCAGTACGTTATAATGTAGACATAAATCGTTCAAGTCATGGTATCCATTACAAACATAGATCACATGTGACATCACGCAGTGGATTGCAGCGTGTGAAGTAAGATAAAGCAGTTAAGGGAGATAATGCGAAAAATGTTACAATTAACAAATAAAAGTATATCATTGACAACAAAGAATTCTAGGGCAAATAAAATTAAGTCATTAACTAGATAACAATCGTAGTAGCATAGATAGAAATGAATCATGATAATGAACGCCAGTTATCCCGAGGAACGTGAAGTACAGACGGCGACGCACGTACCTGAGTCACAACCAATTAACGTATCTATTGTAAACGTCACTTGCGTGTGATTGTCGTATATTTCAATTTGACACATGCAGCCTGTATTACGCGCGAACGTGTGTTTTAATGTAATATTAATGTGTCTGTGTATGGAAGGTGAGTTTTGCAGCGCACTCGACGTTGCCTTATGCGATGACCCACAAGCGCAACAATTTTTTCTTGTGCACTAAGGCGTCTCTCGTTAGCTCTCGTACTTCTTGCAACGTTTTCGTCCGCGTCCGGTTTTTGTACAGAGTTAGGAGCTCGATTACAAATTTGATTAGTGATGTATTCAAGACTTTGTAAATAATAAGATGTTTGATTCCAATTTGAAAATTGGAATCCATCACTACGTACCTACACGTAACTTGAACTTCAGCTCAATAATGTCAAATACAGTGCTAGTGTTGATACTGAATACTGATAAAAAAACTAAAGCTGAATGATATTCATTTTTTCTTGAGGTTTCAATGGCATGTTCAACTACTTCGTGAAAAACAACTGTATACTCTGAACTCATATAAAATATTTGAAACTACACCCTTCGTGTGACATGGTAATTTAACCCAAATCTAATATTCTGGAAACTAAAACTAAAAGCTTTTAGTTTCTAGCTCCCCAACTATATCTCAGTATAGAGGAGCTAGTCGCGTACATAATTAATAAACTTCTCCCAGTATTTGTGTTGCTAATTACTTCGTAATCGAATAATTCTGCAGATAAGGAAAGTGATTCAATGTATTCACCGTTAATTGCTGGTTGATTATGAAATGGACTTTGAAATCTTTATTGATTATGACTCACTGTTAGTCCAAGCTGTAGACTATGGAGTAGACTTGAAGACTTTTCATTTTAGTCTCTTTTAATAATCTGTTATTCTCTTTATTCAGTTATATTTAGATTTCTTATATTTTTACGTAGAATAAAAACATTTTAAAATAAAACCCAAGGCCACCGGCATTGGGAACAGGGTCCGAGGTACCGCTGGGTCAGAGCTCTGGAGAGAGGAACCTCCTGACAATGTCAGAAGTGAAGCCCTCTGAATAAAGCTCTTGATCCAACTAGCAAGCGAGAGCCTCCTCAGATGTTGGTCGAGGCTTTGTATAATCTTATTATTAGGTGATCTAGGTATGAGTGCACCATTGGAAGTGTAATACAAAAAGAATGTGTAAAATATTTAAAAGAAAGATCGACATCAACGATACGATAGGTTTATAAGTTTATGGTCGCTCAGCAAGCTATTGAACGGGTTATGCTTGGAGTCTCTCTAAGGGAACGAGGTGATCCGACAGAGAACCACAGTTGTTGACACAGCTCACAGCTGGCCGGCTTATTTCCACTTCAGCTTACTTATTGTAAGCTGAAGTGGCAATAAGCCAGCCATTTATACCGTAGAACCAATAACCGTTGAGTAGACGTGTTCTTGAATGGAAACCGTGAATCGGCCTCAGGCTCAGTGGAGCGATGATCTTCGCAGGGTTGCTGGCAGCAGCAACTGGATAAGAATTGCCGATAGTCGAGTTAAGTGGCGTGCGATTGAAGAGGTATATGTCCATCAGTGGACTGCTGTGGGCTGATGACGATGTAGTTATTAATGATAAAAACTCGACACTCGTGATTGACTTCCTTAAAATATTCAAAAATTTTAGACAAGCTACAGAGTTTAGGAAACCTAGAAAAAACTAAAATTATGTTTGCAATGTATTTGACACATTGACCTATTTTTTAGGTCAAGTCCTTAAAAATAAACACCTAAAACTAAAAGTTAATTAATGCAACTTTATTCCCATAAATGGTCATGAAACACACATTATATCCAAGGCCAAGGCTTCTAAATTTTAAATATGCAGATCACTATTAGATAGCGAAACCGTTATTGCCTAAAACGTTTTATCTAGGCACTAAGTTAATTCCCAAAGTCCTAGAAAATCAAATTGTTCTAACCACGCTAATCTTCTAGTATTCTGCGAATATTTATAAATATGGCCTCTATAAAATTACTTAGTAGATAAACACTAATACTTTATAGGCAATTTAACGATCGTTTTCCTAAATTCTACCTACAAGTACGTTTAATCCATCCATCAGTGTAGTTGTAGAGTTTAACAAGAACTCGTAAACATCGAGTGAGTAACGCACGTCCACCATCGATTTACCCAATTAGAATCGATTCAGACTACTCAACTTAGTATCGGCATCACGACATAAATTCTACGCAATTAATCCATTACCGGTTTTCCTTAGACACCGCTTTAACTTTCTTAAAGAAACCCCTCAATGTATGCCGAACTGATAGATTCAGTCAAATGTTAGAATCAAGAATGTTCTTTTCATGGTAACAGTCAGCATTGTCGTGTTCACGTTGAGACATCTTCCACATAGCACGCATTTCAAAGTTAAATGCTCAAAATATGGTTAGAGCTCGAAGAACGTCGCTTTTGACCTAATCGTTAATGTTTCTGCTGCCATATACAACTGACAAATTAGACGAACTTTGTACGAACTAATCGATCTTTAAGTTAATTTCAAGCTTACCTCTTTTTTTTTTTTGGCGGGTGGAAAATCTTCGAATAACTCCTCCCGCTCTTGGGCAAAGCGAAAGGGAGTGTCAGACTTCTACTGACCACCACCCATGTTCCTTCTCAGCCCTTCATGTCGAGGCCGCGGTATCTCTTGCAAACAACCCGCAGCCCCGACGGGAAGCTGACCTCTTCGTTGCAGTTTTTAAGGTAGTTAGATTTCATACTTAATTATATAACTTACCGTAATTTAAAGTGTTTAGTTTATTTTTTTGGCTCGGCCACAATCGGGTAACACCAAAGATATATTTACTTGACTCGCTGTGACTTACTAGCAATTTAAATCCCTGAAAGTTAACCATTGTGCGTGTTCTCATTGACATTCATGACCATAAAGCTTCATTCGTAGATTTAGACTCAAAACGATCTGCTCAGAAGACATTAATTTGCCTCCTAATGTTCAAATTAATGTCCCATGATTTTCATTCAAATAAACATTGTTTTAATAGCCTACTGCCAAGCAAACCATGAGCTTAACAAGATCAAAAAACATTATCTGCTTAGCCTTTTCTCAATTATGTTGGGGTCGGCTTCCAGTCTAACCGGATGCAGCTGAATACCAGTATTTTACATGGAGCGACTGACTATCTGACCTCCACAAACAACCCAGTTAATACTAGGTAATACGATACTCTTTGGTAAGACTGGATGTCAGAATTTCAGTTCACTGACTACCTGTAACGACTGCCAAAGATCTATATATGGCAGCCGGGACCAACAGCTTAAAGTGCTTTCCGAGGCACGGAGGAAACTCGGTATGTCGGGCGGTCACCCATCCACAGACCGACCTAGGCAAACACAGCTTTACCCAAAGATCGACCCGGGTGGCAGTTCTTATTAAGCCACGACCTCATCCTCCTCCTTCGGGCCACTATAATAACTATCAATAACGACAGTCAAAACCCTATAAAGGGCAGCCGACGGGTTAACGTACTTCCCAGTGCTTGGAGGAAACTCGGTATGTAAATAGTTGGACACCCACCTACGGACGAATCTAGACAAGCGTGGCCTAAACTATGTTCGTCCTATTTTAATTGCAAAAAGTCTGTCCGTTCTTTCTTAACAAACCTAAACTATGACGATACTGAAAACTATATTACGAATGATAACTTACCTACACTAATTACTCCCACAGATCCGCACACACGCACAAACACTCATCCACTCGCACACACACATACACAAACACACACACTACACATACATACACGAAACACATAATTACATGCTAGTTGTTTTAT
The DNA here is from genome assembly GCA_949774965.1 of Diarsia brunnea. NCBI lineage: Eukaryota > Metazoa > Arthropoda > Insecta > Lepidoptera > Noctuidae > Diarsia > Diarsia brunnea. The sequence goes on along the minus strand of OX459013.1, from coordinate 7,218,666 downwards.
TAATTGTTTCCATTTTTATATTTTTATACATTGTAGATTTTTTTCTTTTCTTTTGCATAACTGTCTGTTAATTAATCTATTTGCTAATCCGCAGTGCAGTCATGTAACACGTACCAGAGACAATTAACACCGAGGGAATGAAACTGTGTCTCCTTAACACAGGCTATTTTGTAGCCTAGCTAGGAGAACAGAGCTTCAACCACTTGATTGTAGACTACAACGTCTGTGTTACCAGTTGTTATTATTTAAGTTAAATGTAAATCTACAATCTGTTTATGTGAAATAAAATTATCATTATTATTAAACTGTAGATCGACCAGAGTCACTGTTGTTATTTAGGCAGAGCTCCTAAGAAAATCATCGTTTCCTCTAGACAGGATTAAAATAAATGAACAGCTAATCAAGTGTTCAAATCCACTTTCAGCGTACCTACAGTCACATAGACAACTTTCGACCACCCTACACGCTACAAAGATTTCTATATTTCCCAACAACACATCTAAGCAAGAATTTAAAACACGTCTGAATCTTAACTATTACTATCGTTACTTACTAATACACTAAAAACAAGTGAATGCGCATTCCTCTCTCAACATGGCTTATGACTGTGTTAACCCCCTTATACGTCTGGGTCTCGATGACTACTCTTCATCCAAGTGATGAAATTCGATCGCTGGAATACGTTCTTCGCTCAGGGAATCTGGCTGGAAAGAAAAAAATTGTACCGCCGCTTTTATAGTGTTAGTTTTTTAGTGGGTATGGTCGTGGTCGCGTTGAGAGCGGCGTTGGTTACTTTCGTTTTCGCGTTTAGATACTTAAGATACACTGAGAAATAACGTATGTATTTGTTGATTAAAGATTTCTAAGTCTAATTTATCGGGAGTTGTATACAGGGTGGTGCCGACAATACGACAATAAATGAAACCACTGGTAGTTCTAGTTCATAGGAACATTTTTAAACTATCAAATACATCCTTACACCGTCGTGGTATCGACGATACGACAATAAACTACCTAAATGTCTTTGCTAAATTCGTTTGTTACATTGTATTTGCATACGTATATCGGTGCAAATTATTCCTAAGGTTAGTAGTTTAATAATGTTCCTATGAACTGGAACTACCAGTGGTTTCATTTATTGTCGTATGGTCGGCACCACCCTGTATATGGTACCCAGTAACTGAGTTCTGGAAGTACGGAAAGGCATAGCAGATGATGATGAAACTTGATTCATCATCATCATCTGCCTCTCTCTTTTTTCAATAAAGTAGGGGTCGGCTGCCAGTTCCAGTAGATGCAGCATAATACCAGTATTTTATATGATGAATCAAGTTTGTTCCACTAAATTATTAATTAATATCCAACAAAATTAAAAAAAAACCTGACCAAATTGTACTCGTAACACCTACAATCTCAGCTAGCAATACGACCACTACCCAAACCTACAGCGTCCCTCCCATATAGAGCGGTAGCGTGCTGATTAGCCGAGCGAATATAGCCTTTAATTACAATGCAATTAAACAGTCAACTGCACTAATTGACTGGATAACATCTTTAGCCGCGTGCGCAGAGGTGCGGTACGTTTTTTGCAGTGAGCGATACGAGGAAAAAAAATGTTAAGTTAGAATCTTTTTGGTGGGAGAAGGTTCTATTGCTTTGTTATTTTTTTTTTGGGTTGACAATATATTTTCGCGAGACCTACATCATAAGGTTGAAACCTTATGATGTAGGTCTCGCGTGTGGTAAAATAAAGGAAATCAACGAATAGAATAATTTATGCAAAAGGTTACATATTAAAGCCATAACAATCATTACCCACTTTGTCTTTTACCCATTATTTGATTCCAACATACTGCATCACATGGAGTCCTGAAACTATAATGTTTTAATGGATTATTTGAGAGAGGTCTTCTAAGAGATAGATTTGTCTTTGAAGACGTCAAAATCGCCAATATTATATTATATACCCGACTACATTTACACGAAAGTAGAGTAATGAATCAAAGCTCACAGTGCAGCAGGGCCACGGTTTTCTTATTCGCCTTACGGAACCAAAAAAATGTGTCAACTCGCTTCCGTTACAGTTACAAGAGAATGCGTTTTTTCTATGGCCACCCACTAATTGGGTCGAGTGTTCGTCTCGCGTACAAGTTTTGTAATGTATCCTCAGCCTTACATGGGATGGAAAATCGAAGCTGACTGAGATTTTTATTCTTTGGTGATTGCATAATGTTTATGGGAGGACTGTATTGTATGGTTATAGATAGGTACATCTTCTTTTAGAAAGAAATTTGGTTTGATAACGATTCGTCAGATACTAAGTTATGACTCACCTAAGTAGAGCATGTTGCTTACATTGAATTGAAGTTATCTTATCCCCATTTATTAATTATAACAGAAAAGTAACTATGTTTAATTTCTTAATTAATTAACTAACAAGAAACTATGAAAAGGGATCAAAATACTGCTCCTCAACGCTGTCAGCCGGTAATGTGGCCAAAAGACTGGCGCAATTGCCACGTTGTATGGCAACACTTAGCCTCTGGCCAAGATAAAAGCCAGCCCTTGGGTCACGAGAAGCGTCAACTAAGCGTTTTGAAATTTCCTTAAACAGGCTCATAGCCTGTTTAAGCACTCAGACCCCACAGCCCTAGAGTTTCAACCCCAAACGGCTCGAAAATATAGTTTCCACAAAGGTTACTATATTTACGCCGCTTGAGGTTCTCTGCAGCCGCAGCGGCACAACCTGCGCAGCACGATGAACTTGGAAGATGTGATGGTGCAAGAGTGTTGCGTCCCACACTAAAGGCCTACCCATTTTCCATTGAAGTTTAGATAAAAAAGCTACCTTTTCGAAACCCTGGTCGTTCGTTAGGTATAGTATAGCTGCAAGTGTTCATTAAAGTTGTGACTACAACATTTCGTTGAAAGACATGTTCAAAGAAATGAAGGCGTAGTCGATCACCAACTGTGTATCGGTGACTGACGTTTGATTTTTGCTTGTTCCTCACAGTATGCTCACAGTCTATGGCCGACTAACCGTTTGATGTGAACGGGACCTTAAATCTGACAAATAGTAGGACCTTTATCTATACATTCCTACATCCTTTTATATTATAATTATCCAGTCGTTTCCCATTGCAGGCTTTCTCTACCTTTCTTTGATTTGACATATTAGAAAGGGAGACCGTGTAACTACGTTTCGCTCCAACACAGATACCCCTATTGTTGATCTTTATGTATAACCTCCGCTTTGACACTAGAAATGCCTAATAGAATAGTAAAACTTCGCAGAAGTTCAAGTAAATTTTGTGTTTTGGTATAAAATTCCTAGGAGGAGGTAAGCCTCCCGCACTCCTCCTGTTGATCAGCTATTACAAGCTCTTACGGGGTAATCCACGAAAGGGCTTAGGATTTTGTTTTCGAGGTAAGCCAGCCATGACTAGTAGGGCTATTGCGTATCTTTTTAAATGTCAGTGGCTATCATAGTGTCCATCGATTAAATGTCAAATAGTTATGGTTTGGTACAAAATGGAACCATTTGACAGTTAATCGATGGACACTATGATAGCCACTGACATTTAAAGAGATACGCAATAGCCCTCCTGGTGTTGATCAGCAGTTATCAAAATGCTAGTAAATCACTATTATTCACATTAAATCTTAACTAGTGACAGATACGCAGGCTAACGCCTACATTCACCACAATGACACATTTTCTTCGAAACGGAATTGTATCAGAACATAAATTGGTGACAAATATGGTAAATTACAAAGATAGCCTCAATAAATACGATTATATTGTGTTCATATATTTTATGATTGTCAGTGCTAATGATATCATGATATCTTATAGGGTGGAGCTGATAGAACATTTCCTTTAAAAGACTTCTGAGGTTTTAAAGCCGGTGTCATACGTTAGCCCTTTCTTAGCCTGCGTCTCTTTTTCCTTTGTGACTGCCTTTCCAAATAAAAAACTAAAACCACGAGCAAGGCAAGCTTATAGCATACTTTGATTCAAATTTGTCCATCATCATATTAGCCCTGCGGGTCATTGGACTCCCCCAGATACCACAACGTCAACTGGTCATTTGTTTCTCGCATCCTGCGGATTCTCAATGCCTTTATCAGATCATTTAAGTACTCTGAAGCTTATTGACTAGTATGAAAAAAAAACTATATTTCCTTTGTGTCTGTCTTTAAACCACTAAAACCTCTAACCAAAGTCGAACCATACACCAGTTGTGCAAAAATCAATAAAGACCAAGAGAATTTCTCTTTGACAAAAGTTAAAGTCAACTGGACATAAAAGTTTTAATTGTTTTTTTATCACTTTATTTATGGCTCTATAAACTGAATTGACCCTGGTTTGTGGTCCTTTGAGTGAGTCAGTATGACTTTTATTGCACAGTGACACAATCGGACGCAATCAGTATCGGAGCAATACGTGTTGCAAGGAAGGAAGCTTGAGTAAAAAGTGTAACACATTGATGACGATGTTTCGCTAAGATTCGTTCAAATGTTTGCGATTTTTTTTGCGGTCGTAAACATTTAGTTATGATTTTATACTAATCATAGCACCCCTCAATCCACAGCCACGGAGTCTGGATATGTACCCGGCTGATGGTAATAGGCTCACCCCCTATTCAACATCATCACCATCATTTATGCCGAAAGACGTCCACTGCAGGACATAGGCCTCCCCTAAGTGTCACCACATTGACCGGTCCCGTGCCTCTCGCATTCAGCGGATCCCCGCAACCTTCACGAGGTCATCGGTCACCCCCTAATACAAGGAATTTACAAATACTAGCGAAATGTGGGTTTACTATTAGGTACACCAACATCGAGGATTATTAGCAGAACTTCTGGACAACGGTTCAACTTTTTCTGTCATAAAGAGCACCGTTCTTAAGCTCCTGTGGACGCGTGTGATTAACGATGTTGCTGTTTAGTTATTGTCACTTAGTGGTTTCTGACAACTGTGCGGGCCATCGTAGGGGTTAATTCTAGTCTAATCTACAGTCACATTGGATGCTAAGGCCAGCAAGCCCACCATCACGTCATTAAATCCTGATTTTTATACAAAAAAGTTCAAAGAATTTTGAATAATTATTTTTCACGATAAACCATTCTTTCACTCATACTTTCAACCACGCTTTTATAAAAACTACGTAAAGGATAAGCCATTTTCAAGGTGTTTTGTCCATCTCCCGTCGAAAAAGTATATAAATAAACTCGAAAAATCTTCAATTATTGTTTCACGACGAACCTAAACACAACTAAAAACGATGGTCCTTACTACAAGCTACTCCGTCCATCTCCTGTCGTATTACTGGTGCCTTATTATGATTCCAGTAAAGCCCTAGCCCCTTAGGTCCGTGGTACACAATAGCGCACTGGTCGGGACCCAGCACACGCTACAAATAAGATCGCGAGCGACACGTCATGCGGATTGCGGAGATTAGGTCAGTTCGTGTCTCGCGGTCGAGTAAGGACATTCGATGCTTTGGAAATTGAGTTATATAATCCTTATGAGGATGGGGAGTTTGAGGCTTAATAATAACTCCCTCTCGAGTAAATCTTTAGGTAAGTCTTGCTTGCCTAGGTTGGTCCCTAGATGGATAACCACCCATTAAATACCGAATTTCTTCCGTGCCTCAGAAAGCACGGCAGTCATTACAGGTCGTCAGTGGATCAGAAGTCCAAGCACCACTAAACAATCAAAGGATGTCAAATTACCATTACAACTCTGGTTTTGGAGTCAGATAGGCAGTCGCTCCATATAAAATACTAGTATTCAGTTGCTTCCGGTTAGACAAGAAGCCGACTCCAATTTAGTTAGGAAAAGGCAAGGCAATGATGACAACTTTATGAATGAGCTGTACCAAAGAATGTAAACATTTTGTTGAACTCATAATTATAATAATTGCCGACAAATCCATTCACAGTCCAACATAGCTCAAGTACAGTGACATTAACAAGAGCCCAGATACCGGGCACACGAGTTCGCGTGCCGTTGCGACAGCGCCGCGCCCAACCACCACTACCACCAGTGATGTGCGTGCAACAATATCGATCTTATTACGTATCGATACATAGCACACTTGCATCAAACACCCGCCGAACTAAACTACGAGACATGAGCGTTCGCGTGTCGCAATACCACCGCGCCTAAGCTAATACTAGTGATGTTTGTACGCTAAACAATATCGATTACATTGTGTGTCGATAAATTGTAGACTTGTGTGCAGCAGTGACTTAATAAGATGGACGAGCGCTCGTGGGATAGCGGCACTAGTGAAGTGCGTGCATAAATATCGATTACGTTGCGATTTGATACTTAGTGGGCCTATATCATAGTGACCATGCCATATTTAAGACACACGAGTTCGCGTGTCGTTGCAACAGTGCCGCGCCCTGCTAGAGATGTGCGTGTATCGATGTTATATCGCTCGATATGTTTCCGCGTCGACCGCCATTCGTAACGGTCGCTGTTTCCTGACCAATTGCTCTTGTTTCACGTGAGTTTTGTCGGTAAGGAATCTTTGTTACGAGTGTTACAGTTACTGCAATATTATTACATGCGAAAGATTTACTGATCGAGATTTCGTTTTCTGTTATGTCATTTTATTGCCAGCTCAACCAATTTCTTATAAATCACGGCATGGCTGCGGACAATATAAGTCCATATGTGCAGTGTCATAGACATCAACTTGTTTAGCCAGTATATCAAAAATGTCTATGCTCCTACTGCACACTAAATGAGTGACATGGCGTAATAACTCCTCAACTGTGCAATTGTATAACCTAGTTATATTCTTTTCCAGGAATAACACGATCCATAAAAGTATTACCTAACCTAATTTATGGCGACACTCAATGTCGTAGCTCATAACAGCACAGGCTCCTATTTTTTTTTTTTTTGGGTGTTGGGAGATCATCAAATAACCCCTCCCGCTCTTGGGCAGAGCGAAAGGGAGTGTCAGACTTCTACTGACTAAAAACCACCCATGTTCCTCCTTAGCCCTTCATGTCGAGGCCGCGGTATCTCTTGCGAACAACCCGCAGTCCCGACGGGACAGCACAGACTCCTCAACTCACTAATTTAAACAGTTAATTGTGAAAAAACACCAAACCATTAGGTACAAGTGCTACAACACTACAAAACGAAGCGATAGCACAATTCGATGTAACTATTTGCAACACCCAGCACGCGCCGCCCCTAGCCACTGTCCAGAGACTTTCTACAAAAAACTAACAAATAAATACTACAATCATGATTATTTGTTGGTCTTTCCTTAGTGTAAATGTTTACCCTTTAGTACGTACTAATTTATCTGGCTACTGAGTCTGTGTCTTTAAAGCCATTTAGGTTCAGGCCTGCTGGATAACTGCGTAACAGACTTGCGGTTCAGACGCTACTCATTTTGACAATTCAATAATATTCCTACAGTATTTCTGTTGTTGAACAGACCAATTTGTTCAGCAATTAATTAGGAATTTCCTTAAACATACTTTCAGGACAGTAACAGAACGGATGGCCAAAAGGGCCGAAAAGTTCTGGAGGGACGACCGCTAACCGGAAGACGTTACGTTGGAAGGCCTCCCACTATGTGGACAGATGACCTGGTGAAGCTTGCAGGGGCCCGCTGGGTGCGAGACGCACGGGACCGGTCAATGTGGCGACACCTGGGAAACGCCAATATAAAGCATTAGACGTCTTTTGGCTGAACTAATGATGATGATGAACAGAGAAATGTGTAACGATTGCTGTCAATCAGCAATCGTTACACATTTTTCATCATGGTTCAATCCAAATTATTCAAGTAGAAAATCATTCATTAGTGCAGTTCTTTCACAAAGTATAATACTTTTTTACAGAGATAATAATTGACAAAGAAAATCTTCAGAAATCCCTTAGCCAATAACTCCCGCAGAATTATAGACCTTAATGGCTTCCTTTATAATCACATTCTTCGTATATCATATCAATATCATGTCATATCTCATAGAATTCTTTAGGTGCTATATATTATTAAGATATTATTGAATGCTGGTGATATAGAATAGCTCGGAATAATGCTAGCTATTCGTTGACTATTCAGGATCTCCGCAAAGCTCAGTGTTCGTCACGATGTGTCGATGTTTTGCTAATGGATAATGGAATTACCGACTGAGTACCGTATGAGTCGGTGTTAATGGTGT